>CM055128.1:146326065-146453565 GCA_029206835.1 Rana muscosa
CGAGTATGGGCAGGCTGAATGTACCATGTTGATCGATCAACCAGCATGCCGGGTTTTACATGCGATTATCGCTAGCAGCTTCTATAGCCGCTAGCAATAAACACTGCCTTCTCCTGGCATGGACGCTTCCCCCGCCGGGAGAAGACAACGGCCTGGCAGGTGGCCGGCCTTAGACTGTATAATGTGAACAAGGGAGCTGCATGACATGCTTAAAGTGGAATTTTAGTCAGAAAATTAAGTCCTGCTAGATCACTTTAGGCTGGCCCCTTTTGCAGGTATTGCTATGTAAAACAATAAAAATAAGTGTCTATACGATTTAAAATCCAGTAATACATTGTCTCACCCCACTCTGCACATGCTCAGATGCGCTCTACCTTTTAGGCACTACCGAATTTGTAGGGGTCAATCTGCGGACAGTCTTAAAGCAGAATTAAACCTCCTATCCTTTACAGCCAAGGAAGCAAATTCTGTTTGATCTGCAACTGCCATGGTGCTGCACATGTGATCAGTTATGACACCAGCCATTTGATGGTTTGACAGTTTGGTTGAGGACACAAGCAAATGTGACAGTTTAGTTCCGCTTTATGATTTACTGCCGTTCAGGGGCTCTGGGCTTCAGCAAAATGGAAGCCTCCGACAAGAAGAAACAGGAGCAATGCTGGGGAAATGTACAGCACACACTCATTTTGGCAACATAATTATTACTGTGGAATGTATGTTCCTTGCTAAAGAACATTATTATTTTTTAATCAAGTTGTTATGGGTTGAGTTCTCTTTTAAAGAAACGGTGGGGTTGATTTACTAAGGCCCCTTTCACACTAGTGCGACTTCAAAGTCGCGCGATTTTGCCACGATTCGCGGCCGCGATTTCAGGGAATGCCTGTGTAAGTGGCATCAAAATCGGACCAAAGTAGTGCAGGGACTACTTTGAAGTCGGAACAACTTGAAGTCGTACTAATATGAATGGTTGTCATTGGAAATCATGGGAAACGACTTGTCATGCTACTTTGCCATCACAAATCGTGGGACAAGTCGTATAAGTGTGAAAGGGGCCTAAAACTGGAGTGTGCAAAATCTGGTGCAGCTATGCATAGAAACCAATCAGCTTCCAGGTTTTATTGTCAAAGCTTAAAGTGGTTGTAAACCCACTTATGCAACTTGCACCTACAGTAAGCCTAGATTAAAAAACAAACATGGCATTCGTTTGTGCCGCAAAAAGACACATTTGTGCTGCTTTGGTTGCGGGGGGTTTGTGCGTTATAGTTGCTGAAACCCCGCCCACTTTGCACCCCATGTTGCTGAATTTAAAAACAAACGCACCATTCGTTTGTGCCGCGTTTGTGCTGGTTTGTGCCGCAAAAAAAAAAAAAAATGTTGCCGCTTTGGTTGCGGAGATCTCTCCCCGGAAGTGGATGCAAATACCTGTATTATACAGGTATCTGCACCACCCTCCCCCCTGAAAGGTGCCAAATGCGACACCGGAGGGGGGGGGGTTCCGAAAAGCAGAGATTCACTTTTTGTGTGGACCTCCGCTTTAATTAGTGAAGAAACCAGGGTGAAGTCGAAGTCTCCGACAAACTCATCTCCCTCCATCTCACTGTGCGAGGAATCTGGGGAGGAATCATAAGGCTGGAATGGCTCGGATCCTCCTGGGCCTCGTCAGCCAGATAATGTGGTGGACTGGCTCAGCGGTGTAAGATGTATCCCACTCTTTGGGGGATTGTTGCACCACCCGTTTGACCAGCGTCTCCATTTTCAGCATCTTTTTCCCCGACCGCCTTTGCATAACAAGGGTCTCATAAGGACTTGACTTTCGGGACCCGGGGTCCCACAATCCCAGGATTTGTGATCAAAACGGCTGTCGTGGCGGTGGGTGTAGTGTTTGGAGGAGGAACGAGAACATCTCCTCTGTTGGGAGGAGGAACGGGAACATCTCCTCTGATGTTGGGTCCTAGACAGAGAGTCACGTCAGGACCTTGATGAAGAAGGTGGGCGTTGCAGCCTGGCAAGGTCCCCTGTCATCTTGGACAGTAAGCTGATGGTCTGACCTGGAAGGGCTAAAAAAAGGGAGAAGGGAGAAGGTTACGTTTAGGGAGTCAGTCCATCTGCACGTGGACCTGGCCCTCCCCTTCTCATGCCCCACATCATCTAGAGCGTGTGGGCTGGCCGCACGTAGGCGGGTGATCTGTCCATGGCACCCTGGCGGATGAATAGGAGGCGATCCTGCAGCTTTGTATTAACACTCACATGTCCTGGAACAAAAGGAGTACAAATAGCAGTGCAGCTTCCCCTTTAAGAGGCATCTTAGCCCCTGTTCCCTCTTTTACCATAGCCCCAGGCTGAAGCTAACCATGATCTGGGAAGCTGGGCCCTAAGGAGCTGACGCAAGCTGCCTGTAGTAATCCTTAGAATGACATGGCTCTCTGGGATTCAAACATCCCCGCTGGAATGACGTCACCGCCGTGCCCGGCCTTGCACAATGGCGACCTGCCGTAGAGCGCCTGTGTGGCCGCCGGGTCCCCTGCTGCACCGTGCATGCGCGAAACCAAGCCTCAGCTTCGTCCGAGGATCGAACATGCACAGTAGCGAGCTGGAGCCGCGACCCGAAGTCGGAGCCGAACCCTGGAACGCACTTGCTCCAGGCGCCATAGAAGCAAAAAGAAAAAGAAGACAGCAAGCGCATGAAGGAAAAACAAACAGGGAGCTTTTACATACAAAAACTTCTGCCATGGAGAATCTTCAGACCTGCCAGCCGATCCACCGAGCCTGGACATACGAAGGCCGTCCCCACCACAGGACACAGGGGCCTGGAGCCACACACCCGCCCATGGCTGGGCCCTGGGCTATCTTTAAACTGCCCGGCATCAACTTCCACAATCAATTTTGGACATCCGTAAATGTAAGTGTATTGACTTGTAGGTTCAATGAGGAGGACAAAAAAGGAACACTAGTGGTGAGCTCAAATTTATGGGAGTGGGGTCCTATAGCATTGGAGAGGAGGCGGGGTGAACCCACACGTAGTCTCCCATGGAGTCTGTCAGGAAAAGAATGTTTACTGACATAGATGTTTTTCAAAAAAGCAATTAAAAAAAGAAGTGACTTATATAAGAGAATTTGCTGGAGTACTGTTTTTGCTTGGTTAACACCTGGTTTAAACTTTTGTTAAAGGGCCAACCTTTTTTTGGCCTTAGTTCTCTTTTTGTTCACAAGATGACATATAGTATGTTCTCCTGTTCCAAAAAAACTCAACATGTGGCGGACTATTGCCCACTATATCCTGACAGTGCAGAGCCACGCTGCAGCCGGGACAGATTCCGACAATACTGTCGAGATCCACCCTGCCGCCTGATTGACAGCTAGCTCTGCCTCACTAGAGCCAGCTGTGCCCGCCCCCTCCCCAAATTTCCTCCTCTGTTTGTTCTTCCAGTCAGCGCTAGAGAATCGGAAGGGGGGGGGTATCCCTGTGGGGGTGGCAAAACTATGCATGTGAGGTAAAGCATCATGTACAATATCCACCAAATCTGCACAAACCGCAAACAAAAAAATCTAGTTGTATGTAAGATTTAACAACGAGGTGTAAAGTCAGTGTGGTTTGACAACATATACCACTCAATATCTCCGAAACCAAAGCGGCACAAATGTTTATTTTTGTGGCACAAACGTGGCACAAATGAATGGCGAGTTTTGTTTTTAAAATTCAGCATTGTGGGGTGAAAAGTGGGCAGGGTTTCAGCAAATATAACGCACAATATCTCTGCAACCAAAGCGGCACAAATGTTTTTTTTGCGCCACAAACCAGCACAAATGGCGCATTTGTTTTTAAATTAAGCAACGTGTGGTGCAAAGTGGGTGGGGCTTGCATTAAATTGAATGTTTAATATCTCAGAAACCGAATTGGCACAAATGTTTTTTTTTGCGGCACAAACAAATGGCACAAATGTTTTTAAAATTCAGCAACATGGAGTGCAAAGTGGGCAGGGTTTCAGCAACTATCAATATCTCCGCAACCAAAGCGGCAAAAATGTTTTTTTTGCGGCACAAACTAATGGCACGTTTGTTTTTAAAATTCAGCAACATGGGGTGCAAAGTGGGCGGGGCTTGCATTAAATTGAATGTTTAATATCTCAGAAACCGAACCGGCACAAATGTTTATTTTTGTGGCACAAACGAATGGGCGGGGCTTCAGCAACTATCAATATCTCCGCAACCAAAGCGGCAATTTTTTTTTTTTGCGGCACAAACCAGCACAAATGAATGGTATATTTGTATTTAGGTTTTACAGACATGGAGTGCCAACTTCACACAGCTCTTTGTAAAGGGTCCCCACTGTTCTACTCATCATACCATCCTTCCCTCATGACTCCCTCTTTCCTGTAGCTGGCTCTGAAATCCAAGGCATTTGTTAGTGTCTGACAGTATGTGGATAAATGACGTCACATGGGAGGACACATGTTCCCCCATTTCTCGATGCATGGTGTAATGTTGCTGGCTGCAATGAAGGCGAGGCGAGGCGAGTTTAGTCTTTACAAAGCCATTGTCATCCTGAATAGGCAAGGAGGCAGCATCTCCTACACACATTACAATCATATTGTACAATCATTGTTCAATCTGCTCTAGATTTACAATCTTCTATGTACAGGAAGGACTTCCCATATTATACAGATGATAGTAAATATAAAGGCAATTGTACAATCAGATTGTATTGTCAGCTGTAAAGCAGCTCCAGACAGAAGAAAGCATTTGTGTGATATCTGTAGGTTCCAAATCTGGGGGGGGGGGGGGGGGGGGACTTGAGCAGGCGAGTAGATTTCAGATCTGACTGGTCAGTAAATCTACAGACAGTAAGCATACCTCCCAACTTTCTGAGATGGAAATGAGGGACACCTATCAGCAAAAGTATGCAGGCATAGGACACACCCCCTGCCACACACCCTTAAAAAGGAGAATTAAACAACAAAAAAAGATTAGTTAAACCCACAACTGTTTTTTTCTTATCACTACTATTCCTTTATATTGGCTTTTGAAATTTACAAATGTAGCAATTTGTGCCCACTGTGCCCATTAAATGCTGCCACTGTGCCCATTAAATGCTGCCACTGTGCCCAACAAATGCCACCACTGTGCCCAACAAATGCCGCCATTGTGCCCATCAAATGCCGCCACTGTACCCATCAAACGCTGCCACTGTGCCCGCCAAATGCTGCCACTGTGACCCCCCCACCCGCTCGCCGTCTGCCCAGCACTTATCCTGTCTCGGTGGGGCATCAGGCGGTGTCCTCCATGCGTCTCCTCCCATCAGGCGTCCAATAACAGCGTCTGGCTTTTCAGCCAATCAGGTGACAAGTAACAGACCCGAGCACCTGATTGGTGGAGAGGCGGTTCAGTGTTAGGAAGACAAATATTAATTCGCTGTTCTAACACACCTGGGTAAACTGCGAGCGCCAAGAATGGCGCTCACAGGTCACTTTTTTGATGCCTATTAGAGCCTACGGCTCTAATCAGGTGCTTTAAAAAAAAAAAACGCCGCTGTAATTCAGGCGCCTGAATAGGGGTTGGCAGAAGCAGCCATGGATAGATTCATGCAATGCATAAATCTATCCATTGGTGATAAAGGGGGTGGCTGAAGAGAGGGGGCGGCGCCCGTGCGCCCTTATGGACACACCGCCACAGATTTTACCCTTTACACAGTACAAACGAATGACTTACATACACTTGAAATTTCAAGCCTATTAGAACATAGATTTCCCCATCTACTGATTCTACCCAGCACAAGTGTCTCCAGCTTCTGTAGAACTACAAGTCCCAGCCCTCTTACATTGCTGAAGCTCTCCTTAGCTTTGCTGTACTCCCCCTTGTGGTAAAGCTGCTCCCCCTCAGCCATGTATGTGGTGAAGGTACTGCGGGGTCCCTGCTCTCCATCCGCCTCCTCAGCCATCATGGAGATCACACCAGCCGTCTGCACACACCAACTTTCTCTTCCTATGTTTATCTTTATGTTCCTAGCAGCGAGGCTGTCGCTTAGCAACATGGAAACAATCATGGCGTCTCCAGCTTCCTCGAACAGCCAATAATGTGCAGGGAAGTCGAGGTCCAATGAAAAGTGCTCATGGGGCGGAGTTTAGTCACGTAAAGTAATTTCTCAGATTGGGAGAGAGGGGACTGGCTGCGGAGTGGAGCTCATTGTTTGACAGGAAGCATGTGTCCTCCACTCCACTTTTTTTTTTTTTTTTTATTGAACTTTAATGTAACAAACAATGCATGGCTGTAGCTGGAGCTCCACTGTCCATGTGGCCTCTACTGCACCTATTTTTTGTTTAACCACTTAAGCCCCGAACCATTGTGCAGCTTAAAGACCAGAGGTGTTTTCAGAATTTGGCACTGCACTGCTTTAACCACTTAAAGTGGTTGTAAACCCACTTTCTAAACAAACACCTACAGGTAAGCCTAGATTAACCACTTGACCACTGGGCACTTAAACCCCCTTAATAACCAGACCAATTTTCAGCTTTCGGTGCTCTCACATTTTGAATGACAATTACTCAGTCATACAACATTGTACCCATATGAAAATTTTGTCCTTTTTTTCACACAAATAGAGCTTTCTTTTGGTGATATTTAATCACTGTTGGGATTTTTATTTTTTGCGCTATAAGAGAAAAAAGACTGAAAATTTTGTAAAAAAATGATTTTTTTTTCGTTTCTGTTATAAAATTTTGCAAATTACTATTTTTTCTTCATAAATTTTGGCCAAAATTTATACTGCTACATATCTTTGGTAAAAATAAGTACAAATTGGTGTATATTATTTGGTCTTTGTGAAAGTTATAGAGTCCACAAGCTATGGTGCCAATATCTGAAAATTGATCACACCTGAAGTACTGACGGCCTATCTCATTTCTTGAGACCCTAACATGCCAGAAAAGTACAAATACCCCCCAAATGACCCCTTTTTGGAAAGAAGACATTCCAAGGTATTCAGAAAGAGGCATTGTGAGTTTTTTGAAGTTGTCATTTTTTCCCACAATTCTTTGCAAAATCAAGATATTTTTTTTTTCTCTTTTTTTTTTTCCACAAAATTGTCATATTAGCAGGTTATTTCTCACACACAGCATATGCATTCCACAAATTACACCCCAAAACACATTCTGCTATTACTCCCGAGTATGGCGATACCACATGTGTGAGACTTTTACACAGCGTGGCCACATACAGAGGCCCGACATGCAGGGAGCACCTTCAGGCGTTCTGGAGCACCCAGGCCAATTCTGACATTTCTCTCCTACATGTAAAAATCATCATTTGTTTGCTAGAAAATTACATAGAACCCCAAAACATTATATATGTTTTTTTAGCAAAGACCTTAGAGAATATAATGGTGGTTGTTGCAACTTTTTATCTCGCACGATATTTGCGCAGCAATTTTTTTAACGCGTTTTTTACGGAAAAAAAATGTTTTGTGCTTAAAAAAAAAAAAAAACAGTAAAGTTAGCCCAATGTTTTTGCATAACGTGAAAGATGAAGTTACGCCGAGTAAATAGATACCTAACATGTCGCCCTTAAAAATTGCACACACTCGTGGAATGGCGCCAAACTTCGCTACTTAAAAAATCCCCATAGGCGACGCTTTAAATATTTTTACTGGTTACATGTTTTGAGTTACAGAGGAGGTCTAGGGCCAAAATGATTGCTCTCGCTCTAACGTTCGCAGAGATACCTCACATGTGTGGTTTGAAAACCGTTTTCATATGTGGGCGGGACTTACGTATGCGTTCGCTTCTGTATGCGAGCTCACGGGGACAGGGGCGCTTTAAAAAAAAAAATAATTTTATTCTTCATTTTACTTTATTTATTTTAGTTTGACATGTTTTTCCGCCCTAAACATTTTTTTTATCACTTTTATACCTATTACAAGGAACGTAAACATCCCTTGTAATAGGAATATGGCATGACAGGTCCTCTTTACAGTGAGATATGGGGGGGGGGGGGGTGTCAATAAGACTCCACATCTCACCTCTAGGCTGGGAAGCCTTAAAAAAAAAAAAAAAAAAAAAAAAAAAAACAACAATCCTGGCTTTGATCGTAGCGGTGAGTCGATAGAAGCACCGGAGGGCGGCGGGGGGGGGGGGGACATCCCCTCTCGCCTCCCGTAAGAATGATCAAGCGGCGGAACAGCCGCTATGATTGTTCTTATGGTGTAGGGAATCGCCGGCTGAAAAAGCTAATATCTGAATGATGCCTGTAGCTGCTCCCATCATTCAGATATCCCCGCACAAAGTCAAGGACGTCATATGACGGCCGGAGGGCGGGAAGTGGTTATTGCAGAGTATTGCCGGGCATTGCGGAGTATTGCCGGGCATTGCGGAGTATTGCCAGGCATTGCGGAGTATTGCCGGGCATTGCGGAGTATTGCAGGGCATTGCGGAGTATTGCGGACTATGGCAGGGTATTGCGGTGTATGGCAGGGTATTGCGGTGTATGGCAGGGTATTGCGGTGTATGGCAGGGTATTGCACGGGTATTGCACAGGGTATTGTGGAGGGTATTGCACAGGGTATTGTGGAGGGTATTGCAGAGTATTTTGGAGGGTATTGCAGAGTATTGTGGAGGGTATTGCAGAGTATTGTGGAGGGTATTGCAGAGTATTGTGCAGGGTATTGCAGAGTATTGTGCAGGGTATTGCAGAGTATTGTGCAGGGTATTGCAGAGTATTGTGCAGGGTATTGCAGAGTATTGTGGAGGGTATTGCAGAGTATTGTGGAGGGTATTGCAGAGTATTTTGCAGGGTATTGCAGAGTATTTTGCAGGGTATTGCAGAGTATTTTGCAGGGTATTGCAGAGTATTGCACCAGGGTATTGCAGAGTATTGCACCAGGGTATTGCAGAGTATTGCACCAGGGTATTGCAGAGTATTGCACCAGGGTATTGCAGAGTATTGCACCAGGGTATTGCAGAGTATTGGCAGGGTGTATTGCAGAGTATTGGCAGGGTATAGCACAGGGATGGCTGAGCAGGGATGGATGGATGGATGGATCTGTGACTGCAATTGTCACAGATCCAGCCCACAGAGCTGCTGCTGCCATCCGCTCCCTCCCCCTCCCCTCTCACACTGTACCGATCGGTACAGAGAGAGGAGGGAGGAACCGGCGTCATCAAATGACGCCGGTCTGTTTACAAGTGATTGCTCCGTCATTTGACAGAGCGATCACGTGGTAAACGGCCGCTATCAGCGGCGATTTACCGCGATTCGTGATCCGCCGGGTCCTCTGGACCCGGCGGTCACGGAGTTTCCCGTGTGCGCGCCCCAGGGGGCGCGCGGGAGCGCGATTCTGGGAGGACGTTATATAACGTCCTCCCAGAGTTAAGCAACCACCTTGTCGACGTTATTTGTCGGCAGGTGGTTGTTAAGTGGTTAAGGCTTACCTGTAGGTGCATGAAATATCTCCTTAACCCACACGGCAGTGTTGCCAACCGTATGTAGATTTACGTACAGCCCGCGATTTAACCCCTTTTTCGGGCTGTACGTAAAAGTCCGTTTATGGGCACCGGCGCCCATAAAAAAGATGGCCGCGAGCTGGCCATACAACTGCGCATGCGCCGTTCCGAATGCGCCGGCCGAGCGCATTCGGAACTCGGCCGGGCGGCGCACACGCAGTAACGTGATGGCGCCGCTGGTGCCATTTTTGAAAAGGCCACAGTGGCTGGCGGCAGTGGCGGGACACCTGCAGTGAGTGCATGCCATGCACTCATCATAGGTGGTCGGTGGAGGACTCGGAGCGGAGCACTGACAGGGCCCAGCCAGGGGTGAGGAGGACGGACTCAAGGTCAGTGAAACAGGGGGGATACAAGGGGACAGCGTCATCAGTGTGCTGTATCCTCCTCTGGTTCCTGTGTCCCTTTCACCTCTTCACAGGTCAGGGCAGCACAGTGCTGCCCTGACCTGTGGAGTGGTGAAAGGGGCACAGGAGGAGGACACAGCACACTGATGATGTGCAGAAGTAATATGGTGGTGGACAGAGGAGGAGGCTACTGTGAGGGGGTGAGGAGGGCACCATCATGTTCACAGCCTGTCTCCACCGGCCCCTCCTGTAGTATGTCCACAGCCTCTGTCCCCCTCCTGTAGTGTGTCCGCAGCCTCTGTCCCCCTCCTGTAGTATGTCCGCAGCCTCTGTCCCCCTCCTGTAGTGTGTCCGCAGCCTCTGTCCCCCTCCTGTAGTGTGTCCGCAGCCTCTGTCCCCCTCCTGTAGTGTGTCCGCAGCCTCTGTCCCCCTCCTGTAGTGTGTCCGCAGCCTCTGTCCCCCTCCTGTAGTATGTCCGTAGCCTCTGTCCCCCTCCTGTAGTATGTCCGTAGCCTCTGTCCCCCTCCTGTAGTGTGTCCGCAGCCTCTGTCCCCCCTCCTGTAGTGTGTCCGCAGCCTCTGTCCCCCTCCTGTAGTGTGTCCGCAGCCTCTGTCCCCCTCCTGTAGTGTGGCCGCAGCCTCTGTCCCCCTCCTGTAGTGTGGCCGCAGCCTCTGTCCCCCTCCTGTAGTGTGTCCGCAGCCTCTGTCCCCCTCCTGTAGTGTGTCCGCAGCCTCTGTCCCCCTCCTGTAGTATGTCCGCAGCCTCTGTCCCCCTCCTGTAGTGTGTCCGCAGCCTCTGTCCCCCTCCTGTAGTGTGTCCGCAGCCTCTGTCCCCCTCCTGTAGTGTGTCCGCAGCCTCTGTCCCCCTCCTGTAGTGTGTCCGCAGCCTCTGTCCCCCTCCTGTAGTGTGTCCGCAGCCTCTGTCCCCCTCCTGTAGTGTGTCCGCAGCCTCTGTCCACCTCCTGTAGTGTGTCCGCAGTCTCTGTCCCCCTCCTGTAGTGTGTCTGCAGTCTCTGTCCCCCTCCTGTAGTATGTCCGCAGTCTCTGTCCACCTCCTGTATCGTGTTTCCGCAGCCTCTGACCATCTCTTGTCATGTCTACAGTCTCTGAGGGGATCCTAGAAAGGAGTCAAGAGTGGGAGTGCCGCCGGGATGGGGGTTACGGCCCAGGAAGAAACAGACGTGTGGACTGGGAAGAGGAGATCAGAGCCACCAAGCTGGAGCCGTCTGACTGAGCCCCACACTGTGCACCCGAGAGGAGGTAAGTGACAGTGCCGCCAGGCCATTCAGAGGGGGGGGGGGTCACTGATGTAAGGAGGTGAATGAATACAATAATGTAAGGGGGCACTGATATAAAGGTTTCCCCCTTATATTAGTACCCCCCCTTACCTTAGTGTATTCACTCTGTGGAAGGTGGTCTCTATTCACCAGAGCCCCCCTCCACATCAGAGTTCCCCCTTACATCATGATCTGCAGCGTTCCCCTTTACATAAGAGTTCCCTTGCACTGTAAGGGGGCATACTGCAGACTCTGATGTAAGAGGGAACTCTGTGCTGGCTGGGTTATAGTATCCTAACCTTCATGTGAATTGAGAAATATGTTTTTTTACTTTTGTTTAACTTAAACACATTGATATTAGCATTAGCTGTGTGTTTATAGTTGAAATATTGATATTTGCACTGTTTAGTACTAAAAACCGTAATTTTAGGTACTTTTTTGCAGCATCAGTAAAAAATGCGGCTCTGCCAGTAATCTTCATTATTTTTCCAGTAAGAAATTGGTGCCGTACAGAAATTTTGGCATCCTTGCCAGTAAATTTCACTTCAGGGGGTTGGCAACACTGCTACACGGTTAAGGAGATATTTGTATTTAAATGCGGCGACGGTGACGTCACGCGCATACGCATGGGGTTAATCCCATTCACAAATTCGGCTAGGTCGCAGTATTCGACGACGTAGCCGAATTCGACGGGTCATGCGCGCATGCGCAGAGTCACATCTTCGCCGCTCCGGCCAATCACAGCACCGGAGCGGCGCTGTGATTGGCTGGTGCGGCGATACCCGGAACTAACATTCAGGCTATCGCCGCAGCGATGAATGCGTCTAGATGGAGGGACGCGGACTGCTTCGGGGGCCCCGATCTAAGGTAAGTGGTACATAATGAGCTAATATGCTAGTCATACTAGCTCATTATGCCTTTCTCTTGCAGGTGGGGGGAAAAAAAAAAAACGAAAAGTGGGTTTACAACCACTTTAAGCCCCGGACCATTTTGTAGCTAAAGGACCAGAGGTGTTTTCAGAATTTGGCACTGCGCTGCTTTAACCACTTAAGCCCCGGACCATTTTGTAGCTAAAGGACCAGAGGTGTTTTCAGAATTTGGCACTGCGCTGCTTTAACTGGAAATTGTGCGGACATGCAATGTTGTACCCAAACAAAATTTGCGTCCTTTTCTTCCCACAAATAGAGCTTTCTTTTAATGGTATTTGATTGCCTCTGCGATTTTTATTTTTTGCGATATAAACGGAAAAAACTGAAAATTGTAAAAAAAAAATGATATTTTCTACTTTTTGTTATAAGAAAAATCGAATTAACTCAATTTTAGTCATACATTCAGGCCAAAATGTATTCAGCCACATGTCTTTAGTAAAAAAAATGTCAATAACAGTATATTTATTGGTTTGCGCAAAAGTTATAGCATCTACAAACTAGGGTACATTTTCTGGAATTTACACAGCTTTTAATTTATGACTGCCTATCTCATTTCTTGAGGTGCTAAAATGGCAGAGCAGTACAAAACCCCCCCAAATGACCCCATTTTGGAAAGTAGACATCCCAAGGAAATTTCTGAGAGGCATTTCGAGCCCATTGAATTTTTTTTTTTTGTCTCAAGTGATTGAATAATGACAAAAAAAAAAAAAAATTACAAAAAGTTGTCACTAAATGATATATTGCTCACACATGCCATGGTTATATGTGGAATTGCACCCCAAAATACATTTTGCTGCTTCTCCTGAGTACGGGGATACCACATGTGTGGGACTTTTTAGGAGCCTAGCCGCGTACGGACCCCCGAAAACCAAGCACCGCCTTCAGGATTTCTAAGGGCGCAAATTTTTGATTTCACTCCTCAATACCTATCACAGTTTCAAAGGCCATAAAATGCCAAAATAGCACAAACCCCCCCCCAAATGACCCCATTTTGGAAAGTAGACACCCCAAGCTATTTGTTGAGAGGCATGGTGAGTATTTTACAGCTCTAATTTGTTTTTGAAAATGAAGAAATAAAATCATTTTTTTTTTTTTTCAAAACTTTGTGACAAAAAGCGAGATCTGCAAAATACTCACCATACCTCTCAGCAAATAGCTTAGGGTGTCTACTTTGCAAAATGGGGTCATTTGGGGGGGTTTTGGCCATCTGGGCATTCCATGGCCTCCGAAACTGTGATAGGCAGTGAGGAGTGAAATCAAAAATGTACCCTCTTAGAAAGCCTGAAGGCGGGGCTTGGTTTTTGGGGTCCCGTATGCGGTTAGTCTCCCAAAAAGTCTCACACGTGGTATCCCCGTACTCAGGAGAAGCAACAGAATGTATTTTGGGGTGTAATTCCACATATGCTCATGGCATGTTTGAGCAATATATCAATTAGTGACAACTTTGTGCAAAAAAAATTGTATTTTTTACGCAACTTGTGTCAACATATAAAATATTCAATGGACTCGACATGCCTCTCAGTATATAGCTTGGGGTGTCTACTTTCCAAAATGGGGTCATTTGGGGGGGGTTTTGAACTGTCCTGGCATTTTATACACAACATTAGGAAGCTTACATCCACTCTTCTAACCACTTGAAGACAAAGCCCTTTTTGACACTTGTTGTTTACATGAAAAATTTTTTTTTTTTGCAAGAAAATTATGTTGAACCCCCAAACATTATATATTTTTTTAAAGCAAAGGCCCTACAGATTAAAATGGTGGGTGTTGCATTTTTTTCCACACAGTATTTGCGCAGCGATTTTTCAAACGCATTTTTTGTGGAAAAAATACACTTTTTTTTAATTTTAATGCACTAAAACACACTATATTGCCCAAATGTTTGATGAAATAAAAAAGATGATCTTAGGCCGAGTACATAGATACCAAACATGACATGCTTTAAAATGTCGCACAAATGCACATTGGCGACAAACTACATACATTTTTAAAAGCCTTTAAAAGCCTTTACAGGTTACCACGTTAGATTTACAGAGGAGGTCTACTGCTAAAATGACTGCCCTCGATCTGACCTTCACGGTGATACCTCACATGCATGGTAAAATTGCTGTTTACATATGACGCCAGACCGACGCTTGCGTTCGCCATTGCGCAAGAGCAGGGCAGGACAGGGGTGCTTTTATTTTTTTTATTTTTATTAATTTTGCTTATTTGTTCCTTCCATATATATATTTTTTTTTATCATTTTTATTGTTATCTCAGGGAATGTAAATATCCCCTATGATAGCAATAGGTAGTGACAGGTACTCTTTTTTTGAAAAAACTGGGGTCTATTAGACCCTAGATCTTTCCTCTGCCCTCAAAGCATCTGACCACACCAAGATCGGTGTGATAAAATGCTTTCCCAATTTCCCAATGGCGTTTTTTATATCCGGGGGGGGGGGGACATTCCCTCCCACTGCTTGTAAAAGCAGTCTAGAGGCTAATTATCTGCTAGAATTGCTTTTACATGAAAGCCGGCTGCTGGCTGAAAAGAATGATACCAAGATGATACCTAAACCCGCAGGCATCATTCTGGTATAAACATTCAAAGTCCAGCAACATACCAGTACGTTGCTGGTCCTTGTTGGACATGTATTGTAATCTTTTTTTTCATGCAGCCTGTTGGCTGAACGAAAAAAGAGATTGATCGGTGGGTATGCCCAGCATTAGAATACCTCCCTTCATTCACCCACTTCTAATGATGGGCATACATGCACCATTTATATATGCCGAAGCATGGGGGCATCCTCCCGCAAAAGTTATGCCGCACACACATGGTCGGACTTTTCCACGGGCAAGCCTCCGTCGGAATTTCGACCGTATGTACGTGGCATTAGGAGCAAAATCGCTCCTCCGCCCCTGCTGCCCCATAGCTTCGGCATATATGCTCTTTTTTTTAACTGTGGCGGTGAAATCACCTCCTACAGCACTGGAGTCGCAGGGATCAGGCCTGTCTCTGCGAACGCTGCAGTTATGTGTGTTGTGTTTTGTAAGTGACAGTGATCGATCGATACTGCACTTGGGTGGCCTGGGCTGGACGGTGGGGCAAAACGCAGGTGCTAGCAGGTATCTGGGCTGATCCCGCTAACACTGCATTTTTGGAAACCCTAAACTGCTGGGGATGCTAGTATAGATCTGATCAGATCAGATATTGATCTGTTCAGATACTATACCACTAAGGGAGGTGTATGCTTCACGCGTGGGTGTTAGCGTTACTGGCACTAACCTGACGCTGCCTGGGGTGTGACGCAGACCCTCTCTGACGCTAAAACCTAATTGATATCACCTGCCGGGCGATCAGGGGGTTAAACCTTTATTGGGTTATATACGGCGGGTGCCCTGACACTATAAAAAGCAAACTAACTAACCAGCGTCACCCGTAACACTTATATGGTTATCACTGGTGAAAGGGTTAACTAGGGGCAATTACGGGGTTAAAACCTTTATTAGATAATATATGGGGGTACCTGACGCTATATAAAAACCTGACGGGGAACCTACATAACAAAATAACTAACTGGCTAACCAGTGTCACCAGTAACACTTATACGGTGATCACTGGTGAAAGGGTTAACTAGGGGCAATTAGGGGGTTAAAACCTTTATTAGATAATATATGGGGGTATCTGACGCTCTAAAAACCTGCGGCGAACATAAAAAAAAAACTGACTACCTATCGGCACCAGCATAACTAATACAGCGATCAGAAAAACGATCACTTAGTGACACTGGCAAAAGGGGGTGAAAGGGTTACCTGGGGGACGATCAAGGGGTAAACCTTTATTAGGTAATATATGGGGGTACCTGACGCTATAAAAACCTGCGGCGAACCTAAAAAAAATAACTGGCTACCAATCGGCATCACCGACACTAATACAACGATCAGAAAAACGATCGCTTAGCAACAGTGGTGATAGGGGGTGAAAGGGTTACCTGGGGGGCGATCAAGGGGGTTAAACCTTTATTAGGTAATATATGGGGGTACCTGACGCTATAAAAACCTGCGGCAAACCTAAAAAAAATTAATGGCTACCGATCGGCATCACCGACACTAATACAGCGATCAGAAAAACGATCGATTAGTGACAGCGGTGCTAGGGTGTGAAAGGGTTACCTGGGGGGCGATCAAGGGGTTAAACCTTTATTAGGGGGGGTTAGGGGGCTACACTGGACCTAAAACACTCTGCCCTGACACTTTTACAGTCACAAATGTCACTGATTGCAGTGATCAGTAAATAAATGGTCACTGCAATCAGTGACACTGTGACTGGGGGCTGGGGGGTGATCTGGGGGGGGATCTGGGGGGCGATTTATGTGCCTATGTGTCCTGGTGTCAGTGTAGTGTTAGTGCACTAACCTGTGTGTCTTCTCTCGTACGATGCTCAGTATATGTGAGCGCCGCATGAGAGATGACATCACTTCCTCTGCCTGTGTTTACATTACACAGGCAGAGGAAGCTTTCTCATTCGCCGGGAGCGATCGCGAGGGGGTGGCCGGAATCGAACGGCCGTCCCCTCATCCCGGATCGCTCCTGAACAACTAACGACCGCTCACTGTATAGAAGGGGGGTCCGATGGGACCCCCCAACTATACAAAGGCAGTCACGTACAGGTACAGGACTTTGCCTGTCGGTGCCATTCTGCCGACGTATATATACAGTGGGCGGTCGTTAAGTGGTTAACTGGAAATTGTGCGGACATGCAATGTTGTACTCAAGCTAAATTTGCGTCCTTTTCTTCCCAGAAATAGAGCTTTCTTTTAATGGTATTTGATTACCTCTGCAATTTTTTTTTTTGGAGATTTAAACGGAAAAAGACTGAAAATTTTGAAAAAAAAATATATTTTCTACTTTTTGAAGAATCGAATAAACTCAATTTTAGTCATTCTTTTAGGCCAAAATGTATTCAGCCACATGTCTCTAGTAACAAAAATTTCAATAAGCGTATATTTATTGGTTTGCGCAAAAGTTATAGCGTCTACAAACTAGGGTACATTTTCTGGAATTTACACAGCTTTTAATTTATGACTGCCTATCTCATTTCTTGAGGTGCTAAAATGGCAGGGCAGTACAACCCCCCCCCCCCCCAAATGACCCCATTTAAAAAAAAAAATTACAAAAAGTTGTCACTAAATGATATATTGCTCACACATGCCATGGTTATATGTGGAATTGCACCCCAAAATACATTTTGCTGCTTCTCCTGAGTACGGGGATACCACATGTGTGGGACTTTTTAGGAGCCTAGCCGCGTACGGGCCCCCGAAAACCAAGCACCGCCTTTAGGATTTCTAAGGGTGCAAATTTTTGATTCAGCCACATGTCTCTAGTAACAAAAATGTCAATAAGCGTATATTTATTGGTTTGCGCAAAAGTTATAGCGTCTACAAACTAGGGTACATTTTCTGGAATTTACACAGCTTTTAATTTATGACTGCCTATCTCATTTCTTGAGGTGCTAAAATGGCAGGGCAGTACAAAACCCCCCCAAATGACCCCATTTTGGAAAGTAGACACCCCAAGGAAATTGCTGAGAGGCATGTTGAGCCCATTGAATATTTTTTTTGTGCGCCAAATGATTGAATAATGACAAAAAAATATAAAAATGTACAAAAAGTTGTCCCTAAATTATATATTGCTCAAACATGCCATAGTTATATGTGGAATTGCACCCCAAAATACATTTTTCTGCTTCTCCTGAGTACGGGGATACCACATGTGTGGGACTTTTTGAGAGCCTAGCCGCGTACGGGCCCCAAAAACCAAGCACCTCCTTCAAGATTTCTAAGGGCGCAAATTTCTGATTTCACTCCTCACTACCTATCACAGTTTCGAAGGCCATAAAATGCCAAAATAGCACAAACCCCCCCCCCCAAATGACCCCATTTTGGAAAGTAGACACCCCAAGCTATTTACTAAGAGGCATGTTGAGTCCATGGAATATTTTATATTTTGCCACAAGTTGCGGAAATATGACAAACTTTTTTTTTTTTGCACAAAGTTGTCACTAAATGATATATTGCTCACACATGCCATGGGCATATGTGAAATTACACCCCAAAATACAATCTGCTGCTTCTCCTGAGTACGGGGATACCACATGTGTGGGACTTTTTGGGAGCCTAGCCGCCTAAGGGACCCCAAAAACCAAGCACCGCCTTTAAGATTTCTAAGGGCATACATTTTTTATTTCACTCCTCACTATCTATCACAGTTTTGAAGGCCATAAAATGCCAAGATAGCACAAAACCCCCCCCAAATGACCCCATTTTGGAAAGTAGACACTCCAAGCTATTTGCTGAGAGGCATGTTGAGCCCATTGAATATTTTTTTTTTTTTTGGCCCAAGTGATTGAATAATGACAAAAAAAAAAAAAAATTTACAAAAAGTTGTCACTAAATGATATATTGCTCACACATGCCATGGTTATATGTGGAATTGCACCCCACAATACATTTTGCTGCTTCTCCTGAGTATGGGGATACCACATGTGTGGGACTTTTTGAGAGCCTAGCCACGTACGGGACCCCGGAAACCAAGCACCGTCTTCAGGATTTCTAAGGGCGTAAATTTTTGATTTCACTCCTCATTACCTATCACAGTTTTGAAGGCCATAAAATGCCAAGATAGCACAAATGACCCCATTTTGGAAAGTAGACACCTCAAGCTATTTGATGAGAGGCATGGTGAGTATTTTACAGCTCTCATTTGTTTTTGAAAATTAAGAAAGAAAAAATTATTATTATTTTTTTTCAAATTTCAAAACTTTGTGACAAAAAGCGAGATCTGCAAAATACTCACAATACCTCTCAGCAAATAGCTTGGGGTGTCTACTTTCCAAAATGGGGTCATTTAGGGGGGTTTTGTGCCATCTGGGCATTCCATGGCCTCCGAAACTGTGATAGGCAGTGAGGAGTGAAATCAAAAATTTCCACCCTTAGAAATCCTGAAGGCGGTGCTTGGTTTTCGAGGTCCTGTACGCGGCTAGGCTCCCAAAATGTCTCACACATGTGGTATCCCCGTACTCAGGAGAAGCAACAGAATGTATTTTGGGGTGCAATTCCACATATAACCATGGCATGTTGGGCAATATATCATTTAGTGACAACTTTTGTACATTTTCTTTTTTTTTTCTTTTTGTCATTATTCAATCACTTGGGACAAAAAAAAAAAAAAATATTCAATGGGCTCAACATGCCTCTCAGCAAATAGCTTGGGGTGTCTACTTTCCAAAATGGGGTCATTTGGGGGGGGGGGGTTTGACCTGTCCTGGCATTTTATGCACATTAGGAAGCTTATGTCACACATTATCCACTCTTCTAACCACTTTCTGACACTTTTTGTTTACATGAAAACATTTTTTTTTTTGCAAGAAAATTACGTTGAACCCCCAAACATTATACATTTTTTTAAAGCAAATGCCCTACAGATTAAAATAGTGGGTGTTGCATTTTTTTTCCACACAGTATTTGCGCAGCGATTTTTCAAATGCATTTTTTGGGGAAAAAACGCACTTTTTTAATTTTTAATGCACTAAAACACACTATATTGCTCAAATGTTTGATGAAATAAAAAAGAGGATCTTAGGCCGAGTACATGGATACCAAACACGATATGCTTTAATATTGCGCACAGACGCGCAGCGGCGACAAACTACATACATTTTTAAAAGCCTTTAAAAGCCTTTACAGGTTACCACATTAGATTTACAGAGGAGGTCTACTGCTAAAATTACTGCCCTCGATCTGACCTTCGCGGTGATACCTCACATGCATGGTGAAATTGCTGTTTACATATGACGCTAGACCGACGCTTGCGTTCGCCTTTGCGCAAGAGGGGGACAGGGGTGCTTTTGTCTTTTTTGTTTTTTTGGATTATTTATTTTGCTTTTTTGTTTTATTTTTAAACTGTTTCTTCCATATTTATTTTTTTTCCCATTTTTATTGTTATCTCAGGGAATGTAAATATCCCCTATGATAGCAATAGGTAGTGACAGGTACTCTTTTTTTGAAAAAAATTGGGGGGTTAGACCCTAGATCTTTCCTCTGCCCTCAAAGCATCTGACCACACCAAGATCGGTGTGATAAAATGCTTTCCCAATTTCCCAATGGCGCTGTTTATATCCGGGGGGGGGGGGGTCATTCCCTCCCACTGCTTGTAAAAGCAGTCTAGAGGCTAATTATCTACTAGGATTGCTTTTACATGAAAGCCAGCCGCTGGCTGAAAAGAATGATACCAAGATGATACCTAAACCCGCAGGCATCATTCTGGTATAACCATTCAAAGTCCAGCAACATACCAGTACGTTGCTGGTCCTTGTTGGACATGTATTGTAATCTTTTTTTTCATGCAGCCTGTTGGCTGAACGAAAAAAAGAGATTGATCGGTGGGTATGCCCACCATTAGAATACCTCCCTTCATCCACCCACTTCTAATGATGGGCATAAATGCACCATTTATATATGCCGAAGCATGGGGGCATCCTCCCACAAAATAGTTATGCCGGGCAAGGCTCCGTCGGAATTTCGACCGTATGTACGCGGCATAAAAGGTTATGCTGCGTACACACGGTCAGACTTTTCCACGGGCAAGCCTCCGTCGGAATTTCGACCGTATGTACGCGGCATTAGGAGCAAAATCGCTCCTCCGCCCCTGCTGCCCCCATGCTTCGGCATATATGCTCTTTTTTTTAACTGTGGTGGTGAAATCACCTCCTACAGCGTTGGAGTCACGGCTTTATGTATCGTGGGAGCAAACGCTGTTGCTGTCAAGATAAATAGATCCGCGCTGCAACTGAATGGCGTACCTACTAAGCAAATGATGGTTAACATTAAAACAAAGTAACATTACAGTATAACAGTAAGACCTTACCATACCATACCTGCAAAGCAAATACCAACAAAAAAACTAGTAAAAAATAAAAAATTTTTTTAACGCAACCTGTGCCTAAAATATATATATGCCGAAGCATGGGGGCATCCTCCCGCAAAAAAGTTATGCCGTGTACACACGGTCAGACTTTTCCACGGGCAAGCCTTCGTCGGAATTTCGACCTTATGTACGCGGCATTAGGAGCAAAATCGCTTCTCCGCCCCTATGCTTCGGCATATATGCTCTTTTATTTTAACTGTGGTGGTGAAATCACCTCCTATAGCACTGGAGTCACGGCTTTATGTATCATGGGAGCAAACGCTGATGCTGTCAAGATAAATAATTCCGCGCTGCAGCTGAATGGCGCACCTGAAAACAAAAAAATTACATACCTGAAAAGCAAGCATGATAAAACATTGCAGAATAGAATACAGTTAAAAAGAGCAGAACAATAGAGAGAAAAGAGAGAGAGAGAACAATAAAACGACAACTATTTTTGTTTTTTTTATTTTATATTTTTTTTGTTTTTTGTTTTTACGTTTTTTATTTTTATTTTTTACACTTTTTTTTGTAACTTTAACAACTGTAATGGTTCGGGTCTCTCAAAATGCGATGGCATCTTGGGAGACCCTGTGTTAGTGTGTCCTGTTCTGTGCAATGCTGTACCCTACGCTAAAACTTCACTTTTGAGTGGAAGCGTTCAAAACATTTACCAATGCAAAGACCAGGACAGCGTGGACAAAAATAACGGGTGTCACGCCTAAATCCGCTCTTGCTACAGACGCGACATGTTTTTTGGGGGGCTCGTTGGGTAGGGGTACTCTCGAGGACATACGGATAATGCCTCTCATGCAGCCGCTTACTGCATTTGGTTGGGAATGGTGAGGTGCAGAACCGCCTGGATACAGGAGTTCTGTGACTATCTCATCCTGGAATTTTAGGAGAGATAACGTCCCGCCTGAAGCTCTGTATAGCACATGAGCGTTCAGCAAAGCCAATTGGAATAAGGATAGAGACACTTTCTTGTTCATACATCACGGGACACAGAGCAGCATAGTCATTACTATGTGGTTATATAGAATTACCTTCAGGTGCTGGCACTGGCAACTTCCAAAACAGGAAGTACCCTCCCCTATATAAGCCCCTCCCATCCGGGAGTACCTCAGTTTTTTGCCAGAGTCTAAGGTGTTGGCCAAGGTTAACATGTATTCATCTGGGCTTGTGTACAGGTTCTCTGGGCCTTAGCAAGCTATTCCGGATCCGACCAAAAAAGCTTCATAGCTAAACGGTCGGTACCCGGGCCTTGCAGAGAAGAGCAGGGTTTTGCCTGTAATGCCTCTCTTAGGAGGGCTGGACCCTGGGATCCAGAGCTCTGGTCATACCCAAAACCAAGAGGCTATCTGTGCAGGGTGCTATACAGGTCCAGGGGAGTGGAATCCTTGGGAACCCGGTCCCTGAAGGTCTAGTACAATGCCTGCCGTGAGAGGTGAAGTTTGGGCTTCTGTGGACCAAACAAAGTCCTGCGGCGGGGAAAAGGTAAGTGGGGGCCCCTCAGGAACTTGGTTCTATTGAGGGGACCCCCAAGCCTAATATGTCTTTCTGCCTGTTACCTAAAGGTATTCCCGCTAATAGCTGTATATGCCTAAGAAATCCTAGAAATGTCTTTTCATAAAGGAAGTTTAAAAACTGTAAACCTGGAAATGTTTTTCATAAAGGAGGTTTTAAAAAAAAAAAAAAAAGACAAAAGTGCGGTACCTGTGTTTGTCCACTAGAGGCCGCTGTGGAACGTCTTTTTTTCTTGGGACTATTCCTTCCATGGTGAAAGTCCAGGCAGATGAGTGAGCTCTCTATCAGGGAAGCTGCATTCCTCTGTCATGCTGCCAAGTAGTTTCCTTCCATCCCCGAGTCCTGGTGAAACAGGGACCCTGGCTCCTCTCCCTACAGGGCGCCAAGAGCGCACACGTGCACGCGCGCGCACACACGCTGTCTTTTTATAGATTTCGCTTCAAAAAAAGTGGGCGGAGCCTGGCGGATGACGCGCTCTGTGCGCCCAGCGCTTCTGCGCATGTGCGGGCGTCCCAGCAAGATAAAAGGACTCAGTCCACGCTGCTTGCTATGGACACAGAGCATGAAAAGGAGCTGGTAGCATGGTATAGGGGCTTACAGCGGGCGGTTGATACAGGCATCCCCAGAAAGACGCATTAGTAGACACCCACTGATGTACATAGCAGCAAATTGCATTAGACTATTTCAGTAAAGGGGTGTATTGCGGCTGGAATACCTCAGCTTTGAACTAAGGAATATGCCGCCTAAAAAACTCTGAGATATACCTCTCAGGAAGTGTAGGGGGTCTCCATCGGGCTCTGAGGATCTGGAGCAGTCATCTGCACCCTCCTCCCCTGAGAAATCAGAGGTTAATACCCATAAGGAACCCCCGGGAGTGCCAGGTACTGCGGCTGTCCTCAGTCAACCTGCTCCTGCATATATAACAGAGGAGGTTTTTGCCTCAACTCTGGAGGGATTGGAGCAGAGATTGGCAGCATTGATCGCTTCTTCTCTACAGGAAAGAAAGCGCGCCAGATCTCCATTACCTCCATTAGAGTGCCTGTTGGCAGAGCAACAGTCCCAGGAAGGGACCGACCTACCTGAAGGGGATCAGGAGGAGGTTAACTCTGCATTTAAAATGCCTCTTGTTGAACCATCAACTACTGCTGTCTCCTCATTGGGGTCGCTAAAAGCTCCCCAGGTTAATTGCTCCTTTCCAATACATCCATTATTGGAAGGACTTATATACCAGGACTGGGAACATCCTGATAAACTATTTGTTCCGCCTAAGAAATTTCCGGTGATCTATCCCATGGAGGAAAAGTTCACCCAGAGATGGAATGTTCCTACGGTGGATGCAGCCATCTCTTCTGTGAACAAATCACTGACATGCCCAGTAGATAATGTTCAAATGTTCAAAGATCCAGTAGATAAAAAATTGGAATCTTTATTAAAATCTGCTTTTTCCACAGCAGGGGCTGTTACACAGCCAGCAGTGGCAGCTATTGGGGTCTGCCAAGCTTTAAAGGATCAGATGAAAATGGTCCTGAGGGATTTGCCAGACCAGCAGGCCCAGGCTCTGGCTGATCTGCCTAGAGCATTATGCTTTGCGGTTGACGCCATCAAGGATTCTATCCATCAGGCCTCCCGCCTCACGCTGTCTTTGGTACATATGCGTAGGCTTCTGTGGCTCAAAAACTGGTCTGCTGAAGCTCCCTGTAAGAAGCTCTTAGTTAGCTTCCCATTTCATGGGGAACGCCTTTTTGGCGAGGACCTGGATAAGTATATCCAGAAGATTTCCAGTGGTAAAAGTACTCTCTTACCGAGTAAGAAGAGGTCTAGGGGTCCATCTTTTAAGAGGACTACCTCTCCTATCCCTGCGACGTCTGCTACTAAGCAGTTCCGACGGCCTCCTCGGTCAAACTCAGGGGGTAAAAATCAGGGACAGTCACAGGGTAATAAGAAACCCTGGATCCGAAGGGGTACTAAACCAGCCTCCAAGTCAAGCCTATGAAGGGCTGCCCCCACTCAAACGGGTGGGGGGAAGACTTCAGTTGTTCGCAGAGACCTGGCGGGAGACGATCAAAGACAGATGGGTGCTCTCCGCAGTAACTCTGGGATACAAGTTGGAGTTAAAAGAGTCTCCTCCTTCCCATTTTATGTGGTCAGGCATGCCAAGAGACCCTCTGAAAAGAGGGTCTCTCCTATTGGCGTTAGAACAACTATTGCTCCAAGGAGTAATTATGGAGGTTCCTATGGAAGAGTGGGGGTTGGGTTTCTACTCAAACCTTTTCACAGTCCCGAAACCAAACGGGGACATAAGACCCATATTGGACCTAAAGAGTCTAAACAAATTTCTAAACGTCCGGTCTTTCCGGATGGAGTCGATCCAATCGGTCACTGCTGCCCTACAGGGGGAGGAATGGTTAGCCTCGATCGACATCAAAGATGCTTACTTGCATGTTCCCATCTTTCCAGGTCATCAAAAATTTCTACGCTTTGCAGTAGAAGGGCGCCATTTTCAGTTCAGAGCCTTACCATTCGGTCTGGCCACAGCACCACGAGTGTTCACAAAAATTCTGGCCCCACTGTTGGCCGATCTAAGAACACGAGGTGTAACGATAATGGCATACCTAGACGACCTGTTGTTGATGGACCACTCAGTTGCCAAGCTAGAAGTGGTAATTGTCGATACAATCAAGTATCTAGAATCTCACGGTTGGGTCATCAACCTGGACAAGTCAGCCCTACAGCCAGTGAAAAACCTGGTATATCTAGGGCTACGGCTGGATTCAGACCAGAGGAAGATTTTCTTACCTCTAGACAAGGTATCCTCTTTGAGGGGCTTGGTCCGTCTGCTTTGTGCAAAAAGACAGCCGTCCATACGCCTGTGCATGAGGCTGCTAGGAAAGATGGTAGCATCATTCGAAGCTGTGCCATACGCCCAATTCCACTCAAGGAATTTACAGAGGGCCATATTGTCAGCCTGGAACGGAAAAATTCAGGCTCTAGACTTCCCGATGGCTTTGTCCCCTTCCGTTCGGAAGAGTCTCTGCTGGTGGTTGATCCCCCAGAATCTCCAGAAGGGAAAACCCTTCAGTCCGATATCCTGGAAGGTGGTCACTACAGATGCCAGCCTTATAGGCTGGGGGGCAGTACTGGAGCAATGGTCTCTCCAGGGCAGATGGTCAAATGTAGTAAAAACCCTGCCCATCAATCTCTTAGAGATACGAGCAGCCCGGTATGCCCTAGTAGCCTGGACATCCAGACTCCAAGGGTCCCCTGTCAGAATTCAATCAGACAATGCCACAGCAGTGGCATATATCAATCATCAGGGAGGCACCAGGAGTCGTGCAACCCAGAGGGAAGTAAGTCACATCCTGGAATGGGCAGAAAAGCATGTCCCATGTATATCAGCTGTCTTCATTCCAGGGGTGGAGAATTGGAAGGCGGACTTTCTGAGTCGCCAACAGTTATGCCCAGGGGAATGGTCCCTTCATCCCGAGGTCTTCCGAGCAATATGTCAGCGGTGGGGAACACCGGATGTAGATCTGCTAGCATCCAGATTCAACGCAAAGGTGGACAGATTTGTCTCCCGGACAAGGGATCCCCTCGCTTGCGGCTCGGATGCTCTGGTGTTCCCTTGGGATCAGTTCAGACTGATATATGCATTCCCTCCGCTACAATTGTTGCCTCGACTCCTTCGCAGAGTCAGGTTGGAAAAGAAGCCGGTGATCCTGGTGGCTCCAGCGTGGCCCCGAAGGGCCTGGTACGCGGAGATCATCAAAATGTCTGTGGGGAGTCCTTGGACCCTTCCACGTCGTCCGGACCTGCTTTCGCAAGGACCGATATACCACCCTTCCTTACTAACTCTAAGTTTAACGGCCTGGCTATTGAATCCCACATCCTAAAGAAGAGAGGTCTCTCTAACTCTGTGGTATCAACTATAATCAATGCCAGGAAGCCTGTATCCAGGCAGATCTACTATAGAGTTTGAAAGGCGTACATCACTTGGTGCGAGGCCAGAAAATGGCATCCACGTAAGTACGTTATAGGCAGAATTCTGGACTTCCTGCAGTGGGCTGTAGACAGGAAGTTTGCCTTAAGTACTATCAAGGGCCAGGTTTCGGCCTTATCAATACTATTTCAAAGGCCCCTGGCTATGCATTCACTTGTCAAATCCTTTATGCAAGGGGTGACTCGTATTATTCCACCGATTAAAGCTCCCATATGCCCATGGGATCTAAATTTGGTTCTGTCGGTTCTGCAGAAGCAGCCGTTTGAACCTTTGCGGCACATTTCCTTGGTTCTACTCACCAGAAAATTGATATTTTTAGTAGCCATATGCTCGGCTAGAAGAGTGTCGGAATTAGCCGCCATGTCCTGTAAGGAGCCATATCTGGTTATTCATAAGGACAGAGTAGTATTACGCCCTCACCCAGCCTTTCTTCCTAAGGTGGTATTGAGGTTTCACTTGAACCAGGATGTGGTTCTTCCTTCTTTTTTCCCCAAACCAAGCTCGGTAGAGGAAAAGTTATTGCATTCTTTGGATGTAGTAAGAGCAGTTAAAACGTATCTAAAAGCCACTGCTCAGATTCGTAGAACGGATTCTTTGTTTGTTCTGCCGGAAGGCCCCAGAAAGCGTCAGGCAGCATCAAAATCTACTTTAGCCAAGTGGATTCGACAGGTCATAATACAAGCCTATGGCTTGAGAAGTAGACCGCCTCCGTTCAAAGTTAGGGCGCACTCCACGAGAGCAGTTGGAACTTCATGGGCAGTGCATCACCAGGCCTCCCTGGCTCAAATTTGTAAGGCCGCAACATGGTCTTCAGTACACACGTTTACTAGGTTCTACCAGGTGGACGTTAGAAGTCAGGAGGATGTCGCCTTTGGGCGCAGTGTGTTGCAGGCCGCAAAAGATCCTCATGTCTGATGGCGCCCAGCTTATGTATGGTGTATCCCCCCCCCTCATTTGGCATTGCTTTGGGACGTCCCACATAGTAATGACTATGCTGCTCTGTGTCCCGTGATGTATGAACAAGAAAATAGGATTTTTAAAACAGCTTACCTGTAAAATCCTTTTCTTGGAGTACATCACGGGACACAGAGCTCCCACCCCTCTTTTGGGGACACGTATTGCTTTGCTACAAAACTGAGGTACTCCCGGATGGGAGGGGCTTATATAGGGGAGGGTACTTCCTGTTTTGGAAGTTGCCAGTGCCAGCACCTGAAGGTAATTCTATATAACCACATAGTAATGACTATGCTGCTCTGTGTCCCGTGATGTACTCCAAGAAAAGGATTTTACAGGTAAGCTGTTTTAAAAATCCTATTTTTTTGTACCAGCATCTCGCCTTACGGTCAATTAGATACGGTGCCAACAACTGGTCGTTGAGGTCCACCCCTCCCATATTTTGGTTATATTCGTGGACACAGAGGGGTTTCTCCACAACACCAGTCGCCGTACGAATTTGGACTGTCGTGTCTGCATGAAGGGAGGTAAGAAGGAAAACATTCTTATTATCCCTCCACTTGATAGCGATCAAGTTATTACACTTCAAGCAGGCTCTCTCCCCCAGCCTAAGACAAGAATCTACAAGCCCCTGGGGAAAGCCCCAGCGATTAGGTCGCACGGTGCCACATGCTCCAATCTGATGATCAAACAAGTGACTAAACAGTGGCATAATTGTCCACATACAAGTGGTACCCCTTTCCGAATAAGGGTGACACCAAGTTCCACACTATCTTGCCAGCGCTCCCTATGTAATCTGGGCAGTTGACCGGCTCAACCTGACTATCTTTTCCCTCATAAACCATAAAGCTCCATACATAGCCTGTTGCCCTGTCACAGAACTTATAGAGCTTGACCCCGTATCTGGCACGCTTGCTGGGAAGGTACTGCTTGAAAGACAAGCGGGCAGAAAATTTAATCAGGGACTCATCAACGCAGACAACTTGATCGGGAATAAACAAGGCTGCAAAACGTTCGTTGAAGTGGTTTATGAGGGGCCGAATTTTGTAGAGCCGGTCGTATTCAGGGTCTCCCCGTGGTCGACAAAGTTAATTGTCGTTGAAATGCATGAACCGCAAGATCTGCTTGTATCGTTTCCTGGGCATGGAGGCACAGAACACGGGCATGTGGTCAATTGGGTGCGTGGACCAATAAGCACGCAATGACGGGAATTTATGTGTGCCCATGTTGAGGGAAAGGCCCAGAAAGGTCTTAAATTCGGAAACCATAATTGGTTTCCAATCTTTGGCAATGGAAGGCAACTGGGGACTAGCGGCGATGAATTGACCAGCATATAAATTACTCTGGTCCACAATAGATCTATAGAGATCTTCCGTGAAAAACGGTGAATAAAAATCAATTGGCATAAAATCAGCTGTTTCCACCTGAATACCGGGTTGGGCAGTGAATGGGGGAAGTACGGGTTCTGCAGAAGTGGTGGGGACCCAATCAGGATAGGCAAATTCTGCAGGAAGGGAACTATGGGCACGACGGGCCTGCCTTTGTCTTCTTCTTGGTGGCAGCGGGACACTACTTGTGCTTGCCACCTCGAACTGCACTTATGGGACTCGCCACGTTACCACGTGATACTGCATGCTGGATGTACGCCCAGGCTGTACTAGGCCGCTGGTGCTTGCCAATTCACCAGAAGGAATAGCGGCGCTAGTACTACTCTGCTCCATGATACGAGAGCCCTGCGGTTCTTGCTCCTCAACAACCTCAGAAGATCGGGATCGGGTACGCCTGACCTTAGCAGGGACCTCATCTTCGTCGTCAGAGCTATCTGACATGGAGCCGCTGACTTCACTGTCTTCTACGGGAAGATATTCTGAGCCTGAATCTGACAGATGCGTGACCTCCTCTTCACTATCTGTCATTCTCAGAATCTCGTAGGCCTCTTTACTAGTGTACCTTCGATTTGCCATTTTGGGCTCTAAATTTAGGGGTACACTAGTAAGATTCACAGGTAAAAAAAGCACCTGACTGTCAGCAAATGTATCAAACGCTTCAAAAAAAAAACTGTTAGCAATCGCAGGGATCAGGACTGTCTCTGCGAACGCTGCAGTTATGTGTGTTGTGTTTGGTAAGTGACAGTGATCGATCGATACTGCACTTGGGTGGGCTGGGCTGGGCGGAGGGGCTAAACGCAGGTGCTAGCGGGAATCTGGGCTGATCCCACTAACACTGCGTTTTTGGGAACCCTAAACCGCTGGGGACGCTAGTATAGATCTGATCAGATATTGATCTGTTCAGATACTATACCACTAAGGGAGGTGTATGCTTTGCGCGTGGGTGTTAGCGTTACTGGCACTAACCTGACGCTGCCTGGGGCGACGCAGACCCTCTCTGGCGCTAAAACCTAATTGATATCAGCCGCCGGGCGATCAGGGGGTTAAACCTTTATTGGGTTATATACGGCGGGTGCCCTGATGCTATAAAAAGCAAACTAACCAACCAGCGTCACCCGTAAAACTTATATGGTGATCACTGGTGAAAGGGTTAACTAGGGGCAATCAGGGGGTTAAAACCTTTATTAGGTTATATATGGGGGTACCTGACGCTAAATAAAAACCTGACGGGTAACCTAAATAACTAAATAACTAACTGGCTAACCAGTGTCACCAGTAAAACTTATACGGTGATCACTGGTGAAAGAGTTAACTCTAGGGGCAATCAGGGGGTTAAAATAATATATGGGGGTACCTGACGCTATAAAAACCTGCGGCGAACCTAAAAATAAATAACTGGCTATCTAGGGCACCACCGGCACTAAATACAGCGATCGGAAATACGATCGCTTAGTGACGCTGGCGTTAGGGGGTGAAAGGTTACCTGGGGGGCGATCAAGGGGTTAAACCTTTATTAGGGGGGTTAGGGGGCTACCCTGGACCTAAAGGGGCCTAAACCTAACTGCCCTGACACTTTTTACAGTCACAAATGACACTAAATGCAGTGATCAGTAAATAAATGATCACTGCAATCAGTGACACTGTGACTGGGGGTGCAGGGGATGACCTGGGGGGTGATCTGGGGGGTGAAATGTGTGCCTATGTGTACCTACGTGTTAGTGTAGTGTTGGTGCACTAACCTGATGTCTTCTCTCCACGGCGCTCTGGACGAAAAGACCGTCGCATGGAGAGATGACATCACTTCCTCTGCCTGTTTACATTACACAGGCACAGGAAGATTCTCATTCGCCGGGAGCGATCGCGAGGGGGTGGCCGGAAACGAATGGCCGTCCCCTCATCACGGATCGCTCCCGCACCGAGAACCACCGCTCACTGTATAGAAGGGGGGTCCGATGGGACCCCCCAACTATACGAAGGCAGGCACGTACAGGTACGTGTTTGTGCCTGACCGTGCCATTCTGCCGACGTATATATACAGTGAGCGGTCGTTAAGTGGTTAACCACTTGCTTACTGGGCACTTAAACCCCCTTCTGCCCAGAACAATTTTCAGCTTTCAGCGCTGATGCACTTTGAATGACAATTGCACGGTCATACAACACTGTACCTAAATGAAATTTTTATAATTTTTACCTCACAAATGGAGCTTTCTTTTGGTGGTGTTTGATCACCTCTGCGGTTTTTATTTTTTGTTAAAAAAAATAAAAAAGACAGATTTAAAAAAAAAATTGTTATAAAATTTTGCAAACAGGTAATTGTTCTCCTTCATTGATGTACGCTGATGAGGCTGCACTGATGGGCTGCATTGATGGGCACCGATAAGGCAGCACTGGTGGGCACTGATAGGCGGCACTGATGGGCATTGATAGGTGGCACTGGTGGGCACTGAGAAGTGGCACTAATAGGTGGCATTGAGAGATGGCACTGATAGCTGGCAGTGATGGGCACTGATAGGCTCTGATGGGTGGAAATAATGGGCACTGATCGGCACTGGTAGGTTACACTGATAGGCAGCATTGCTAGGTGGCACTGATTGGCACCACTGGTGGGCATTGATAGGTGGCACTGTGGGCACTTGCAGGTGGCACTGGCAGGCGGTATTTGTGGGCACAGATGAGGCAGAATTGCCTTTTCCTCTTCGGAAACCGATGTCCCTTGTACACAAGTCGGCAATCGGCTTTTTTTTCTCCTCACGCTGTCAGCACGAGGAGAAAAAAAAACGATTACCGATCCTTTGTTTACATTACGTGATCAGCTGTTATTAGCTGACAGCTGATCACGTGGTAAGGGGCCTGCTGCTGTTCTGTCATCCGCGCCCAGGTGCCCTCGGACTGGGTGCGAGGGAGTTCGAGTTCCATCCCAGGCACCTTAGGCCTGGGGTGAGGTACTAGCAAAGACCCGGGGCCCAGTACCTTTGACTGGTTCCCGCATGGGAGAAGATGCCTAGGGGGCCCACCGAGTGAGGGGACCCGAGTCTTGGGCGAGGAGAAACAGGGAGGTGACCTGGCCTGAAGATCCAGTGAAGCATTGGCTGGTGACAGTGCAGGCCTCTGGGGACCGTCCGGGATGGATCATCTCCCTAACAGGGGTCGTCATTAGAAGGTAGTTCATGTTCTATGGTCTTTGCAGAGGCCCAGCTACATCAGGTCAGTGGCAGAGGCCTATTCTAAGGTCTGTGGCAGAGACCTCATCGTTCACCAGGTCTGTGGCAGGGACCAACCCCACGGTCGGTGGCAGCGACCGTGCGTCAAAAGTTGTTGTGAACTCCTAACAGCTTCTCTGATCCGAAAGGATTGTGCCTGAACCCTCACCCCACCAAGTTTGTGTTTGTATCAACCTGTCTGCTTGCAAAGAGGCATATTTATCTCTGCGGAAATAAATATAGATGTTGTACTGTCACCTGGTGTGGGCTTACTTTTCTGGGAGCAAAGTGTTCTACATTCACCTATCTACTGGTCATTTTTGAAGTGGAATCTCCAGAGAGGGACACAGACCCGAAGGTAAAGATCATAGCTCAAACCTCTACACACATAAGAGGGGCGAGCTGGTGGCAGCATCTCACCCCTCTCCCTGGTTCCCCTAGACGAGTAACCCAGCCGAGAAGAAGGGAGAGAGCGGGTGGGACCGCTACACGTGGGGGCTCTGGGTCCGGGATTTGTGTTCTGTGTCAATGGAGCTGAAACTGTCAGAACTTGACTTTTACCCCTCAAAAAAGTTCAGAGGAGGTCGGCCATGTTGGCCGGCGCGCCACGAGGCACACCCTCCCTGCTCAGTTCGTGGGCGTGATGAGGAAAAGGCCCGCGAAGTGTTGCACCAAAGGGGAGGAGTCTGGCCATGTGTGGAGATACACGTGGAGACTTTGGCGCCAGTTCTTCAGTGCGCGATAGAGCAGTCAATGGTCAGCATGCTTTCTCCCGCATCATGGGTCCCCACCGCATCTACTACAAGGGCAACCCCCGTTGCTGTCTCCACTATGGATACGGGGATTCGGCTCAAGCCCCGGGGACGATTCGCCCTGTACACATGTAAGGACGTTGAAGCCCTGGGTATCATTTGTCCCGGCTGTTCGGGACTGGTGGTACAGCTAAAGCCCTTCGGTCGCTGCGAGGCCTGTGGCGAGTTCATTTTTGAAGTGGAGCAACCAATAGAAAGGCCGAGAGCCTTCCACCTCAACTGCCTAACAGGCGCCACCACTCTACAAGGAGAAGTCAGAGCTTGCACAGCCATTCCCCCGTGCACTGCAGAGACTTCCGTGGAAGTCGCGAACAAATGGACGGAGGATTTTAAAGCCAAAGATGCTGCTTCGGTCACCACAGATTCCCTACTCCCAGCGCCAAAAAAGCTTCCAGCGGCCGAGATGGAGGACAACCCCTGCACTTGCCTGGCCTGGATGGATCCAGTGGGAAAATTCCCGGACCTCTATGTTCAAGTATCGGCCGAGGTAAGCCAGGGAATGGGACTTGGTGTTTTGCTGGAGGTGTCGGGGATCTGCAGTTATCGGAGCCCGTGGGAGGGGGTGATTCCACATCTACAGGGAATTACCTACCCGCAGAAGAGTATGACACCTCCGACCTAGAGTCGGTCTCCGATGCAGGAGATGATGGACAAATAGATGAACTATTTGAACGGAAGGGTTGGGACAAAGTACCCCTGGCCTCGTCCCGTGCACCTAGGGACTCACCCATGTCTACAGGGGATAGTACACCCCGGGTGGAGGTCTCGGTGCCTGAGGAGGGATCTGGTCCCCTGCATGCCCTTCCGCCCCCAGAGTTACCTGCGCCATCTGCTCAGGTGAAGAGAGTGCCACTGCGGGCACCTACGCCCAGTTTGGAGGTGGTCAAGGCACCTCGGCACCCACAGTCAATTTTTCTGCCTGGAGAGGGAGACCGCTCCACGATGCCACCCTTGTCCAGGCTACAGAGACTTTTCTGCCAAAAAGTTGCCAGTGAATACGGGTGGGAGTACCCGTATTTGTCCAAAGAGTTGTTATACGAGGCGGAGGCCTGCCAGCAGAGGTGGTACAATGACTTTGTATGGACACACATAAAGGTGCCTCATGCCCGTCGCTACCTCGCATGTTCACCCACAGCTTTAAAGCGGTTCAAGGACTGCAAGGCAGAGTGGATGTTGGGTCGGCATATCATGCTGACCGGGTCGTTATCTGCCGGAAAGACGGGGAAGATGTGGAGTATCTTATGGAGACCTTTGATCGATATTTAAAACCTCTTGTGCTGCCGCATCCAAGGTTTTACCTGTAGGAGGAAAGACTACTGTTTGTTTTCTATTGCCGAACATTCCGGTACTCTGGAACTGTACCCTGTCTAGGGGTGCTTTACTCTCTGGAGGCATGGGAACAGTTGTGTTTTATGTTGGTCTCCCTCTGCCTCCCACCGCAAAGATGATCAGGACTTTGGGGTGTAGTCAGGGACACAGTACAGAGAAGAATCTGGATTTCACAAGTGCTTTTACCGCAGCGCTGTCACCAGGTGGCAGTGTTGTGCAACGTTCATCACATTGCATTGCACACTTCTTGGAAGGAAAGAGGTTTATTTTCGGAGAGATCTGTTTCACTCCAACACGCACATATGTGTCAGGAATTGTGTGTTTTTTTTTCTCTTCCCTCTGCAGGAGAACATCGGTCAAGACTGCTGAGAATGGGCGGGTCTTAAGCCCCGTACACACGATCGGTTTAACTGATGAAAACCGTCCGATGGATTGTTTTCATCAGACAAACCGATCGTGTATGGGACCCATCGGTCTTTTTTCCATCGGTTTTAAAAAATAGAACATGTTTTAAAATTATCCGATGGATAAAAAATCGATAGCAAATTCCGATCGTCTGTGGGCAAGTCCATTGGATAAAAAACCCACGCATGCTCAGAATCAAGTCAACGCATGCTCAGAAGCATTGAACTTCCTTTTTCTCGGCTCATCTGAGTGTTTTACGTCACCGCGTTTGGGACGGTCGGTTTTTGGACTGATGGTGTGTAGGCAAGACTGATGGAAGTCAGCTTCATCGGATTTCCGATGGACAAAACCATCGGATTAGAATCCATAGGATATCCGATCGTGTGTACAGGGCTTAAGTTAGTAATGTGGGAGGGGAGAATGCCATTTGAGTGTAATGTAGTGGGTAATTGCAATAAGTGTTTCCCTCATGTTCACCCTTCCTTTTCCCTGTTGGGTTCAGGCGCAACTCCCAAGTTTTTTCAAATTATTTTGATAATGTTTTTGAGAAGCAAGTCTCTGGATCGGGTCTATGTTGGCTCCCTTTGGAGCATGGCTCGTTCCAGACACTGGGGACCAGTGTCTATCTGCCGGGGGGTGTGTGTAGCGGGGGTTAACATTTAGGGGGAGTATCTGGGTGGTAGTATGACCCAGATACACTAATTGTTAGGAATCTATGGCCAATTTGATTCGTGGAGGATATAATGGTGCTCAGTTCCCTGCGGCCCCTGGGTGGCGCTGTCGCCTTGGGCTGGGGTTGAACCATCATTGTAGGGCCGTGCCGTTTGTGTCCTCTCGCGGCAGTAGTACGGCGGGGCGGGGAACCCGCTGTGCCTGCTGGGAGAGGGTATAAAGGGGGGGGAAATCTTGCGCACAAGGTCCGAGCCCCAGGCACCTTCAGCCTGGGGGCTGCTGTTCTGTCGTCCGCACCCAGGTGCCCTCGGCCTGGGTGCGAGGGAGTTCGAGTTCCATCCCAGGCACCTTAGGCCTGAGGTGAGGTACTAGCAAAGACCCCGGGGCCCAGTACCTTCGACTGGGTCCCGCATGGGAGAAGATGCCTAGGGGGCCCACCGAGTGAGGGGACCCGAGTCTTGGGCGAGGAGAACCAGGTAGGTGACCTGGCCTGAAGATCCAGCGCAGCATTGGCTGGTGACAGTGCAGGCCTCTGGGGCCCGTCCGGGATGGATCATCTCCCTAACAGGGGTCGTCATTAGAAGGTAGTTCATGTTCTATGGTCTTTGCAGAGGCCCAGCTACATCAGGTCGGTGGCAGAGGCCTATTCTAAGGTCTGTGGCAGAGACCTCATCGTTCACCAGGTCTGTGGCAGGGACCAAACTCACGGTCGGTGGCAGCGACTGTGCGCCAAAAGTTGTTGTGAACTCCTAACAGCTTCTCTGATCTGAAAGGATTGTGCCTGAACCCTCACCCCACCAAGTTTGTGTTTGTATCAACCTGTCTGCTTGCAAAGAGGCATATTTATCTCTGCGGAAATAAATATAGATGTTGTAATGTCACCTGGTGTGGGCTTACTTTTCTGGGAGCAAAGTCTTCTACATTCACCTATCTACTGGTCATATTTGAAGTGGAATCTCCGGACAGGGACACAGACCTGAAGGTAAAGATCAAACCTCTACACACATAAGAGGGGCGAGCTGGTGGCAGCATCTCACCCCTCCCCCTGGTTCCCCTAGACGAGTAACCCAGCCGAGAAGAAGAAGGGAGAGAGCGGGTGGGACCGCTACATGCGCTATAAACAAAAAAAGAGCAATTTTGAAAAAAATGCAATATCTTTTACTTTTTGCTATATTTAATATCCCCAAAAAATATATAAAAAAATAAAATAAATTTGTATATTGATTGGTTTACGCAAAAGTTATAGCATCTACAAAATAGGGGATAGATTTATGGCATTTTAATTATTATTATTTTTTTATTAGTAATGGCGGCGATCTGCGATTTTTATTGTGACTGCGACATTGCGGCGGACACATGGACACTATTTTGGGACCATTGTCATTTATACAGCGATCCGTGCTATAAAAATGCACTGATTACTGTGTAAATGGCACTGGCAGGGAAGGAGTTAAACACTAGGGGCAATCAAGGGGTTAAGTATGTCCTAGGGAGTGATTCTAACTGTAGGGGGGATGGTCTCACAACAACATGACAGAGATCACTGCTCCCGATGACAGGGAGCAGTGGATCCCTGTCATGTTGCTAGGCAGAACAGGGAAATGCCTTGTTTACATAGGCTAGGATGACCAGACGTCCCCGGTTTCAGGGGACAGTCCCCGGATTGAGAACACTGTCCCCGGAGCCTGTCTGTCCCCGGATTGCAGGGCGGGTGCTGAGGCAAGGGGGGGCCACAGTGGCGTTGCTATGGGGGTGCGGCCCGCACCCGGATAACAACCGCCAGAGAGGGACATCAGGTCCAGACTGGCACTGGCGCCACATTGAGAGGGGCGCTGCGGCTCCCTACTCTTCCTCCTTCCCTTCTGGGATCTCTTTAGCTCCACGCGATGTGCGGGGAGGAGGGAGTGAGGCAGAGACAAACACGCAGGGTGCCCGAGGTCTGACGTCACGGTCCCACACATCTCAATCGCATTCCTCTCCCCGCCGGCTGCAGTCTCTGTACCCTGCCTCCTGCTTGGCTCTGATATGACAAGTACTGTCAGGGACCTGCCAGAAACAGAAGACAATTCTTGCTTCCCTCAGTACCTGTGCGTCGGCGCACGCCAATTGCGCACGTGCGCGCGTGTGCACGCTAACGATATGGCGCCATTAGGCCTTTAAAAGGCCAGCAGTTACAACAGTGCATTGCTGTCTGATCTGCAGCTTTGTAACCCGAATACCTGCATACCTGCTACCTGTTACCAGTACCGACCCGGCTTGCTCGACCACCCGATACATCTCCAACCCTGACCTCGGCTCGCCTTGACCCTACTCTGTCTCTCACCTGCCTACCTGCTGCCAAACCTTGCCTGTGTTCCCGACTACGTCTAAGCCTGCTGATCCATACATCTGACTACCTGCTCTGACCCGGCTTGTCTGACCCTCCTGCTGTCTGCTGTTGTGTGCAACCTAACCAGGTTTATCTCACCCTGCTCCAGCTTCCGCTGTTCCGGTATCCGCTAGCTTCCGGGTCGCTGACCTGCAACCACCTGCTCTGCTGCCTACAAGCTCCAGCCACCCCTGGAGGATCACCACCTTTCTACGGTGCCTACCACTCCATCTACCACAGGCACTCCTACCTCACTGCGCTCTCGGGGCTGAGGTTTGTAATAACAGGAGTCTTGGGGGACATTGGGAAGGGGGGGCTGGTAACAATTATGCTGCCAGCAGTTATTTTAGGGAGGGGGGTTACAGGATATGTGCTAGGTGGTGCTTTGTTTTGGGTTAGAGAGGACTTGTGGAGGGGGGCAGATTTGAAGTTTGACACTCCCAGCACAACAATTCCTCTCCCCTCCCAAAGCACCCCCTAGCACATATTCTCTAACCCTCACCCCCTCAAATCAAAGATCCCATCCCGGCTCCATCCATTCCTCGATCCCATCCCGGCTCCCTCCACCACCCCGAACCCATCCCGGCTCCATCCACCACCCTGAACCCATCCCGGCTCCATCCACCACCCCAAACCCATCCCAGCTCCATCCATCCCCCCAATCCCATCCCAGCTCCATCCATCCCCCGATCCCATCCAAGCTCCATCCACCCCCCTGATCCCATCCCAGCTCCATCCATCCCCCCAATCCCATCCCAGCTCCATCCATCACCCTGATCCCATCCCGGATACATCCACCAACCCGATCCCATCCCAGCTCCATCCATCACCCCAATCCCATCCCAGGTCCATCCATCCCTCCAATCCCATCCCGGCTCCATCCATTGTGGCAGGTTAAGAGGGGAGAACTGCACCGACGCAGTAGCCTGCTCAGTGTTTTGGGGGGGTGCAACACCATGTTTTACTGCACCAGGTGACACCAACCCTAGTGACGCCACTGGGGCGGGGGGCAGTCCGCCCTATGTGCCACACACTGGTGGGTGTCAGGCCGACGTTGACTGCTGTGTCAGCTTTAATTAGAATCACCGGGTGCTGCCATCACAAAGTCCCGCCTCCTGGTATGGCTCCTTTGACAGACAGCACACTTGTCCAATGCCGGGACATGTGCTGTCTATCATAGGTAGGAGCCAATCCAGAAGGCAGGACTTGTGTGACGGCAGGCAACCAGCGATTCTAATTAAAGCTGACACAGTGGGCAACACCGGCCTGACACCCACCAGTGTGTGATAATCCGGCCGGCTCGCCTCTCCTCTCTGATCCCCATTGCTGGGCAATGGTGAGGCTGCATTGCTGGGCACAGGTGAGGCTGCATTCCTGGGCACTGGTGAGGTTGCATTGCTGGTCACTGGTAAAGGCTGCATTCCTGGGCACTGGTAAGGCTGCATTGCTGGGCACAGGTGAGGCTGCATTCCTGGGCACTGGTGAGGCTGCATTCCTGGGCACAGGTGAGGCTGCATTCCTGGGCACAGATGAGGCTGCATTGCTGGGCACAGGTGAGGTTGCATTGCTGGGCACTCGTGAGGCTACATTGCTGCAATTAAACTGGGTGGTAGGCGCAACGCCAAACACACAAACATAGATCAAAGAAAGGGGTTTTATTTAAAAAAATTTTTAGAAAGTCTCATGAAGGAAGTCCATACACTTGTGTCAGCTACTGATCCAGAGCGCAGCCCTCTCTGTAGTAAACAGATAAAAAGAAGAGAAAGGAGCGCCACTAAGTGTAGTGTTAGGTACAATTTATAATGACCCCCATATTAGGTTACTCACAAGAGGTAGATATAATACAGACTCTTTATCAAGGTAATCGCTGGGGGGTCTGTCTGTGTGCTCCTTGTGCGCCTAGTAGACTGAGGCTACATTGCTGGGCACTGGCGAGGCTGCATAGATGGGCACAGCTGAGCCCTGCATTCTTTTTATAGTGCACTTCTGAGCCCTGCATTCTTTATTCAGTGCACTTCTGAGCCCTGCATTCTTTATGTAGTGCACTCCTGAGCCCTGCATTCTTTATGTAGCACACTCCTGAGTCCTGCATTCTTTATGTAGCATACTCCTAAACTCTACACTCTTGCATTCCTGGGCACACTTGAGGCTGCATTCCTGGGCACACGTGAGGCTGCATTCCTGGGCACTGGTGAGGCTGCATTCCTGGGCACTGGTGAGGCTGCATTCCTGGGCACTGGTGAGGACTGCTGGGCACTGGTGAGGACTGCTGGGCACTGGTGAGGACTGCATTCTTTATGTAGCGCACTCCTGAGCCCTTCATTTTTTATGTAGCGCACTCCTGAGTCCTTCATTCTTTATGTAGCGCACTCCTGAGTCCTGCATTCTTTATGTAGCGCACTCCTGAGCCCTTCATTCTTTATGTAGTGCACTCCTGAGCCCTGCATTCTTTATGTATCGCACTCCTGAACTGTGCACTATGTTTTTTTTTCTCTATCTTATCTTCATAACATTTGGTAGTCATATCTCAAAAAATTTTAAGAGGTATTTTTTTTTTAGCTTTATTTATGGAGGAAATGTGAGAAATAACATATATATATATATATATATATATATATATAGTAAATCATTCCATGAACACATACCATATACTGTCAGGAGAGAGGTTTGTTACACACACAGGGCTCTTTTCGGTAATGTCTGGAGCTGATCGTTGGGTGCCAGTGACCAATCAGCGGCTGGCACCTGCTGATTAATTGGTAGGGTTAAGGTCTGTCTATGGACGAAGGGGGTGGTATTTGGGGGTCTGCTAGTGGAGGAAGGGGGTGGAAAGACCCACACACCCTCTACTACTCTTCCCCCAGCTCCCTACTAACATACCCTTAACTACCCCCTGCCTCCCACTGTTACATCCCCACCCAACCAACTACCGACCTCTCCCCTACCCTTCAACTACTGACCCCCCTAACCGATCCCCCTCCCCCTCATGGACAGACCATCTAACCCCCCCATATACCACTCCCTTACCCCCACTGACAGACCCCCGACCCCCAAATGCCACCCCTCCCTCCCTGACAGAGCCCCTTGTTGATTTTTTTCTCATAAGGCAACACCCTAATACTACCCTCCCCCCCACTGACAGATCCCAAAACCCCCCAAATACCACCCCTCCCCCCACTGACAGGCAGAAAGATAGGTATAAGAAAGAGGAAACACTCCACCGTGGTTATAAGGTGATGTCATCTGGGCCACCTTCTGCCCAAGAGATAAACTCCGAGGAGTAATGGAATATGGACCATGAAGTCAAAGTGAGAGAGAACTGCTCATCCTTACCAAGTTCCTGAGCCAACAGACGTTCCTGGTCCCTAATACGGCACACCTCAATAGTCAAATCTCCAAATGAAAGTATGGTTGTCGATCTCCTGTGCCTGGAAATCACTACCTTTGCAGCCAGGGAGTGTCGCAGTATATCTTTATTTATGGATTTGAAGGTACCAGGGAGCATAGACAGGAGGGCTACCTCAGATGAGGGATGAATGGACATCACCATCAGCTTGCAGTATAATTTGAAGATTTGATGCCAAAAATCTCTGTATAGGACGGCAATCCCATCAGATGTGAAGCATGTTACCCTTGGAGCCAAGACACCGCTAAAAGATATCTGGTATTGTCAGGTTGTACTGGTGTATAGTCTGAGGGCATCTGTACCATCTCGTCACCAATTTTAACCCTTTTTCCTGATACTTAGTGGCTAAAGAGAGCTTGTGCGTCAGAAAAAAGCATTTTTGCCAATCCACCAAGGAGATTGATTGCCATAGTTTAACTTCCCAGGTCCTCGCATATGATGGAATTTCAGGAAAAGAATCATTAAGCAAGAGGGAGTAAAGTTGAGAGACCATGTGCGTTGGAGGGTCTGCCTGCAGGAGCATAGCCTCGAATTCTGTTGGTTCAGCTAGAATGTCCGGTAAAGATGGGAGAGTCCGAACATAAGAAGTTATTTATTGTCTCTGGAGCCACTGCATGAGGTGTCGGGGAAGTGATTCAGAGGGGGCATCGCTCATTAAAGTTGGGCCTGCTCGGAGAACTTGGGCAAATCTCCTATGATCATCACTATGGTCCGAATCCTGTTACAGCATAGCCGATGGAAAGGCCGGGGTCCCAAAAAGGAGAATCATAGGCCCCAAGAGATTTGATATGCCACCTCTAGATGTCAAGCGATCCCAAATTTTGATTGTCTGGTGAGTAAGGTCACTAAGGGGGTACAAACCCCCACAATGCGTGGATGAGGTCCATGGGAGGGCCTTCCAATTTAACCCAGAACTTGGTTGAAGAGTGGCGAAACCAGTCAAGTAGGCAAGTGATTACCGCTGCTTTATGATACACCGAAGCATCCGGAGCTCCAGCTCCTCCTTAAGCTTTCGGAAGAGATAATGTTTCGTATCGTATTCTGGGACGGGCTGCATTCCAGATGAATTTAAAAAAAAATAGGGGGAATTTCCGGAAATACGAGGGATAGTTTGGAATAGGTACAGAAACCGAGGAAAAACAGAATTTTTCAGGGCATTCACCCTACCCAGCCATGAGAGCCGTTTGGACGCATAGGTGGATAAATCAGCTTGGGTTTGAATGAGTAAAGGAGTAAAGTTCCTGGCAAAGAGCCGGGAATGCTTCCGCAGGTATTGGAATGCCTAGATACCGAATGAAAGCGATGCCGGTTTTAAAAGAAAAGGTGATCCAAAGTCATTGCAGGTCCAACTTTGGTAAGGAAATATTAAGGATATCCGATTTACTGTAGTTCACTTTGAAATTACCGACTACCCTAAATTTCTGGAACTCCTGCAGCACTGAGGGCAGATACAAATGTGGGTATGTCATGAAAGGAGCAGGTCGTCAGCGAATAGGGCGAGTTTAGTATGCGTAGGCCCCACTGTTATACCCTGGATAGAAGGATTATTACGTAGGGCAATAGCCAAATGCTCCATAGTAAGGCCATAGAGAAGGGGGGACAAGGGGCAACCTTGTCGTGTCCCATTAGAGATAGAGCCATTTAATTTGATCCTACTGGGTTTCCCTGAAAATAAGCCTGGGTCGTATAACAATTTTGGCCACCAAAAACACAGTAGGGCTTATTTTCGGGGTAGGGCTTACCATGCAATGTGCTGTCTTCTCTCCCCCTCTCCCTCCCTGCCTGTCAGCAACCCCCAGTGTGAACATTGTAAAAGTGGTTGTAAATAGCTAGAATCCTCTCCATTACAGGATTATATAATGTAAAAGGTGTGGGCTTCTGTAATATAATTGTGCAAATATCTTCACAGAGCACCATAGTCATAACTATGTGGGTTATAGCCACCTTTAGGTGATGGACACTGGCACACCCAAAAGACAGGAAGTCCCCCTCCCTATATAACCCCTCCCCTACAGGGAGTACCTCAGTTTTTTCGCCAGTGTCTAAGGTGTTGGTCACGGTTAATGAAGTGCTAAGAAGAGCTCCGCTAAGAAATCCGTGACGGGATCAAGGGATAATGCAATTGGCTCCATCTAAAGTGCCTGAAAGAGACAAAATAGATGGTACCCGAGCCTCGTGGAAGAGCAAGGTTTTCTGCCTGTAATGCTTCTCTTTTGAGAGCTGGACCCTGAGTCGGCACCTTGGTCACGTGAAAACTATACCAAAAAGTTGCTCTGGCAGGGTGCTATACAGGTCCAAGGGAGTGGACTCCATATACAAGGAGGACCCGGTCCTTGAAGGTCTGGCATGACACAGCCTGCCGTGATGGGTGAAGATTGGGTCTGTCTGTGATTTCCAGCAGTATCCTGCAGCGGGACTGGTAAGTCAGAAAAGTCCTAAGGAATGCATAATTTTTTTTCTTTTGAGTGGATGCTGCCTTGCCTGTGTGTTGCCACTAGAGGGTGTAAAGTGTAAACATACCTGACGTCCAACAGACCATGCTTCCCCTGTGTTCATGTTCAGTGTCAACAAATGCTCCTGCGGACAGCATTGCTCCTTCTCCGCTCTGTCAGCCCAAATCAGTAGGGGTTTGGGGGACCATCCACCTCAGCACAACGGTCAGGATCCCCCTGGTGTATTCCCTGAGCGGTCCCCGCCATGGCCTGTACTCACGCGCACGGGAAGAGTTCCCTTTAGATAAAAAAAAACAAAAGAGGGGGCGGGCGTGTTGGGAACATGGGGGGCGTGGCTTAGACACCACCGGCATGCACGTGCAAACGGCGTGCACGTGATACACGGCGCAGGCGCAAGGCTCACTGGCTGACAGTGGGACACAGGGCATACCAGGGCATGTAAGCTATATGGTTGTTGGATACAGGCATTCCTAAAGGCACGTCTACTCAGCATCAGGCTGAGCATTTATAGCAGCATTTTACTCATTGCTGGACTAAAGCTTGGCAGTAGATGCACTGTATTAGTACCTCTGCTTTTTTGTGCTTAGGACTATGTCTTCCCGTAATAAAAGAGGGAGTATAGCAGGGGGAGCGCAAGGTCGCTGCGGTCAGGGTCTGAGGCTCCTAGTCGCACGTCCGTAGTTCAATCCTCCCCTGAAGGACCTGAAGCAACTGGTCAGTCTGAACCACCTAGACCAGGGATATGCAATTAGCGGTCCTCCAGCTGTTGCAGAATTAAAAATCCCATGAGGCATAGCACGACTCTGACAGCCACAAGCATGACACCCAGAGGCAGAGGCATGATGGAGGTCCGCTAATTCCATATCCCTGACCTAGACTCTCAGGTGTTGTGGCTGCTTCCAACATTCCAGCCTCTGCATACGTCACTAAGGACGATTTAGCTTTAGCACTGGCTGGTTTGGAAGGGAAGATAGCTGAGATGCTTGCATCTTCCTCCCAGGGTGGGAGAAAATTCAGCAGATCCCCCTCTCCAGCCCTTGACCTCCCAGTATCAGAACCAAAGTGGGCGGGGCCTATGGAGATACCTTTGGGGGATCAGGCAGAAAGGCCTACGGGTGACTCCGCTTCTGAAGGCTCAGTGTCTGAAGAACCTTTCCCAGCTTCGCAATCTCAAAAAGATTCAATCCCTTACGAAGCTGGTCCGTTCTAAATACAAGTTTTCCCCCAGCAGAGGTGGATGATGTTTCCTTTTCCTCTTTGGGTTTGCTAAAACCTCCACAAGGTTCTCATGCTTTCCCCTTTCACCCATTGCTGGAGCGGCTGATTTATGCTGACTGGGATTACCGTACCCAGATAAGCATTTTCTTCCTCCTAATAAGTTTGCTCTTCTTTATCCTATGGAGGAAAAGTTTACAAAAAAGTGGGGTTTGCCAGCAGTAGATGCTGCTATCTCCTCTGTAAACAGGAGTTTAACTTGTCCAGTGGACAATGTCCAGGTGTTTAGTGTAGTGAGAGCAGTCAAGGCCTATCTGAAGGCGACAGCTCAGATATGGAAAACTGATGTTTTGTTTGTACTGCCAGAAGGCCACAGAAAGGGGCAAGCAGCATCAAAATCAACTATTGCTAAATGGATTCGTCAGGTGATTAGACAGGCTTATAGTCAGAGGAAAAGGGTTCCACCTTTTCAGGTTAAAGCGCACTCTACCAGGGCAGTCAGTGCTTCATGGGCAGTGCATCACCAAGCCTGACGAAGATCGAACGATTTGGGTCGTTCGCGCCAAATTCGAGTGACGCGAACGGCCCACAATGCACTACGCCATCGCAGTGTCATCCAGGCGCTGTGATTGGCCAAGCATGCACTGTGACCCCGCATGCTTGGCCAATCACAGCGCCGGCAGCGAGGAGAGCAATGATTGGCCACAGGCAGGATGCCTGTGGCCAATTATTGCTGAGGGGGTTTAGTACACGCCCCACACTATAAAAGGCCGCCAGCGCGGCGGCCTTGTGTAGTGTGTTCCGGAGCAGGGAAAGAGAAGCATAGGCAGGGACAGTGTCATTTTTTTCCTTTACTAATCCTGGATTCCTTGTGTTTAGGGACAGAGAAGGATAGGTAGGGAGAGTGTCAGTGTGTTATTCTGTGCTAAACCTTGTTTGTAGGGACAGAGAAGGACAGTGAGGGAAAGTGTCAGTGTGCTATTCTGTTCTAAACCAATCTTGCTGAACCGTATTTGAAATCCTTGAGTTTAGGGACAGAGAAGGACACTCGTGGAAACTATCAGTGTGCTATTCTGTGTTAAATCTTGTTTGTAGGGACAGAGAAGGACAGTGAGGGAAACTATCAGTGTGCTATTCTGTGCTAAACCTTGTTTGTAGGGACAGAGAAGGACAGTGAGGGAAACTGTCAGTGTGCTATTCTGTGCTAAACCAATCTTGCTGAACCATATTTGAAATCCTTGAGTTTAGGGACAGAGAAGGACAGTGAGGGAAACTGTCAGTGTGCTATTCTGTGCTAAACCAATCTTGCTGAACCGTATTTGAAATCCTTGAGTTTAGGGACAGAGAAGGACACTCGTGGAAACTATCAGTGTGCTATTCTGTGCTAAATCTTGTTTGTAGGGACAGAGAAGGACAGTGAGGGAAACTGTCAGTGTGCTATTCTGTGCTAAACCAATGTTGCTGAACCATATTTGAAATCCTTGAGTTTAGGGACAGAGAAGGACACTCGGGGAAACTGTCAGTGTGCTATTCTGTGCTAAACCTTGTTTGTAGGGACAGAGAAGGACAGTGAGGGAAAGTGTCAGTGTGCTATTCTGTGATAAACCAATCTTGCTGAACCATATTTGAAATCCTTGAGTTTAGGGACAGAGAAGGACACTCGGGGAAACTATCAGTGTGCTATTCTGTGCTAAACCTTGTTTGTAGGGACAGAGAAGGACAGTGAGGGAAACTGTCAGTGTGCTATTCTGTGCTAAACCAATCTTGCTGAAGCATATTGCAAATCCTTGTGTTTAGGGACAGAGAAGGATAGGCAGGGGACAGTGTCAGTGTCATTGTTGCTAAGCCTCCTGCACAGTATACACCTGAAGGTAGCCCTTATTGCTGTTTTTCCCATCTCCCTGCAGGCCATCCATTAAAATGTCTGGAAGGCAAACAAGGAGAGGCAGACAGTCAGGAGGCAAAAAAAGAGGGCAAGCAGGCTCTGTGTCTGGGGGCAACAGTGCTGGTCGTGGACGCGGTGCATTGTCATCAGCACATGGCCATGGGACACGCTTGTCCTTCTTTTCGGCAGCTGGACATGTTGAGCCACATCATGCCGAAGACTTGGTAGAGTGGATGACCAAGCCCACCTCATCCTCCTCATCCTCTCTCACCCAGGCTCAGGGTACTGGCAAAGCAGCTGCCAAAGCGTCCTCTTCTCTGGTATCATTATCTTCATTAGTCAATCCTTCCCTAGACCCACCATGTCCTCCTCCTGAGGAGTCCCCCGAACTGTTTGAGCACAGTGTTGGGTACATGCTCCAGGAGGATGCCCAGCGTTTCGAAGGATCTGATGATGATACCCAGATGGAGGAAGGCAGTAGCGTGAGAGCAGAGAGAGGGGATGCTCAAGAAGGACACCAATCTGGCAGTCATGCTCCAGCAGCTGCAGCATACTGCCAGATTGGCTCCAGTGATGAGGAGGGAGGGGATGATGAGGTCACTGACTCCACGTGGGTGCCTAATAGGAGAGAGGAGGAGGAGGAGGATGAGGAGGAGGCACATCTCCAACGAGGCAGGATGCTCTTGGGTGGCCAGCGTATGGGCAGCACACCGACGGAATCACACCGCAGAGCTCCGCCTGTGCAGGGCGCTGCCTCTGCCCGTCATTCAAAAAGTTCTTTGGTGTGGGCCTTTTTTGAGGCGAGTGCATCAGATCGCACAGCTGCTGTTTGCAACATATGTCTCAAGCGTATATCGCGTGGCCAAAACATCAGCAGCTTGGGCACCACATGCTTGATCAGACATATGTTGACCTGCCATACAGCTCGTTGGCAAGCCTACCTTAAAGACCCACACCAAAGAACAAAGCGGACCTCTCCTTGCACCGCATCAGCTGGGATCTCCAACCCCACTATACCTTCAGTCCTCTCTGAAACCTGCACTGAGAGGAATGAAGGTGTAGAATTAGGTGTGTCACAGCCAAGTACTTGCAGCCACTCTGCTAGCAGTACACCGACGTCCGATTCTAGCAGGCAAATTTCCCTGCCCCAGCTGCTGGACCGTCGAAAGAAGTTCACTCCCAGCCATCCACATGCCCAGCGGTTGAATGCTAGCTTGGCTAAATTGCTAGCGCTTCAACTGCTGCCTTTTCAGTTGGTAGACTCGGCCCCCTTCCGTGAGTTTGTGCAATGTGCGGTTCCTCAGTGGCAGGTTCCCAAACGCCACTTTTTCTCACGGAAGGCGATTCCGGCTCTCTACAGGCATGTGGAAGGCAATGTCTTGGCCTCGCTGGACAGGGCGGTCAGCGGTAAGGTGCATATTACCGCTGACTCATGGTCCAGCAGGCATGGACAGGGACGTTACCTTTCTTTCACGGCCCATTGGGTCACTCTTTTGGCAGCTGGGAAGGATGCAGGACAAGGTGCAGTAGTGTTGGAGGTTGTTCCACCGCCACGCCTCCAAAATGCTACTACTGGTTGTGACACACCTCTCTCCTCCACCCCCTCCTCTTCTTCTTCCTCCATGGCCTCTTCCTGTGCTTTGTCCTCGGAACCATCAGTGCTCCGTAGGCGTTCAAGGGGCTACGCAAGTACGCAGGCAAAAAGATGCCATGCCGTGCTTGCGCTGGTGTGTTTGGGGGACAGGAGCCACACTGGGGCAGAGGTCCTGTCTGCTCTGCAGGGGCAGGCCGGGGGGTTGGTTGACGCCACGCCAGCTTAATCCAGGAATGGTGGTTTGCGACAATGGCACCAACCTCCTCTCCGCCCTCCGACAGGGACAACTGACCCATGTGCCCTGTGTGGCTCACGTCCTTAACCTGGTGGTGCAGCGGTTCTTGGGCAGGTACCCGGGCTTACAGGATGTCCTGAGGCAGGCCAGGAAAGTCTCTGTGCATTTCCGCAGATCTTATAATGCCAGTGCTCGCCTGGCTGAGCTGCAAAAGGAGTTGAACCTGCCCAAGAACCGCCTTATATGTGACATGCCCACCAGGTGGAACTCAACGTTGGCCATGTTGCAGCGGCTGCACACGCAGCAGAGGGCCATCAATGAGTACCTGTGTGACTACGGCACCAGGACAGGGTCAGGGGAGCTCGGGTTTTTTTCACCACGCCAGTGGGGCATGATCAGGGATGCATGCACTGTCCTGGCACCATTTGAGGAGGCCACGAGGATGGTGAGCAGTGACAGTGCATGCATCAGTGACACTGTACCTCTTGTCCACCTGTTGGAGCACACGCTGCGTGGAATAATGGACAGGGCACTTGAGGCAGAACAGAGGCAGGAAGAGGAGGACTTCCTTGCCTCTCAAGGCCCCCTTTACCCAGACAGTGTTCCTTCTGTCCCACCCATCGCACAGGAGGAGGAGGAGGAGGATTGTGTCAGCATGGAGGTGGAGGCTGGCACTCGGCATCATCAGCAGCAGTCTTTTAGGGATGATTTACAGTCCCAAGAAACCAGTGGACTTGTACGTGGCTGGGAGGAGGTGGCTGCGGATCATGTCGTCCTTAGTGACCCAGAGGACTCCGGACTGAATGCCTCAGCTAACCTACGCTGCATGGCCTCCCTGATCCTGCAAAGTCTGCGGAAGGATCCTCGTATTCTTCGGATCAAGGAGAGGGACCATTACTGGCTGGCCACTCTCCTTGATCCACGGTACAAGGGTAAGGTTGCGGACCTTATCTTACCGTCGCAGAGACAACTCCGGGAGGCCTTGCAGAAAGGTCTGTGCAACGCGTTCCCAGAGACTGGGAGGTTACAAACTCCTGGTCCTGGACAACGAGTTGCTGAGGCTTCGGGCAGTCAAAGAAGGAGCGGTGGGGAAGGTGGCCGTCTGACCGATGCATTCAGACAATTCTTTAGTTCGCAGCCCCAAAGTATGATCGGTTCCAGCAACCATCGCCAGCGTCTGATATACATGGTGCAGGAATACCTAGGGGCAAGGTCAGACTTGGACACCTTCCCCACCGAAACTCCTCTGGCTTACTGGGTCTTGAGGATGGATCACTGGCCAGAGCTTGCACAGTATGCAATTGAGCTACTGGCCTGTCCTGCATCCAGCGTTCTTTCAGAACGCACATTCAGTGCTGCTGGAGGATTTGTCACGGATCACAGGGTGCGCTTGTCCACCGACTCGGTTGATCGACTGACTTTCATCAAGATGAACCAGTCTTGGATCACCACCAGCTACCACACACCTAATGCTGATATAACAGACTAATTGATTTTAAAATGTCACATCCCTTCAAGACTGATGCTGAGTGCCTGTGCTGTTATGTTGACTGGCTATCCTCCTCCTCCTCCTCAATGATCCGATTAATGATGATAGCTTGGAAGATCATTTTGGTTTATGGGTGCCGCCACCAGTGGCTAAGGCACAATTTTTCAGCCCCTGTTTAACAGGGGCGTGTAATTACAATTTTTGATGCAATACTTTGCAACAGGGCTCATTGCTGTGCTCCAAGTACAGTATCTGTGAGGGGTTGCAGTGTTGTGCCACCAGTGCCTAAGGCCCAATTTTTCAGCCCCTGTTCAACAGGGGCATGCAATTATAATTATTGATCTAATAATTCACAGCAGGGCCCATTGCTGCGCCCACCAAGAGTAACTGTCAGGCCTTACAGTGTTGTGTCAACACCACCACCACCACCACCAAAGGCCCAATTTTTCAGCCTCTGTTCAACAGGGGCATGCAATTATAATTATTGATCTAATAATTCACAGCAGGGCCCATTGCTGCGCCCACCAAGAGTAACTGTCAGGCCTTACAGTGTTGTGGCACCAGCACCACCATCAAAGGCCCAATTTTTACTACCACTGTTCAACAATTATATGTTATTACAATTCCTGATATAATAGTTGACAGCAGGGCGTTCCAGCACCCACCAAGAGTAACTGTGAGTGCTTACAGTGTTGTACCAACACCTAAGGGGCCAATTTCTGCAGAGTATATACGGCAGGTCCCTACTTTCAAACATCCAACTTACAAACGACTCCTACTTGCAAACGGAAGAAGACAACAGGAAGTGAGAGGAAATCTACCCCTAGGAAGGAAAATTCTCTCCTGTAAGAATTAATATGGGAGAAAGGTGTCTCCTCTCTACTGATGCTTTATCACCAATCCTTGTTTCAATAAAAACACCACATTTCAAAAACAGTTGTCATTGGGACGCAAAGTGAGGTGAAATGTTCTGAACAGGGGCACAGACAGCAAAACAAATGTTACAGGGGTGATAACCCTTCCCTATGTTTTCCAAAAAGCTTAAAAATAGATTTTTTGGCTGGAGCTACACTTAAACAATGTACGTGTTCAAAATTACAAACAGATTCTACTTAAGAACAAACCTACAGTCCCTGTCTTGTTTACACCAGTCTTGTTTACACCGCCTGTATACTGCTGTTCAGAGTATATAGGGCCTTTTTTATTTTGTGTTGCGGGGTTCCCCTTAATATCCAAACAAGACCCAAAGGGGCTGGTAATGGGCTGGGGTAGGGGGGGGGGGGGGTGATGGGGTAGCTATGCCATTTTTCTTAAAGATTTTCATCCATATTACCGGGACCAGACATTACATTAAAGCCGCAGTTTTAAATGGCTTTTTTTTCCTTTAGAAATGTAATTTTGTGCAGGGACAGTTCTAAACACGGGAAACACGTGGCACTTCACAGGCATACTTTAGACACCCCCCAGGTACAATATTTAAAGGAATATTTGACTTTTTTTTTTTCACTTTATGCATCATTAAAATGACTGCTCCCGAAAAACGGCCGTTTTTAAAACTTCTTTTTGCATTGATACATGTCCCCTGGTGCAGAACCCGGGTTCCCAAACTCTGTTTAGGACAATAACATGGATAATAGTCATTATTAGGCTTGTGCAATTCGTTTCGTAACGAATCGAAATTCGTCCGAATTTAGCAACTTTCGGACATTCGGAAGCATTCGAATTTCCGAACAGAGCAATTACGAATAAAACCGAATCCGAAATAAATTATACCGCAAAATAGCGAATGCCCGAAGGTCTTCGGCATAATTCGTTATGAAAAAAGTTACGAATGTACGAATCCATTCGAAGCACAATAACACTCACTCTGCTCTCTGCTTCTCCCTCACCATGCTGAACTCCCTCTCAAAATGGTGTACAGGCGGCGGAGGCTATAGCCGCATGAAAAAACGAAAGTAAAATACGAGATTTCGAATCCATTCGAAGCACAATAACACTCACTCTGCTCTGCTCTCTGCTTCTCCCTCACCGTGCTGAACCCTCTCAAAATGGTGTACAGGGGCGGAGCCTATAGCCGCATGTAAAAAACGAAAGTAAAATACGAGATTTCGAATCGTTACAAATAACCGCTATGTATTTAGAAAAGTACAAATCCATTCGAAGCACATTAGGCATAATAGGCAGCGTCGTTGTGAGAGAGACACGGAAAATTACGAATCAACGAACCCAAAAAAAGTTATGAAAGTAGGAGTTGTGTCCAGAATCAACGAAAAACAACGTACTCTACCGAAAGTACGAATTATAAAGCAACAAAAAATTCAACGAAAAATGTCGCTTGCAAAAATACGAATGAGTCCGAACACGAAAAATCCCGTCTAGCAAAATTACGAATCAACAGGACCGGAAAGAAACGAACCGAAACGGAACAAATTTTTCCGTTGTGCACAAGTCTAGTCATTATAATTAGCACTTTAGAATTCGAACGTTCGCATCCATTGTATTTAATAGGGTTCTAATGTTCGTGCAAACTTTCGGTCCGTTCGCGGGTTCTGGTGCGAACCGAACCCGGGGGTGTTCGGCTCATCCCTAACCAAGCCTCTGTGGTTCAGATTTGCAAGGCCGCTACTTGGTCATCAGTACATACATTCACAAAATTCTATCAGATGGATGTAAGATGGCAGGAGGATGCCGCCTTTGGACGCAGTGCGTTGCAGGCAGCAGTATAGGTCATCATGCCTGGCAGCGGCCATTTTGCTTTGTGTCTCCCTCCCCTCAGATGGCATTGCTTTGGGACATCCCATAGTTATGACCCGTGCTCTGTGTCCCGTGATGTACGAAAAAGAAAATACGATTTTTATAATAGCTTACCTGTAAAATCCTTTCCTTTGAGTACCTCACGGGACACAGAGGTCCCGCCCCTCCTATTGGGATATATATATGTATATATATATATATATATATATATGTAGCGGGGTCCTAAATTGAGGTTATGTTATGCCAAATTTAGAGGTGACTTGAGTGATAGTTGGCTCAAGTCTTTTCAATTACTGGACTCTGCCTTGCTGCTGCTTCACCTGGCTTGCAGTTACCCTAAGTAGTATGGATGGCGCTGTCACTTGTACTCGGGGTTGAACCACAGGTGTTGGAGTGGCGATTTGGTGTCCTCTCTTGGCAGCCGTGCGGTGGGCAGAGTTTACATGCTGTGCATGCTGGGAGAGGATACAAAAAGGGCGGACGCCATTGTTCAGGGGGAGATCCAGGAGAGTGATCCAGGGACCTGTACCCGAGGGAACCTGCGGGTTCGGGAGTCGAGTGCGTGGCCTTCCAGGCCATGGGGCCACGTACGCCTCAGTCCCCTGCACCTTTAGTTCTAGAAACTGCAACTTCAGCCCTGGGCCCAGCACCTTTAGCTGGAGCCAGCTTCGGAAGGAAGAATCTCAGGGTGCTGCCTTGTGAGGAGACCCGTTTCTAGATGAGGAGGCTGGGGGAGGACCGTTCCGAAGGACTGGTGAGCCATCACAGTGAAGGAAGGGGCCTAGTAACTCTCCAGGGGGATGTCATCCATCCGAAACCCAGGGGCCTAACAATCTGGACCATCAGGAGATTTGGGACACTATAGATCCTGTGGCAGGGGATCACCTAGACGCATCTATTAGGGATCTAGATTGACTGTTCGAGCTGCACGCCGGCTGCTAGAACAATTGGTGGCTATCCGGGTGAGTTATACCCACTCGGGACCGAGTGGTCGACGAAGCCAGAAGTGCCTGAATGCTGTCTATCCTTTTAACAACTTTCTCTCTTCATGCAAAGAAAATAAAGCTCTACGTTGGAGTGATATACTTGTGTGGACCTTGGAGTTACTTGGGGTATAGAGACTCTGTCCTTGCACACTGAGGACATAAACCAACTTTGAGGAGAACTTCGCTGCAAGACCCGTAGGTGAAACAAGTGTGCTTAACCTCTGAAAACCAGAGGGTACGGGCATGGTGGCACCTTGCGCCTTTTCCTCTCGTGAGTGAGCCAAATAGACGGGAGGAAAGGGGTGAGGTCGCTATATATATATATATATATATATATATATATATATATATATATATATTGCTTTGCTACAAAAACTGAGGTACTCCCTGTAGGGGAGGGGTTATATAGGGAGGGGGGACTGTCATGAACCTTGGAATACTGAAGTATTTCTCCTTTGAATCTATTACACAGTGGTGGGTCTTCTGCCCTGTCTTAAGGCTAACCCCCCCCCCCTCCAGACGGCTCCATGGGTCTGGAAGAAGAGCATTGTTCTGTGTTTGACTGTTTGTTTATGTAGTTTAATTACCCCCTGGGGCTTCTGTGTCATTACACGTGTAGCGGCCTCACCTCTCTCCCTTGCTTTATCGGTTATATGGCTGTTGTCTAGGGGTACCTGGGAGAGAGAGATGATACACACCACGGCCCGTGTCCTCCCGTAACCAGGAGGTGAAGGCCAAAGATTGGGCTTTTGTGTGGGTGTCCTAGAGCCAAGTCCAGTCCTTCGTCCCTGGCTCCTTTGCTTAGTAACCCAAGTTCCACACAGTGAATAGGTACAATTCAGTTTTATTCTTCTTGCCAAGCAATAAAACAGTCTTTCTCCTTTTGAGTAATGGGGGGACAGATCGAGGCACAATCCTTTCCCTTCTTGCTGCTGCCCACTGTGCTGTCACCAGTGATGGATAGTCACTGCCACTGACTAGGTAATTTAGAACGTGACTTTACCTTCTCTCACTTTGCCCCTGTCAGGGGAAGAAATCCGTCCAAGGGAGAAATGGAGGCCTCTCTGTCACCAGCGATGCTGCGCCGGACTCTTTGGAGAAGTTACTGCGCACCAGTCCTCACAAACTCAGACACTGGCACCCAAGGCGTTAGGGCCCCCTCGGATTCCTCACCCTCGCGGAACTCAGTCGAAGGTACTGAGCCCCAGGCATCCGCCATAGTACCTCACCCCAGGCTAAAGGTGCCTGGAATGGACTCCATCTCTGCTCCAGCTAGGCCAAGGGCGCCTAGGCCTGGAACACCGGAACGCCAGCACCCAAGCTGAAGGTGCCTGGGTGCGGCCACGTCCTCCGAATCTCTCCCCAAAATCAGGGCCTCCGCCCCTTTTATGACCTCTCCCTTTGCATCACAGCGGGTTCCCCGCCCTGCTGTACCAGCTCCAGGTGAGGACAAAAAGGCACGGTTCGTGGTGTATGTTCAGCTCGGGCCCAAGGCAACAGCGCCACCCAGGGACCCCAAGGAACTTCACACCACCAGAGTCCCTACAAATTCAAATACCCGCTACACTCTCCCCCTGGTGATTTGACACTGGTCCCCAGTGTCTGGTACAAACTCACACCCCACGAAAGGTGGTGTCATAAGTTCAGCCCAGAAACCAAACTACACAATTTAACCCTGGATTGTGCCACGACCTGAATGGGAAAGGAATACAACTATAAAACTTTTCAGTAAAACACTTTAAATATCTCACACATTTACATTCCTCCCACTGACTATCTGAAGACCACCCACTCTCAGTAGTCTTAACAGACGAATCTCCTGCAGAGGGAAAGAAAAGAAACATACATCCTACCAACATGTGTGTTTGCTTGGAATGAATGAGTCTATCCTAGGAGAAACCCATTCACTCCAATAAGTGCTGCATAATGTCAAAAAAACAAACAATCGTTGCGCAACACTGCCACCTGGTGACAGTGCCGCGGTCAAGACACTCATTACTTCCAGATGAACTTTCCGCTTGAACATTTTCTCTGTGACCCTACACTATCTAAAACCCAAAGTCACTGATTCTTGTGAGTGTCAGAAGAAGAAAAGGGAGAACAAACAAAACAGCTCCCATATCTCCAAAGAGTAGGATTGCCCAAATACAAAAAAAACTAGGGCACAGTCTCTGTGTTCTGGAAAAGGCACTCTGGAAAGTTCAGCCAGGAATGAAAAGAAACAAACGAGAGTCTTTTTCTCTCTTCTTCTCTTACAGGTAAAACCTTGGATGAGGCAATGATATAGGCTTCAAACGATCATCAAAAGCCTCCACATGGTACTCACTCTTTCCTTCTTTGCGACAGATCACCACTTTGTCCGCATGAATGTGTCTTCCCAGCATCCACTTAGCTTTACAGTCCTGAAACTTCTTGGTGACCGTTGGTGAACAGGAAAGGTACCGCCGTGCTTGCTGTACCTTCAGTTTGTCCCACACAAAGGCATCATACCATCTTTTCCGGAAGACCTCCACCTCATAGAGCAGTTCCCGAGGCAGATACGGGTATTCCCACCCATATTCCTGAGCAACCTTCTGGCCAAAGAGACGTTGCAGCCTTGACAAAAGGTGGCATAGTAGCTCGGTCTCCTTCTCCGGGTGGAACAATCGCTTCTGGATGGCGAGGTGCGTTCACCACCTCGGTAGACCTGGGCCTAGGAGCCCGCAGTGATTGACGTTGCACTCCCACAACAGGAGCGGGCGAAATGGAGCTTGAATCCAGAAGGGGGACTCCAGACAGAGGACTAGCTTCCTCCCTCAGCGCCGGGGCCTCCACCCGAGGTGTACTATCTCCAGTAGACATAGGCAGGTCCCTCGTAACACGGGCCAAGGGTAGCTTCATTCTGTCCTATCCCTTCTGTTGGAAGATTTAGTCTATCTCCCCATCATCGCCATTGTCAGACAATGAATCCAGGTCAGAGGTGTCGTAGCACTCTGCGGGCAGATTATTCCCAGTCACGGAACTATTCCCCTTGACGGCCTCTACTGACTGTGGGCTTCCGCCACTTGTAACCACACAGACAGTCCCAACCCCTGGCTCACCTGGGCCTTTTGAAGAATAGGGATGTCCAGGACTTTTCCTACCGGAGCCATCCAGGCCAGGCAAGCAGTGGGGCGAAGCTCTTCCACGACCACATGAGGCCATCACTAGGCCGACTTTCCTCTTCGGTGGCTGGAGCAGGGAGCTGCTGGTGACCGAGGCAGCATCCTCGGATATTTCTCTTTTCACCTCTGTTTGGGCAGTCACTTCGCCCGGATCAGTGCGCACGGGGAACGCACCAGCATCGATCTCTCCCTCCGGAGTGGCAGTCCCTGTGAGGTAGTTGAGGTGGAAAGCCCGAGGCTTTTCTGTGGATGGTTCCACCTCGAAGAGGAATTCTTTGCAGACCTCACAGCGCCCAAACGGCTTCAGCTGGACCACCAGTCCCGAACAGCCGGGACAGATCACACCAAGGGCCTCCATGTCTCTGCAGGTGTACAGAGCCAATCGCCTTAGTCTTATCCCCGTATCCATGATCGGAGCAGCCAGAGAAGACATATCCGCGAAGGAAGGAACAGGAATCCACGGAGCACTTGAAGCCATCCTCTCTCTTTGCTGCTCCATTGCGCACTGACCCACCTGCGCCGGAATCTCCACGTGCGTACCTCCACGTGGCCAGACTCCTCCCACATTCTGCACATGTTCGCAGGCTTTTCCCTTGCCCCGCCCACAAACTCCGCAGTTGTGAGTTGCCTCGTGGTGCGTTGGCCAATATGGCCGACCTACTCGGAACTCCTCTGGGCAGCAAAGTTCAAATTCAGACACCATACACATATCCCGGACACGATGCCCCCACGTTTAGCGGCCTCACCTCTCTCCCTTGCTTTATCGGTTATATGGCTGTTGTCTAGGGGTACCTGGGAGAGAGAGATGATACACACCACGGCCCGTGTCCTCCCGTAACCAGGAGGTGAAGGCCAAAGATTGGGCTTTTGTGTAGGTGTCCTAGAGCCAAGTCCAGTCCTTCGTCCCTGGCACCTTTGCTTAGTAACCCAAGTTCCACACAGTGAATAGGTACAGTACAACTCAGTTTTATTCTTCTTGCCAAGCAATAAAACAGTCTTTCTCCTTTTGAGTAATGGGGGGACAGATCGAGGCACAATCCTTTCCCTTCTTGCTGCTGCCCACTGTGCTGTCACCAGTGGTGGATAGTCACTGCCACTGACTAGGTCATTTAGAACGTGACTTTAACTTCACTTTGCCCCTGTCAGGGGAAGAAATCCGTCCAAGGGAGAAATGGAGGCCTCTCTGTCACCAGCGATGCTGCGCCGGACTCTTCGGAGAACTTACTGCGCACCAGTCCTCACGAACCCAGACACGGGCACCCAAGGCGTTAGGGCCCCCTCGGATTCTTCACCCTCGCGGAACTCAGTCGAAGGTACTGAGCCCCAGGCATCCGCCATAGTACCTCACCCCAGGCTAAAGGTGCCTGGAATGGACTCCATCTCTGCTCCAGCTAGGCCAAGGGCGCCTAGGCCTGGAACACCGGAACGCCAGCACCCAAGCTGAAGGTGCCTGGGTGCGGCCACCTCCTCCGACTCTCTCCCCAAAATCAGGGCCTCCGCCCCTTTTATGACCTCTCCCTTTGCATCACAGCGGGTTCCCCGCCCTGCTGTACCAGCTCCAGGGGAGGACAAAAAGGCACGGTTCGCGGTGTATGTTCAGCTCGGGCCCAAGGCAACAGCGCCACCCAGGGACCCCAAGGAACTTCACACCACCAGAGTCCTTACAAATTCAAATACCCGCTACACACATATCAGTCCTCCTATTCAAGCTATCAGGCCAATACCTGCTGACCCTGTTTCAAGTCCTCATTTGCATGGCCGAGAGGACCTAATTGAGAACTACAATGTACTTTACAATTGACCAATAGGAAAGTGGTTGTTGGGGGCAGGGTGTTCAAACTGCTATGTATAAAAGTGTGTGTGCATCCAATTAAAGAGTTTTCCTGTTTGAACTTACACTCACAACTTCAAGTGCAGGCTCTGCAATCGTATAGGAAATTGAAGAAAACAGCTGCACTCCGAATAACACCTTTTATTTGTGGCAAAACAGTGTAAAAGAAAAGGAGAGCAGCGGAGATCAGCTGATCGCCACTCGGCGCTTCCATGGCCCACCGGAGCTGTCTGAGCACTGCAGGGAGGGGGGCCGAGACTTCCCTGCTGATAGCTGGGAAAAGAGATCAGCTCAGTGCCGCTGTATCGAAGGTACTGTATTTGATACAATTATATTACAGAAACACACACCTTTTACATTATATACTACTGTAGGAGAGTGGATTCTTTCAATTTACAACCACTTTAAACTAGGGCTTACTTTCGGGGTAGGTAGCTTATTTTGCAGCCCTCTCCGAAAATCACAGTAGGTCTTATTATCGGGGTAGGTCTTATTTTCAGGGAAACACGGTAGCAGACAGAGGGGAGTAAAAGGGACATTATCCTTGATATCATATGAGCACCCGATCCTATTTGCTGTAAGGATAACCAAAGGAATTTTCAATCCACACAGTCGAATGCCTTCGACCGTTAAGAGGCATCATGGAATGCCATGAGTTTGGCGCAGTCAGTAAGAAGAATTTTCAGAATGTTATCCCTAGCTTCCCGTCCGCTCAGAAATCCAACCTGATCCAAGTGAATTAACGGGGCAACAATGGCTGTAATCTATTGGCCAATATTTTAGCGAAGATTTTCAAATCAACCCCAATTAGGGATATTGGCCTATAGTTTGCGCATAAAGGTGGGTCTTTCTCTGGTTTCGGGATGAGAGAAATATGAGCTTCAAGTGTTTGTGGAGGGAACACTGAGCACTATGACATGGAGTTGAACACTGTAGTTAGAAGGGGTGTGAGAAGAGGAGCAAAAAGTTTATAAAACTTAGGAGTAAAGCCGTCAGGGTCCGGGCTCTTGCCAGTTGGAGTACCTGCAATGGCTCTTGCAACTTCATCTTCCGTAATGGGTGTTCTGAGGTCTTTGATGGTGTCGTCATCCAAGGTAGGGAGCTCAGTTTCCATAATATAAGACAGCTTATCCTCCTCCAAGGTGGAGGGGGAACCTAGAGACTGAGCCGTGGTTTATTATATAGGGACTTGTAAAAATCCATGAACGCCTGTGCATCTTAGAAGGTGCAGAGATCGATTCACCATGTGTACCCCGAATATGGGATATGAAAGTGGAAGAAACTTCCGGGTGTAGGGAGCGAGCCAATAAGATGCCACATTTGTCTTGGAATTTGTACTGATGGAAAGGAAGCTTATCAGCATAGGTGCGTGCGGAAGTAGTGTCGTATAGTTCTCGGAGTTGTGACATGGCCGCAGAAACCGCTGTAAGAGTTTCCACCATTGGGGAACGTTTGTGCACAGTTTCTAAGTGTGTGATTTGCAGCCATTATAGCGGCCGAGCGTTCCTTTTTCAGTCGGGTACCCAATTGGATTTCCACATAGTACTGCCTTCATTGTATGGGAAACGGTGTAATATCCGAAGCGTGGTCAATGAAAAAGTTAGAGATTAACAAACTCCGAATTCCTAAGCAACGAATCGTTCAAGCGCCATGTCCATTCCTTCTCCGGGATGGATTGGAGCGGGAACGTCGAGTATATAGGAGATTGGTCAGACCAAATCATAGAGTCTATTTTGCACTCAGGAGACCAGTCTAAACAGCTACAGTGGGGCAAAAAAGTATTTTTCGGCAGCCACCAATTCTGCAAGTTCTCCCACTTAAAAAGATGAGAGAGGCCTGTAATTGTCATCATAGGTATACCCCAACTATGGGAGACAAAATGTGGAAACAAATCCAGACAATCACATTGTCTGATTTGGGAATAATTTTTTTTTGCAAATTATGGTGGAAAATAAGTATTTGGTCAATATCAAAAGTTCATCTCAATACTTTGCTATATATCCTTTGTTGGCAATGACAGAGGTCAAACGTTTTCTGCAAGTCTTCACAAGGTTGTCACACACTGCTGCTGGTATGTTGGCCCATTCCTCCATGCAGATCTCCTCTAGAGCAGTGATGTTTTGGGGCTGTCGCTGGGCAACACAGACTTTCAAATCCCTCCAAAGGTTTTCTATGGGGTTGAGATCTGGAGACTGGCTAGGCCACTCCAGGACCTTGAAATGCTTCTTACGAAGCCACTCCTTCATTGCCCGGGCGGTGTGTTTGGGATCATTGTCATGCTGAAAGACCCAGCCACGTTTCATCTTCAATGCCCCTGCTGATGGGAGGAGGTTTGCACTCAAAATCTCATGATACATGGCCCCATTCATTCTTTCATGTACATGGATCAGTCGTCCTGTTCCCATTGCAGAGAAACAGCCCCAAAGCATGATGTTGCCACCCCCATGCTTCACAGTAGGTATGGTGTTCTTTGGTTGCAACTCAGCATTCTCTCTCCTCCAAACACAATGAGTTGTGTTTCTACCAAACAGTTCTACTTTGGTTTCATCTGACCATATGACATTCTCCCAATCCTCTTCTGGATCATCCAAATGCTCTCTAGCAAACCTCAGATGGGCCGGGACATGTACTGGCTTAAGCAGGGGGACACGTCTGGCACTGCAGGATCTGAGTCCCTGGCGGCGTAGTGTGTTACTGATGGTAGCCTTTGTTACGTTGGTCCCAGCTCTCTGCAGGTCATTCACTAGGTCCCCCCCGTGTGGTTCTGGGATTTTTGGTCACCGTTCTTGTGATCATTTTGACCCCACGGTTTGAGATCTTGCGTGGAGCCCCAGATCAAGGGAGATTATCAGTGGTCTTGTATGTCTTCCATTTTCTAATTATTGCTCCCACAGTTGATTTCTTCACACAATGCTGCTTGCCTATTGCAGATTCAGTCTTCCCAGCCTGGTGCAGGTCTACAATTTTGTTTCTGGTGTCCTTCGTCAGCTCTTTGGTCTTCACCATAGTGGAGTTTGGAGTGTGACTGTTTGAGGCTGTGGACAGGTGTCTTTTATACTGATAACAAGTTCAAACAGGTGCCATTAATACAGGTAATGAGTGGAGAACAGAGGAGCCTCTTAAAGAAGAAGATACAGGTCTGTGAGAGACAGAAATCTTGCTTGTTTGTAGGTGACCAAATACTTATTTTCCACCATAATTTGCAAAAAAAAATCTTTCCAAATCAGACAATGTGATTGTCTGGATTTGTTTCCACATTTTGTCTCTCATAGTTGAGGTATACCTATGATGACAATTACAGGCCTCTCTCATCTTTTTAAGTGGGAGAACTTGCACAATTGGTGGCTGACTAAATACTTTTTTGCCCCACTGTATGATCACTCAAAAGATAGTCAATGCGACTGTAGGTCTGGTGTACATGAAAAAGGTGAGTATAGTTACAAGACTTAGGGTACAGTACCCTCCAAACATCGAGGTGCAAATCGTAGATTGCACTTTTCAGAGTCTTTAGTTTGGAGGATGAGATACATGACCGTGAGGTTAAGGAGTCCAAAAGTGGCTCCAAAGGGGTATTGAAATCCCCACCCAAGATGAGCTTACCCTCCATGAAATCAGACAGAATCTTCGAATACTGCAAAGCCGCTGGAATTTGATTAACATTTGGTAGGTAGATGTTCGCTACCGAGAATTTTACAAAGACATACCTTTCTTCAGGGTCAGAGAGATGATCAAGCAATTCAGTGGGGAGTGCTTTATGGAAAGCAATAGATACTCCCTTGGCTTTCTGAGACGGGTTAGTACTGTGGAACTATTAAAATATCTGTTGGAACAGGAAGGAGCAAAAGCAGATTGAAAGTGTGTCTCTTGTAAGAGGAGCACATTAACCACTTAACGACCCCCCCATGTACATATACGTCGGCAAAATGGCACGGACAGGCACAATCACGTACCTGTACGTGACTGCCTTCGTATGGGTGGGGGGTCCGATCGGCGGCCACGGCATGCGCGGTCAGTATCAGTTCGGGAGCGATCCGTGATGAGGGGGCGGCCATTGGTTTCTGGCCACCCCCTCGCGATCGCTCCCGGCAAATGAGATGCTTCCCCGCCTGTGTAATGTAATGTAAACACAGGCAGGGGAAGTGATGTCATCTCTCCATGCGGCGCTCTATTCATCCTGAGCGCCAAGGAGAGAAGACATCAGGTTAGTGCACCAACAGCCCACTGACACGTAGGTACACATAGGCACATATTTCACCCCCCAGTCACCCCCCAGCCCCCATTCACAGTGTCACCAATTGCAGTGATCATTTATTTACTGATCACTGCAATCAGTGACATTTGTGATAGTAAAAGTGTCAGGGCAGTTAGTGTTAGGTCCCTTTAGGTCCAGGGTAGCCCCCTAAGCTCCCCCTATTAAAGGTTTAACCCCTTGATCACCCCCCAGGTAACCCTTTCACCCCCAATCACCACTGTCACTAAGCGATCGTTTTTCTGATCGCTGTATTAGTATCAGTAGTACCGCTAGGTAGCCAGTTATTTTTTTAGGTTCGCCGCCAGGTTTTTATAGCATCAGGTACCCCCATATATTATCTAATAAATGTTTAACCCCTTGGTCGCCCCCCAAAGTAACCCTTTCACCCCCTATCACCAGTGTCACTAAGCGATCATTTTTCTGATCGCTGTATTAGTGTCGCTGGTGCCGCTAGGTAGCCAATTATTTTTTTAGGTTCACCGCCAGGTTTTATAGCGTCAGGTACCCCCACATATTACCTAATAAAGGTTTAACCCCTTGATCGCCCCCCCCAGCTAACCCTTTCACCCCCTATCATCAGTGTCACTAAAGTGATCGTTTTTCTGCTGGTGCCGCTAGGTAGCCATTTTTTTAGGTTCGCCGCCAGGTTTTTATAGCATCAGGTACCCCCATATAAAACCTAATAAAGGTTTTAACCCCCTGATTGCCCCTAGAGTTAGCCCTTTCACCAGTGATCACCGTATAAGTGTCACTAGTGACGTTGGTTAGCCAGTTAGTCATTTCGTTATTTAGGTTCCCCGTCAGGTTTTTATATAGCGTCAGGTACCCCCATATATTACCTAATAAAGGTTTTAACCCCCTGATTGCCCCTAGTTAACCCTTTCACCAGTGATCACCGTATAAGTGTTACGGGTGACGCTGGTTAGTTTGCTTTTTATAGTGTCAGGGCACCCGCCGTATATAACCCAATAAAGGTTTAACCCCCTGATCGCCCGGCGGGTGATATCAATTAGGTTTTAGCGTCAGTTAGGGTCTACGTCGCCCCAGGCAGCGTCAGGTTGGTGCCAGTAGCACTAACACCCACGCGCAAAGCATACACTTCCCTTAGTGGTATAGTATCTGAACAGATCAATATCTGATCTGATCTGATCAGATCAGATCTATACTAGCGTCCCCAGCAGTTTAGGGTTCCCAAAAACGCAGTGTTAGCGGGATCAGCCCAGATACCTGCTAGCACCTGCGTTTTGCCCCTCCGTCCAGCCCAGGCCACCCAAGTGCAGTATCGATCGATCACTGTCACTTACAAAACACAACACACATAACTGCAGCGTTCGTAGAGACAGGCCTGATCCCTGCGATTCCAGTGCTGTATGAGGTGATTTCACCACCACAGTTAAAAAAAAAAAAGAGCATATATGCCGAAGCATGGGGGCAGCAGGGGCGGAGGAGCGATTTTGCTCTTAATGCCGCGTACATACGGTCGAAATTCCGACGGAGGCTTGCCCATGGAAAAGTCAGACCGTGTGTATGCGGCATAATTTTTGAGAGAGGATGCCCCCATGCTTCGGCATATATAAATGGTGCATGTATGCCCATCATTAGAAGTGGGTGAATGAAGGGAGGTATTCTAATGGTGGGCATACCCACCGATCAATCTCTTTTTTTCGTTCAACCAACAGGCTGCATGAAAAAAAAGATTACAATACATGTCCAACAAGGACCAGCAACGTACTGGTATGTTGCTGGACTTTGGTTATACCAGATTGATGCCTGTGGGTTTAGGTATCATCTTGGTATCATTCTTTTCAGCCAGCGGCCGGCTTTCATGTAAAAGCAATTCTAGTGACCCCAGTTTTTTCAAAAAAAGAGTACCTGTCACTACCTATTGCTATCATAGGGGATATTTACATTCCCTGAGCTAACAATAAAAATTATTTAAAAAAAAAAAAAAAAAATGTAAGGAACAGTTTAAAAAAAAAAAAAAAAAAGCAAAATAAATAAAAAAAAAAAAAAAAAAGAGAAAAAAAAAAAAAAAGCACCCCTGTCCCGCCCTGCTCTTGCGCAAAGACGAACGCAAGCATCAGTCTGGCGTCATATGTAAACAGCAATTGCACCATGCATGTGAGAGGTATCACCGCGAAAGTCAGATCGAGGGCAGAAATTTTAGCAGTAGACCTCCTCTGTAAATCTAATGTGGTAACCTGTAAAGGCTTTTAAAAATGTATGTAGTTTGTCGCCACTGCGCGTTTGTGTGAAATTTTAAAGCATGTCGTGTTTGGTATCCATCTACTTGGCCTAAGATCATCTTTTTTATTTCATCAAACATTTGGGCAATATAGTGTGTTATAGTGCATTAAAAAATTTTCATGTAAACAAAAAGTGTCAGAAAGGGCTTTGTCTTCAAGTGGTTAGAAGAGTGGATGATGTGTGACATAAGCTTCCTAATGTTGTGCATAAAATGCCAGGACAGTTCAAAACCCCCCCAAATGACCCAATTTTGGAAAGTAGACACCCCAAGCTATTTGCTGAGAAGCATGTCGAGTCCATGGAATATTTTATATTTTATATTTTGACACAAGTTGCGGGAAAAAGACAATTTTTTTTTTTTTTGCACAAAGTTGTCACTAAATGATATATTGCTCAAACATGCCGTGGGCAAATGTGGAATTACACCCCAAAATACATTCTGTTGCTTCTCCTGAGTACGGGGATACAACATGTGAGACTTTTTGGGAGCCTAGCCGCGTACGGGACCCCAAAAGTCAAAGCACCGCCTTCAGGCTTTCTAAGGGTGTAAATTTTTGATTTCACTCCTCACTGCCTATTACAGTTTCGGAGGCCATGGAATGCCCAGATGGCACAAAACCCCCCCAAATGATCCCATTTTGGAAAGTAGACACCCCAAGCTATTTGCTGAGAGGTATGGTGAGTATTTTGCAGATCTCGCTTTTTGTCACAAAGTTTTGAAAATTGAAAAAATTAAAAATGATTTTCTTTTTTCATTTTCAAAAACAAATGAGAGCTGTAAAATACTCACCATGCCTCTCAGCAAATAGCTTGGGGTGTCTACTTTCCAAAATTGAGTCATTAGGGGGGGTTTTGTGCTATTTTGGCATTTTATGGCCTTTGAAACTGTGATAGGTAGTGAGGAGTGAAATCAAAAAGTTGCGCCCTTAGAAAGCCTGAAGGCGGTGCTTGGTTTTCGGGGTCCCGTACGCGGCTAGGCTCCCAAAAAGTCCCACACATGTGGTATCCCCGTACTCAGGAGAAGCAGCAAAATGAATTTTGGGGTGCAATTCCACATATAACCATGGCATGTGTGAGCAATATATCATTTAGTGACAACTTTTTGTAATTTTTATTTTTTTTGTCATTATTCAATCACTTGGGACAAAAAATAAAATAAAAATATTCAATGGGCTCAACATGCCTCTCAGCAATTTCCTTGGGGTGTCTACTTTCCAAAATGGGGTCATTTAGGGGGGTTTTGTACTGCCCTGCCATTTTAGCACCTCAAGAAATGAGATAGGCAGTCATAAATTAAAAGCTGTGTAAATTCCAGAAAATGTACCCTAGTTTGTAGACGCTATAACTTTTGCGCAAACTAATAAAGGATTTGTCCTCGCTTAGAGGCACCATTAAGGCCATTTACATTATATGAGCAAAATTTTAGCCGAGGGTGAGAGATCACCGGGTGGGTCATGGTGGAGTGGAGAAAATATAAAAGAGGGTAGAAAGAAGAGGAAAGAGGGGGAGTAAAGGGAGAGGAGGGGGGGGGTAAGGGAGAAGTTAAAGAAGGGAAGGAAAGGAGTGGGACAGGGATTGGTCAGAGGACACCTAGGGGGAGAGGTGTCTCAATTTTTTTTTAGCCGAGGGCAAGAGATCACCGTGTGGGCCATGGTGGAGTGGAGAAAATAAAAAAAAAGAGGTGAGGAAGAAGAGGAAAGAGGGGGAATAAAAGGGAGGGGAGGGGGGTAAGGGAGAAGTTAGAGAAGGGAAGGTAAGGAGTGGGACAAGGATTTGTCAGAGGACACCTGGGAAGAGGTGTCTCAAAAAATACTAAAGTGTTCACCGAAGCGAGACACTTTGTGAAGTATCATGTGTTAGGCACAAAATCGTGCCAATCCTATTTAGGGAGAGAGGTCGAAGTTAGAAGATCAGAGTTGTGATCCCAACAGCATAGCAGACATAAGTATCGTTTATGTAACACACCCAACTTCTGTGGGCTTATAACCTTAGTTAGTCCCTTCTTTTTACGGCTGGTTAACTCGACTAGGGGGACCAGGGATAGGGGTGAGGTGCTGCCACCAGCTCGCACCTCGTATGGGTGTAGAGGTTTGAGCTAAGATCTTTACCTTCGGGTCTGTGTCCCTGTCCGGAGCTTCCACTTCAAATGTGACAGGTAGATAGGTGAATGTAGAACAATTTGCTCCCAGAAAAGTAAGACCACACCAGGTGACAGTACAACATCTATATTTATTTCCGCAGAGATAAATATGCCTCTTTGCAAGCAGACAGGTTGATACAAACACAAACTTGGCGGGGAGAGGGTTCAGGCACAATCCTTTCGGATCAGAGAAGCTGTTAGGAGTTTACAACAACTTTTGGCGCACGGTCGCTGCCACCGACCGTGAGGTTGGTCCCTGCCACAGATCGGGTGAACGATGAGGCCTCTGCCACAGACCTTTGAAAAGGCCTCTGCCACCAACCTGATGTAGCTGGGTCTTTGCAAAGACCATAGAACATGGACTACCTTCTAATGGCGACCCCCGTTAGGGAGATGATCCATCTCGGACGGTCCCCAGAGGCCTACACTGTCACCAGCCAATGCTGCGCTGGATCGTCAGGTCACCTCCCTGGTTCTCCTCGCCCGAAACTCGGGTCCCCTCACTCGGTGGGCCCCTAGGTATCTTCTCCCATACGGGACCCAGTCGAAGGTACTGGGCCCCAGGCCTCAGCTAGTACCTCACCCCAGGCTTAAGGTGCCTGGGATGGAACTTGAACTCCCTCACACCCAGGCCGAGGGCACCTGGGCGCAGACGAACAGAACAGCAGCCCCCAGGCTGAAGGTGCCTGGGGCTCGGACCTCGTGCGCAAGATGTCTGCCCCCTTTATATCCTCTCCCAGCAAGCACAGCGGGTTCCCCGCCCCGCTGTACTACTGCCACGAGAGGACACAAAGGGCACAGCCCTACAATGGTGGTTCAACCCCGGCCCCAGGCGACAGCGCCACCCAGGGGCCGCAGGGAACAGGACACCATCATTATCCTCCACAAACCAAATTGGCCATAAAGCCCTAATAATTAGTGTATCTGGGCCATGCTACCGCCCAGATACTCCCCCTAAATGTTGATACCCGCTACATATATATATATATGCAGGCAAGAGGTCAAAGTGAAAACCTGAGTACTCCTGCGTGAGCATATGTACCGTATATTAATTAAACCAACTGTAACATCAATAACATTTGTAACAATGACCCCTATGGTATTATAGCTTATATACTAATTCAAGCATTCAGGGGCTACTTAGAGGAAGTCCACAAGTCACAGGCTGCAGAGACAACCAGACCTGGAACCAAATAGAAACTCAGTAGCCCCAAGACAAGCAGCAGGGCAATATCCGGGGGACACCGAGTCAGTCCGTAGGCTAACTGGCCCACAGCACATAAAAGCACAATGGCAAGCGGACATCTTGTTACACCCACCGGAGTTTTGCATTCCACACTTATTTTTAACAGTAAACTCAGGTTATATAGTGAAATAGAGTATTTTGAAATCCGTCACACTGTTTTGATGTTGATTTTTCAAAGCAGCGGTTTTCTGTCAGATTAGCAAACCTGTAAGATCAGCAGGTCTGCCGCTGCTTTTAAAATTCAACATCTAAACAGTCAGATGAAATTTTAAATACTGTATTTCGCCATACACGCTCAATTTACTGTTCAAAATAAGTGTGAAATGCACGACTCTGGTGGGTGTAACAAGATAACCGCTTGCCGCCTTACTGTGGATGAGTGCGGGGTGTACCAACATGGCGGCGATGGACCATCACTTCCATTACAAAATCTGACGGGTCGCCAAATCTGACAAAACACCGGACATCCAGGAAATGCAGATAGGACAGGAAACATGTCACCTCCACTTCCACCAGTTGTTTCTAACGTCTAGTGCATGTTTGTTACATTAAAGTTCATTAAACAGAAAAAAAAGTAGAGTGGAGGTCACGTTTCCTGTCACCAGTGGAGCTCCAGCTACAGCCATACATTGTTTGTTACAATAAAGTTCATTATAAAAAAAAAAGTGGAGTGGAGGTCACATGCTTCCTGTCAAACAGAGAGCTCCACTCTGCAGCCAAACCCCCTTGGATTGTGAGGGAAGTGTGTGTGCTGTGGTGTCTTCCCACAGCTCCCCCACAGGGCTCTCTGCCTGTCTCAGGTTATTCTCATTTTATCACTGTCAGTCTGTCCCCTCCTCTATAGGCTTATTGTAAAATGTCACGTTTTACCACTTCTATACCAGAATACCATACCAATTCTGGCATTCCTCTCCTACATGTAAAAATCTGCATTTTTTTGCTAGGAAATTACTCAGAACCCCCAAACATTATATATATTTTAACCACTTAACGACCGCCCACCGCCGATTTACGTCGGCAGAATGGCACCGACAGGCAGAATCACGTAGATCTACGTGATCGCCTTTGTGCAGTTGGGGGGTCCATCCGGACCCCCCTTCACTGCAGTGAGCGGCCGTTAAGTGTTCGGGAGCGATCAGGCATGGGGGGGGGGGGGGGCGCTCGATTCCGCCCCCCCTCGCGATCGCTCCCGGCCAATGAAAATGCTTCCTCCGCCATGTGATGTAAACACAGGCAGGAGGAAGTGATGTCATCTCCCTCGCCGCGGTCTTTTCGTTCCCGGCGCCGAGCAGAGAAGAAGCAGGTTAGTGCACCAACAGTCCACTGACACGTAGGTACACATAGGCACACAAATCACCCCCCAGTCACCCCCAGATCACCCCCCAGGTCACCCCAAAGCCCCCAATCACAGTGTCACTGATTGCAGTGATCATTTATTTTACTGATCACTGCATTTAGTGTCATCTGTGATTGTAAAAAGTTGCAGGGCAGTTAGGATTAGGCCCCTTTAGGTCCAGGGTAGCCCCCTAACCCCCCCTAATAAAGGTTTAACCCCTTGATCACCCCCCAGGTAACCCTTTCACCCCCTAACTTCAGCGTCACTAAGCGATTGTTTTTCCGATCGCTGTATTCGTGTCGCTGGTGTTTTAGATAGGCAGTTATTTTTTTTTAGGTTCGCCGCAGGTTTTTATTAGTGTCAGGTACCCCCATATATTATTTTAACCCCCTGATTGCCCCTAGAGTTAACCCTTTCACCAGTGATCGCCGTATAAGCGTCACTGGTGTCACTGGTTAGCCAGTAAGTTATTTAGTTATTTAGGTTACCCGTCAGGTTTTTATATAGTGTCAGGTACCCCCATATTTAACCTAATAAAGGTTTTAACCCCCTGATTGCCCCTAGTTAACCCTTTCACCAGTGATCACCATCTAAAGGTTACGGGTGACGCTGGTTGATTAGTTTGCTTTTTATAGCATCAGGGCACCCGCCGTATATAACCCAATAAAGGTTTAACCCCCCTGATCGCCCGGCGGGTGAGATCAATTAGGTTTTAGCGCCAGAGAGGGTCTGCGTCGCCCCAGGCAGTGTTAGGTTAGTGACAGTAACGCTAACACCCACGCGCAAAGCATACACCCCCCTTAGTGGTATAGTATCTGATCAGATCTATACTAGCATCCCCAGCGGTTTAGGGTTCCCAAAAACGCAGTGTTAGCGGGATCAGCCCAGATACCTGCTAGCGCCTGCGTTTAGCCCCTCCGCCCAGCCCAGCCCAGCCCACCCCAGCCCACCCAAGTGCAGTATCGATCGATCACTGTCACTTACCAAACACAACACACATAACTGCAGCGTTCGCAGTGCTTGGTTTTTGGGGCCCTGTACGCGGCTAGGCTCCCAAAAAGTCCCACACATGTGGTATCCCCGTACTCAGGAAAAGCAGCAGAATGTATTTTGGGGTGCAATTCCACATATAACCATGGCATGTGTGAGCAATATATCATTTAGTGACAACTTTTTGTACATTTTTTTTTTCTTTTTGTCATTATTCAATCATTTGGGACAAAAAAAAAATATTCAATGGGGTCAACATGCCTCTCAGCAAATAGCTTGGGGTGTCTACTTTCCAAAATGGGGTCATTTGGGGGGGGGGGGGTTTGTGCCATCTTGGCATTTTATGGCCTTCAAAACTGTGATAGGTAGTGAGGAGTGAAATCAAAAATTTATGCCCTTAGAAACCTTGAAGGCGGTGCTTGGTTTTTGGGGTCCCGTACGCGGCTAGGCTCCCAAAAAGTCCCACACATGTGGTATCCCCGTACTCAGGAGAAGCAGCAGAATGTATTTTGGGGTGTAATTTCACATATGCCCATGGCATGTGTGAGCAATATATCATTTAGTGACAACTTTGTGCAAAAAAAAAAAAGTTTGTCATATTCCCGCAACTTGTGGCAAAATATAAAATATTCCATGGACTGAACATGCCTCTCAGTAAATAGCTTGGGGTGTCTACTTTCCAAAATGGGGTCATTTGGGGGGGTTTTGTGCTATTTTGGCATTTTATGGCCTTCGAAACTGTGATAGGTAGTGAGGAGTGAAATCAAAAATTTGCGCCCTTAGAAATCCTGAAGGCGGTGCTTGGTTTCCGGGGTCCCGTACGTGGCTAGGCTCCTAAAAAGTCCCACACATGTGGTATCCCCGTACTCAGGAGAAGCAGCAGAATGTATTTTGGGGTGCAATTCCACATATAACCATGGCATGTGTGAGCAATATATCATTTAGTGACAACTTTTTGTAATTTTTTTTTTTTTTTGTCATTATTCAATCACTTGGGACAAAAAAAAAAATATTCAATGGGCTCAACATGCCCTCTCAGCAATTTCCTTGGGGTGTCTACTTTCCAAAATGGGGTCATTTGGGGGGGTTTTGTACTGCCCTGCCATTTTAGCACCTCAAGAACTGAGATAGGCAGTCATAAATTTAAAGCTGTGTAAATTTCAGAAAATGTACCCTAGTTTGTAAACGCTATAACTTTTGCGCAAACCAATAAATATACGCTTATTGACATTTTTTTTTACTAAAGACATGTGGCTGAATACATTTTGGCCTAAATGTATGACTACAATTGAGTTTATTCGATTTTTCTTATAACAAAAAGTAGAAAATATCATTTTTTTTCAAAATTTTCGGTCTTTTTCTGTTTATATCGCAAAAAATAAAAATCGCAGAGGCAATCAAATACCATTAAAATAAAGCTCTATTTGTGGGAAGAAAAGGACGCAAATTTCATTTGGGTACAACATTGCATGTCCGCACAATTTACAGTTAAAGCAGCGCAGTGCCGAATCCCAAAAACAGGCCTGGTCCTAATGGCCCGAAATGGTCCGGGGCTTAAGTGGTTAAGCAGAGACCCTAGGACAGTGATGGCCAACCTTGGCACCCCAGATGTTTTGAAACTACATTTCCCATGATGCTCCACTACACTGCAGCGTGCATGAGCATCATGGGAAATGTAGTTCCAAAACATCTGGGGTGCCAAGGTTCGCCATCACTTCCCTAGGGAATAAAATGGCGGTCACACAGTATTTTTGCAGCAATTTTTCAAACACAATTTTTTTGGACTAAAAACACTTTCATGAATTGAAAGAAAACAAAGAAAACAAAAACACAATATTTACTCCATTTTTTTGTATAATGTGAAAGATGATGTTTCGCCGAGTAAATAGATACCCAACATGTAACGCTTTAAAATTGAGCACACTCGTGAAATGGTGCCAAACTTCAGTACTTAAAAATCTCCATAGTCGACGCTTTAATTTTTTTTTTTTTTTATAGGTTACCAGTTTAGAGTTACAGAAGAGGTCTTGCACTAGAATTATTGCTCTCACTCTAATGTTCACGGCAATACCTCACATGTGGTTTGAACGCCGTTTACATATGCAACCTATGTATGCCTGCGAGCACAAGGGGATGGGAGCACTTTGAAAATGTTTTTTTTTTCTTTTGTTTATTTTATTTTTACACTTTCCCTTTTTTAATCACTTTTATTCGTATTACAAGGAATGTAAACATCCCTTGTAATAAGAATAAGGCCTGACAGGTCCTCTTTACGGAGAGATCTGGGGTCTATAAGTCCCCAGATCTCTCCTCTATGCTGGAAAGCCTGAGATCAAAAACATCTCAGGCTTTCCAGCAAAAAAACATCAGGGCTCTGAGGGTCATTTTACATTAAAATACTGCCACAATATACCTTTTTGGATGATCTGTATACCACGGTTACATGATAAACGGCACAGTTTCTCCAGTGCTGAGAGTTCAGGTAGGAGAATATTTCCACTACAGCCCATACACAATTTCCATACACGCCCACATGTGTGATGACAGTATCATGTGACCTGGCTAGCTCTGAGAACAAGTAAATGTTTTCTCCAGCATAAAATGCACAACTGAGCATGTGCAGGTTGGCTATCCTGCCTGTGTTAGCTGGCCTTCCCCAGATAGACAGTGCAGGAGGGAAAGGATCTATGAATACAGGATAAAACAGCCTTTTTACACAATTCAGAGGATTAACCCCTTAAGTTCCACAGTGAGTATAACAAGCATGCTACCCTGCATATACAGACAGATTTTACTGTTGTGGGTTTAGTAACACTGTAAGCACTGCTTGGACCTTAGAAGAACAGAGTACACCCTGGAAGCTTGTCCAAAAATTTGAATGGTAGTGCAAATAATAAAAAATCACAGACAGTACTCAATTGAAGTGTCTGTGAGCAGAACAAATAAGACACTGCTGTCACCACTTACCTCAGGTGGGAACAATGGTGATTTGGACAGGTTGTGTTTCCACCAAGAGTTCTTAGGCAGGCCATAAATGATGATCAAGTGGGAAGAAAAAAGAAACATGCTGTTTGTACAGAAGTTGACCGAGAGATTGACTTCTGTACAACCAGCCTACCCATAGATGGATAGAAATGTTGTGTTGTGGAATCTCTCCCACTGTGAGCTTTAGTGCTTGGGAGAGGGAGCATGTGAGACACAAATGAATGAGGATTTGCTACGGGATATAAAGCAAGTTATTTTTTTATTTGTTTTGCTTAATGAGGCTCGTGCATCATGTAGTACTCAGATTTGAGCCTTGTATAGGCTGTCATAAAGGAGCCTTTAGTTTTATTTCAATGTCTGGTACCATATTTTCAGTGAAAAACTGAACATCCTGCTGATATAATAAATGTGGATCCTAACACCAATAAAAGTTGGTTGTGTATGTAGCGCCCTTCCCAAATGGTTGGGACGCCATGTGTAAATTTAGGGGTAGTCTGAGCCAGTAGTTAGGCTCAGACCTGGATAATTGTGTTGAAATTTGCTTCTGCTCTGGGTGTTATACTGCCTGGCAGTTGTGTTCCCTGTTCGCCTGTAGGTGGCCCTGCCACCACCGGCCCAGGTTGAAATACAGGGGTATTACAGCACATTGGGTGTCCTTTCTCGGCAGCCGTGCAGTGGGCGTGGTTAACCCACTGTGCATGCTGGGAGAGGGTTCATAAGGGGCAGACACCATTAGTTGGGGTTCCTGTGTGCTCGCCTCGTGGCCCGCATGGCACGGGGTGCGTGCGTGTGTTCCAGCCCCGGGCACCTTCAGCATGACACTGCATCGCTGCCTGGTAGGCCCAGCTCTGCTGGCTGGGGCCAATGCCTTTGGAAGGGATCCCAAGCTACCCACCTGCGGGAAGTCCACTCTTAGGGAAGGAGGCCAGGGGAGGATCTGCCCCAGAGGAGACTGGCGAAAGAACTGCTGTCTTAGGAGGAGGCCTGGAGACTCACCTAAGGAGGGATCCATTACTACAAGCCCTGCAATACGCCAATTTGGCATAAAGGTTCTCTCTATTGCTTGGCTGGGAGGTTCGGGACTTTGATAATCCTGTGGCAGAGGATTCCTGATCGCATCCCTAAATTCTCAGATAAAGTTGATCGGTGCATCATCCCGGCTGCTAGGACCAGTGAACGGGACTATCCGGGTGAGCAATACCCACTCAAGCTTGAGTGGCGACGTTGTGCTTTTAGTACTGCGTGCCTGAACCTTCCCCTATTCTTCTCTCGTTTCCTACATTCTCTACAAGTTCCCACTGAAAGATGAGGAAAATAAAGCCTTCCTGTTTAGGTTTTACATTTGTGTGGACATTAGGCTTGTGCAATTCGTTTCGTAACGAATTGAAATTCGTCCGAATTTAGCAACTTTCGGACATTCGGAAGCATTCGAATTTCCGAACAAAGCAATTACGAATAAGACCGAATCCGAAATAAATTATACCGCAAATAGCGAATGCCCGAATGTCTTCGGCATAATTCGTTATGAAAAAGTTACGAATGTACGAATCCATACGAAGCACAATAACACTCACTCTGCTCTGCTCTCTGCTTCTCCCACACCGTGCTGAACTCCCTCTCAAAATGGTGTACAGGGGCGGAGGTTATAGCCGCATGTAAAAAACGAAAGTAAAATACGAGATTTCTAATCCATTCGAAGCACAATAACACTCTGCTCTGCTCTCTGCTTCTCCCTCACCGTGCTGAACCCTCTCAAAATGGTGTACAGGGGCGGAGCCTATAGCCGCATGTAAAAAACGAAAGTAAAATACGAGATTTCGAATCGTTACAAATAACCGCTATGTATTTAGAAAAGTACAAATCCATTCGAAGCACATTAGGCATAATAGGCAGCGTCGTTGTGAGAGAGACACGGAAAATTACGAATCAACGAACCCAAAAAAAGTTACGAAAGTAGGAGTTGTGTCCAGAATCAACGAAAAACAATGTACTCTACCGAAAGTACGAATTATAAATCAACTAAAAATTCAACGAAAAATGTCGCTTGCAAAAATACGAATGAGTCCGAACACGAAAAATCCCGTCTAGCAAAATTACGAATGATTACGAATCAACAGGACCGGAAAGAAACGAACTGAAACGGAACGAATTTTTCCGTTGTGCACAAGTCTAGTGGACATTGACTTTTTCTAGAGACTTTCTATACCCTGACAACGGAAGCCTTGGAGGTAGTTTGCATGACCCAAAACAAAACCAGCCGGTCCCTTAAATGGGGGTAAGTGCTACATGTAAATAAGAAAGCTGTCCACACATTACAATCTAATTGCACTATCACCTTTAAATTTACTAACATCTATGTTTTGCTAGATTGGATATAAACAAAATGGAATATTTAGGTTGTAAAGGTTTGTTTTTTATTTTTTAAATAGGTTCCTTTAAGTTAGTGCATTGTTAGTTCACTTACCTTTTCCTTCGATTTCCCTTCTAAATGTTTTTTTTTCTTTGTCTGAATTTCTCACTTCCTGTAAGCTTGCCCCCATCATCTGAGCCGTTCTGGCTGGGGGTTAGTCAGCGTAGCCAGAACGGCTCGGATGATGAGGGCAAGCTTACAGGAAGTGAGAAATTCAGACAAAGAAAAAAAAAACATTTAGAAGGGAAATCGAAGGAAAAGGTAAGTGAACCAACAATGCACTAGCTTAAAGGAACCTATTTAGAAAATAAACAAACCTTTACAACCCCTTTAAGCCTAGTACACATGGGCCAAATGGCAGGCAGCATTGACAATCGGCCCGTGTGTACTGCAGCCTGTCCGACAGAAGCCGGGCTCTCTGGTGCTCTCAGCCAATGGAGAGTGCCAGCCGAAGTGTTCTGGCAGTATGGGGGGGGGGGTCCCCATGTCAGAACACAATAGCACAGCAGGGGAGATTGCTGTACTGACATCCGATAGTTAATACAGCGGCTCCTCCTGAGCTGTCAGTACAACTATAGTGTGTGTACTAGGCTTTAGTAACTTTAGTAAGATTGAAAACAAGAGAAATGCTGTGGCAAAACTTTAAATCTTCAATATCACTTTATTTGAAAACCCATGTAACTCACAGCAATCCGCATTCATGTTTTAGCTGGAATTACCTGGGTTTCACATAAAATGATTGCGGAGATACAATGTTATGCAAGCTAGAGCGTTTCTCTGATGTGCCGTTTGAAGAAGGGGGCCGGTTTTTCAAGCACTGTTTGCTGGAAGGGAAAAGGGGGGGAAACTGTTTCTAATCCCTCCTTCCCTCATGGGACTGCGGCAGCAGAGTTTCAAGTATCCCCTTATCAAAAAATTCAGAAAGGTGTTCTATTGGTCACCTTTCCCTGGATAGGTCAGGTCACCTAGTATCCAGTTTAGAAAAAGAGCGGGAAGGTGTTTTATTGGTCACATTTCCCTGGGTAGGCCTGTCTTCTGGGTATTTACCCCATTTTTTTAATATTCCAGCTCGAGCCGTAGTGGCTGAGCTGATGGCAAGTATTTTAAAATAAATTTACAGATATTTATTTATTGTTAAAGCCAATAATAATAAAAGCCGCGACCAATCTTTTATCCAACAAAAACGGTGTGTGGCGTTTTCCTTTTTTATTGTTTCAATTCTGCTGACTTCTGTCCCATGAAGGGAAAGGGAGGTAAACTGTTTCTAACCCCCCCTTGCCGCATGGGAAGTTAAGTATCCCCTTAACTAAAAATGCGGGAAGGTGTTCTATTGGTTACCTTTCCCTGGATAGGTCAAGAAACCTAGTATAAAGGGCAGTTTGGAAAAAGAGTGGGAAGGTGTTTTATTGGTTACCTTTCCCTGGGTAGGTCAGGTGATCTAGTATCCAGGCAGTTTGGAAAAAGGGAGGAATTTGAAATAAAAAAGGGGGTTCCGAGCCCCTGAGGTTCAGTGGCCCCAGTAAGCACAAGCTGTGGTGTTCTAGGAGCTTGCTCCATTGAGCAAACAGCACTTACCGAGGCCGAAGCGGATGTCCCTCCTGAGGCAGTTGATAGAGAGCCAGAGAAGAAGTGGGTGAAGACTGGATGCGGAAGTGTCTGAATCTGCCGAAGGTATCGGGTGAAGAACCGGCTGGAAGATTCGGTAGCACCCCCGGGATGTTGGTCCCATCAGATGCAGACATCTCCACCAGCCCTGCCACCACTACCGCTGCCACGTCCATCCGCAGAGAAGCTTCCTCGCTGCTGGAGATAGAAGACTGAACCCCCTGGTGTTTCCGGAGGAAGAGGAGCGGCTCGCACAAGAGGTGGATCCGGTTTACCAAGAAGGCCACTTCCCGTTTGGTCGGGGGGGCAGCGAAGAGGAGGCGCTGCAGAAGCAGAAGATACTCCCCCTCACCGCTGTCTCCGCTAAACATGGTACAACTGGAAGCAGGGCAGGTAAGTTACCCACTAAAAAAAAAAAAAAGCCCAGTTGAAGTTGGCACTGCCCAGTAGGCAAGGGGCGCCGGAAGAGGACAGCATCATCCCAGCCAGAGGACCCCCTTTTGCGAGGCAAGCCCCTCAAGTCCACGGAGAGCAGCTGACAGGCAGTCCCATACCAGCAGTCTGTCAATCAAGAGAACAGACAGGACCTTCCCCTACAGTACCTGGGGCCTGTGAGTTCTCCCCACAATTGTTAGAATTGTTTTAATTTATATTGATTAAGACAGAGTTTACCTGCTGTTGTGAATGTGCCTCTTCCTACAGATGTGAGTTTAAAGCGGAGTTCCAGCCTTTTTATGTTTATTAAAAGTCAGCACCTACAAAAAGTGTAGCTGCTGACTCTTAAATAAACAAACACTTACCTGCTCCACGGTCCAGCGATGCGGCCACCCGGAGCATCGCTCCTCTCCGCCGGCGCCTCCATTCAGACTGTGGGCACCCGGCCGTGACAGCTTTCGGCTTCACGGCCGGGCACGCACTGCGAATGCGCGAGTTGCGCTGCGCTCTAGGAGTGGACAGGCAAAAAAATTACATGCCAAATGTGGCATGTAAGGGCGTGAGGAGAGCTTAAAGCAGAAGTTCCACTTTTGGGTGGAACTCGGCTTTAAATAGCTCTGCTTAATCTGCTTTAGAGGATTCTGTGGCTATGGTGTGGGCGCCATCTAGTGGCGAAAATACTGTTTAAATGATATGCTAAACCCACAGGTTTCCTTCACTGCAAATGAGAAACAGATCAGAAACATGTATGAAAGAGTCTTTGCCATGTATTCCTTTAGGCTTTCATCTTTCTGTGTCAATTAAGGAAAACAATTTGGAGGGGGGAGTTTTTGTACCTATTGTCATTACTTACCTCATCCAAAGAATTCATACACAAAAATAGTAGTAGACGAGTAGTAGACGAGAGAACGGACGAGGATAGCAGAAGGCCTGTAACCAAATTTAACAATTGGTTACAGGCGTTCTGCATATTGGCAAGCGTTTTATGTGAAAAACAGCCGGAAAAGAGTGCCGGGCTATTTCAACACATAGACAATACTAGAAGCTTACAAAATTTTGGAGGTGTTGCTTGGTTTGCATACGACAAAGTTTTTCGTCAAAAGATGATGGTTCATCCATCTTTACTATGGGGTACAAAGGACTTTGGCTTATGGCCGATTCTTTTTCTTCCCCCAGCGACAATATGTCAGGCAAGCGGCACCCCAAAATCAATTGGCACACACCGCAGGTTATAAAAAAGGGGTGTGCTTTAACTTTAATGACTCACAATGTCGATGAACCAACACATGCAAATACAGTGCAATAGTACCATGGCTTAAGGATTTACCAGACAAGGGGAAGGCCCTTCTACTACTTAAGGGGTTCTCTTCAGGTTTTAGGTTACCCAAGTTCAAGGGTAAGGGGTGTGTAATCCAAAAAAAGTTACATCCAACAGTGGGGATGGACAGTGTTGTTGAGGAAAAAATATTTAATGAAATCAAATTGGGTAGAGTGGAGGGCCCTTTCAAGGACCCTCTATTCCAGGATTTCCCCTTTGGGCATAGTTCCCAAAAAAGAACCAAATGCTCTTCGATTGATCCACCATTTATCTTATCCAGCAGGTAGCTCCCTCAATGACAACATTTTGGAAGAATTGTCTTTTGCGTCTTTTGCATCGTTTAACCACTTGCCAACCGCTCACGGTATATATACGTCGGCAGAATGGCTCGTACAGGCACAATCACGTACCTGTACATGGCCCTTTAACTGCCAACGTCGGGGGCGCGCTCGCGACCCCCCTGCCTTCCCCGTGAGTGGGACCGCGGGTCCCGCGGACTCGATCACCGCGGGGATCCCCGCGATTGTCTCACGGAGGCTCGGAGCGGGGAGATGTCTGTGTAAACACATCTCCCCGCTCCTCTACTGACAATGTCAGCGATCTCCGCTCTGTGTAATCAGAGCGGAGATCGGTGACGTGTCAGTCGTAGCCACGCCCCCCCTCAGTTAGTAACACGCCCCTAGGCACACCTAACCCCTTCAGCGCCCCTAGTGGTTAACCCCTTCACTGCCAGTGTCATTTTCACAGTAATCAGTGCATTTTTATTGCATTGATCGCTGTGAAAATGACAATGGTCCCAAAAATGTGTCAAAAGTGTCCGATGTGTCCGCCATAATGTCGCAGTCACGAAAAAAATCGCTGATCACCGACATTACTAGTAAAAATTTTTTTTTGATAAAAATGCCTTAAAACTATACCCTATTTTGTAAACACTATAATTTTTGCGCAAACCAATCAATAAACGCAGATTTTTACCAAAAATATGTAGAAGAATACGTATCGGCCTAAACTGAGGAAAAAAAAATTTTTTTATATATTTTTTGGGGATATTTATTATAGAAAAAAAGTAAAAAAATATGTAATTTTTTTTCAAAATTTTCGCTCTATTTTTGTTTATAGCGCAAAAAAAAAAAAAACGCAGAGGTGATCAAATACCACGAAAAGAAAGCTCTATTTGTGGGAAAAAAAGGACGCCAATTTTGTTTGGGAGCCACGTCGCAGGACCGCGCAATTGTCAGTTAAAGTGACGCAGTGCCGAATCGCAAAAAGGGGCCTGGTCATAATGGCCCGTATTGGTCCGGGGCTTAAGTGGTTAAGGATGCATTTGCAATTCTGAGAAGTGTGGGGCAGGGAGCTTTACTGGCTAAAACAGACATAAAAGCCACCTTTAGGCTCTTACCAATTAATCCCGAGTCTTTCAATTCACTAGGTTTTTTCTTTAACTACTTGAGGCCCGCGCTATAGCCAAATGACGGCTTCAGCGCGGACCTGAAAATCCAAGAGGCCGTCAATAGACGGCCTCCCCTTCACGCGCACGGAGCACGCTGTGATCACCCGAGTCACTGAGACTCGGGTGATCACCGATCCGAGTAAGGGGCCGATCCCGACCCCTTACCACGTGATCAGGTGTCAGCCAATGACAGCTGATCACGTGATGTAAACAAAAAATCGGTAATCGTTTTTTTTTCTCCTCACGCTGACAGCGTGAGGAGGAAAAAAAGCCGATCTCCGGCTCTTTTACAAGAGACATCGGTCCCGATGAGGAAGGAGGTAGATGTGCCTCATCAGTGCTAGTAAAATGCTACCTGCCAGTGCCCACAGTGCCACCTATCAATGCCCACAAGTGCCACCTATCAATGCCCACAAGTTCCGCCAATCAATGCCCACAAGTGCCGCCAATCAGTGCCTCATCAGTGCCACCTAGCAATGCTGCCTATCAGTGTAACCTACCAGTGCCCATTATTGCCACCCATCAGTGCCACCTATTAGTGCCCACCAGTGCCACCTATCAATGCCCTTCAGTGCCACCCATCAGTGCCACCTCTCAGTGCTGCCCACCAGTGCCGCCTTATCGGTGCCCACCAGTGACGCCTTATTGGTGCCCATCAGTGCAGCCTCATCAGCGTACATCAATGAAGGAGAAAAATTACCTGTTTACAAAATGTTATAACAAAATATAAAAAAAAAATATATTTTTTAAAAAATCAGTCTTTTTATTTATTTTAACAAAAAATAAAAACCGCAGAAGTGATCAAATACCACCAAAAGAAAGCTCTATTTGTGGGAAAAAATTATAAAAATGTCATTTGGGTACAGTGTTGTATGACCGCGCAATTGTCATTCAAAGTGCATCAACGCTGAAAGCTGAAAATTGGCCTGGGCAGGAGGGGGGTTTAAGTGCCTAGTAAGCAAGTGGTTAAAGGTCATTTTTATTTTGACAAGTGTCTGCCTATGGGCTGTTTACTGTCCTGTTTTTATTTTGAGTCTTTTGCATCATTTTTAGAATGGGTCACCTGCCAAGTGGTAGGTTCTAGTCCCATGATTCACCATTTAGATGACTTTTTGTTTTTAGTCCCAGCTTATTCCTCCACATGCTAAAAAAAAATTTAATGCATTTTTTGATATCTGTAAATCCTTTGGTGTCCCGTTAGCTCAAGAGAAAACGGTCTATCCAACAGTCTCTCTTGATTTCCTGGGGATTACAGTAGACACTCTGAATATGGAATTCAGGTTGCCTATGGAAAAGATTATTAAACTTAAAGGTTGTCTGTTATCCTAATCAGAAAGAAAAAGGTTACACTTAGGGAAGTACAATCGCTTTTAGGTTAATTAGCATTCACCACCAGGATAATGAACACTGGGTAAGTTTTCTCCCGTAGACTTTATCTGGCCATTTCTGGGCTGAAATCGCCTTATGCCGCGTACACACGGCCGTTTTTCTCGTCGAAAAAAACGAAATTTTTCCCATTTGACGAGAAAAACGATAGTCTGTGGGCTTTCTGTCGTTTTTTTCAACGAGAAAAACGGCATTAAAAACAACGAGAAAAATTAGAACATGTTCTAATTTTTCTCGTCGTTTTTTTCGACATGTTTTCCGCGGCAGTGTTTCCCATAGGGAAACACTGCCGCGGAGCCCACAGACGGTCGTTTTTCTCGGCAAGAGAAAAAATGACGTGAAAAACGACCGTGTGTGGGGAACAAGCTGTTCCCCGTTTTAAATGACATTATTCACAGCGGTTTTTTAACCGCCGTGAATAATGATCGTGTGTACGCGGCATAACTCACACACTCGCATTTCTCACGATATCAGAGAAGATTTATTGGTTTGGCTGAGATTGAGTACTTTACTGGGAGGGCGGTTTGGCAGCAAGACTTTATGTCTGATCAGGATTTTTAGACAGATGCGGCAGGTTCACTGGGTTTTGCTGCCATTATGGAAAACATTGGTGTGTGCGGAACACTGGGACCTGGCATGGAAATATAAGGGTTACTTAGGGAATAGTGCTCTTTTGGAATTGTTCCCAATAGTTGTGGGTATTGAAACTTGGGGGGATAAATTTAAAAACAAACGTATTCTGTTCAGCACGGATAATAAAGGTGTAATGTACGCTTTAACCACTTGCCGACCGCCGCACGCAGATGTACGTCGACACAATGGCACAGGCAGGCAAATGGGCGTACCTGTACGTCCCTTTTAATTTGCCGCCCAGCGGGCGCGCGCGTGCCTCGTGAGTGTGTTTGCGGGTCCCGGGAACTCTAGGTTCCCGGGCGACCCACAAATGCGGTTGGCAAAGGCAGAACAAGGCATTCCCCTATTCTGCCTAGTGACATCTCACTGGTGGCTGTTCCCGGTGATCGGAAATGGTCATCAGTGACGTGTCACTCGTAGCCACGTCCCCTAACAGTAAGAATCACTCCCTAGTACTGACTTAACCCCTTCAGCGCCACCTAGTGGTTAACCCCTTCACTGCCAGTGTACTTTTTACAGTAATCAGTGCATTTTTATAGCACTGATCGCTGTAAAAATGACAATGGTCCCAAAAATGTGTCAAAAGTGTCCGATGTGTCTGCCATAAAGCCGCAGTCACAATAAAAATCGCAGATCGCCACCATTACTAGTAAAAAAAAAAATATTAATAAAAATGCCATACGACTACCCCCTATTTTGTAGATGCTATAACTTTTGCGCAAATCAAATGCTTATTGCGATTTCTTTTACCAAAAATATGTAGAAGAATACACATCGGCTTAAACTGAGCGCAAAAAATAAAAACCGCAGGGGTGATCAAATACCACCAAAAGAAAGCTCTATTTGTGGGAAAAAAAGAACGTAAATTTTGTTTGGAAGTCACGTTGCACGACCACGTAATTGTCAGTTAAAGCGACGCAGTGCCGAATCGCAAAAAGTGGCCTGGTCTTTGGCCAGCGAAATGGTCTGAAGCGGTTAAAAATTGTCTAACTTCAAGGTCTCCGCCAGTCATTGCTTTAGTAAGGTTTTTGATTTTCAAACGCCTGAGTTTAAACATTTGGGTTAAGGTCAGGAAAAGTAAATGACTTTGCGCATGCATCATCTCGTTTTCAGATGGAGCGTTTCACTTAACGCGGATCCAGTGGAATTAGCTTGCCTAAAAATTTATGGAAGCTCACTTGACACAGGTTTTGACAAATGTCCAAAATTCAATTGCCCCCTCCACCATGGCGGGATATCTGTCAGCCTGGTGGTTATGGATTTATTTTCTTAACATGTATGGGATTGACCGCAGTTTGGTTTCGGAAAGTTTGGTTCTATTATTTCTAGACTCGTTTAGCAAAGGTTATTCATGGTCACACATTAATAAAATGGTGTTGGGTATTTTCTTTTTCATGAAATGAAACAATCTCCCATCACTATTTAGTTTTTTCACTGTAAAGCAAGCATTAAAAAGGTATAGGAAAGTGAGAAAGGTTAAAGACACTAGGAAACCGATCACTCTGGAGATCTTAGAGAGTCTTTGCAAGGCTACAGAATGTCTGCTGGTCTGATTTTGAGGCAATGTTGTTCAAAGCAGCATTTTCAGTGGCATTTTTTCGCCGTTCTCAGAATCTGCGAATTGGTTCCACTCACAAAGAAGCAACACGGAGGTCTTCAGATATTGGATTTACTGGTGAGTGATGGGAAGGTTACAATAAATTTTGAAACAGTCAAAAACATACCAGATGGGGAAAGGTGCTTGGATTGTTTTGAAAGCTTGTAAAAAGATGTCAGTGGCATCACTACAAGCTTATCTCAAGGTAAGGCCAGATATTACAGGTCATCTTTTCCTGTACATTTTTAATTCATTAGTGTTCTCAACAAATGCACGGAGTGGTTAAATTTAGTTAATTCACACATTGCCTCACACTCATTTAGAATAGGTGCTGCCACAGAAGCAGCTAGATTAGGTCTCTCTGAAGGTGTAATTAAAAATATAGGTAGATTTAAGTCGGACAGTTTCCATTTATATGTTCGCCCTAACTCACTTATTTAAATTATTGCAGGTTCACAGAAAATAGTGTGGATTGTTGGACACTCCTTCATCCATTGGGCCAGCCAGAGAGCATGTCATCAAATCTACACTAAGAATCCTGGGTTTAGAGCATAAGTTTGGTGCATTTTGGGCATGGGAAGGGGGGTAGGATTTGGGCAGGTTTATTTTGGTTTTGGGTAACTTATACCAGAGTTGGCCTCCACCAGATATTTTACTTTTACATTTAGGAGGTAATGATTTGGGCAAGGTCAAATCTCTTGATTTGATTTTCTCTATGCGTGGTGATATTGTGAGGTTTCATTTGTCCTCCCCTAATACTATTTTAGTCTTCTCAGAAATAATTCCTAGACTGAAGTGGTTAAACTCAGTTTTTTTACGCCCACACAAAAAAGGTTAGGATAAGGTTAAATAGACCAGTGCAAAAAGTTTTTAGGTTCATTTACAGGGTTTTCATACTGCCACACAGAATTGGAGGGTGGGCTCCCTGGGCTATATAGGCCTGACGGGGTCCACTTATCTGATATTGGATTAGATATTCTCAATGCAGGTTTTCATTCCTGCATTGAAATGTCCATGTTGTGGGGGTCTGGGTGACAGGCCTGTCTTCTGGGTATTTACCCCATTTTTTTTAATATTCCAGCTCGAGCCGTAGTGGCTGAGCTGATGGCAGGTATTTTAAAATAAATTTACAGATATTTATTTATTGTTAAAGCCAATAATTATAAAAGCCGCGGCCAATCTTTTATCCAACAAAAACGGTGTGGCGTTTTCCTTTTTTATTGTTTAAATTCTGCTGACTGCTGCCCCATGAAGGGAAACTGTTTCTAACCCCCCCTTACCTCATGGGAAGTTAAGTATCCCCTTAACTAAAAATGCGGGAAGGTGTTCTATTGGTTACCTTTCCCTGGATAGGTCAAGTCACCTAGTATAAAGGGCAGTTTGGAAAAAGAGTGGGAAGGTGTTTTATTGGTTACCTTTCCCTGGGTAGGTCAGGTGATCTAGTATCCAGACAGTTTGGAAAAAGAGCGGGAAGAATTTGAAATAAAAAAAGGGGGTTCCGAGCCCCTGAGGTTCAGTGGCCCCAGTAAGCACAAGCTGTGGTGTTCCCTCCCTCCCTATCCATCACATCTAATTATTATGTGGCAGTCACCTTTGTTTAGGGGGACTGTTTATGAGCCTAGGTTTTTTAATGACTAGGTCTCTTAAAGTTTTCCATTATCCGAATGATATCTGGATGAAGACTGTTTGATGTTATGGGTATTTACCCCATTTTTAATTATTCCAGCTCGAGCCATAGTGTATTTATATATATATATATATGTATGTGTATATATATATATATATATATATATATATATATATATATATATATATATATATATATATATATATATATTATAATTTTTATAGGAATTTTTATATAGTTCAAGGCAGAGACCTTGCTTATGGTCCATCTATGCATACAAAGGATTAAGCATATCAAACATCTTTGCTTTTTCAGGGATGTATTTTGATCTACTACTTTTCCTTCTTTCCTTTCTTTCTTCCTTCCTTCCTTAAAAAAAAAATTTTCTTTATTTATAATCATTTTTTTCTTTATTTATAATCATTTTTGATATTGGTTTTCTGAATGAAATTTTATAAAATTGTATACTATATCACAATATTGGATCTACATGCTATGTCTGTATAGGCCCGGTTTAGTTTTATTATATTATAGCATTTGTTCCCTTTTTGTATAAATGTGACAATATTAGTGTTAGCACACTCTGTTTAAGGGAGTCTTACAACTAATCCCCACAAGGTGGCAACATCACCTCAGGTGCACATAAAAAGGCTTTGTCTAGCCTGTCACATTATTGCTTGAGAAAGATGCGTGCGGGGACCTAGAACGTCTCTTTGCATTAAGCATCGAAACGCGTTGCATGCCGGTCCTGATGTCATCCCGCTGAACGTAGCATTGCGTCTCAAACTGAACTTCCTGTTTGCGGTCCAGCCCTCCCTTTGGTTTTCTGAGAAGATCCTCCGGCAACATCCACCATGGATATTATCCCGGCTTCTAATACAGCAAACGAGGAGGTCATCTCACACTGAGACTGCTAGCTAGCGGAATACGACCACAGACCTGATCATCTATGTGCTTTATACAGTCAACTTACGAGTGAGTGCTTTAATACTATTGTATTATTAAAGTGAAACAGTTTTAACTAAGTGGCGCCTCTTTTCTGTTTTTTTCTGTTTTCATATGTTTGGAGTCTGGCTTCAGCTCCCTCAGCAAGGCTGCCCGGTTACCTTCCTGGACTGTTTTCACTCACACCTGAGCTCTTCGCATAGCTCATAGGACATTTTAGGTATATGTATATATGTATTGTCTTCTGATAAACTTTAAGCGCCATCATTGTGATTTAATTTTGTATGACTATTTGAAGTATTGTCTTGGCTGCTATTGTTACTATAAGACACATATTTACCCTAATTCAGTCCAGTTTAAAGTAGATTATGCTTATTCCTCTCTCCACTTAATATGTGTATATATGCACACATTATACATAATCCTAATTATGATGATATCTGAGGTTTTCCACGCATAGGTGGTTTTTACTCCTCTCTCTTTTTTGGTAGGCTGGTTCTGCACACCAAAGAAATATATATAAGCAATTATCTTTCTATACATTCATATATTATCTGTATTGTTTTTAGTATTTTCTTGTTTGCATATATGGGCTTTTTGTTGTTTCTCAGTCTGAATTTTATATAATAATTTTATTAGAGACATTGATATTGTATTTTCTTTCCATATGGATTTTTTAACTGATATAGAGTCCAAAAAATATGGTATATTGGACTCATTGTATATCAAATTATCCCCCTCATTTTTGGATGATGTCATATTAACCAAAATTAATAGATATAAATTATGTGGTAAATTCAAAAAATTAGAACGTTTAGTACACTCCACCAATTCACAATGGTGGGATAAATATTTCTTGGAGAAATATTTGGAAAGTAGAATAACACCTAGGGGTTTAAGAATCCTAAAAAATTGTTCATTTTTAGAACCTGATGATGCTAGAGAGTGGAATAGTCTGGCGGAATTTTGTACCACTAAGTGGATGAATATTCTTTTAAAACACAGAGCCAATAAATTTGATCAGTTAGAAAAAGCCGTTCAATCCTTGTGTACTGAAATTTTAGATTTTGGGCACAAGGTACCCCTCTCTTGGTTGGATATTCTTAAAAAGAAGACCAAAAAAAATGGAGGGTGACCTTATATACAATAAACTAGGTAAATTTAGAAGGGATATAAAGGACTACTCAACTAACAAGGTGTTTACTTGGATGGACAAAAACAAAACCCAATTTCCCCTTCCTTCAACCACGTCAGATATTGCCCAAAATGTTTTACCATCAAAGACATCTGTAAATTACATATCTAATGTCTTGTCCCCCCTTCTTCTCCCTCATCCACCACCCCTTATGTCCTTACTCCCCGTGATCAAACCTATTATAAAAAAACACTTTTAAACCGCCAAATTTGCATTTATCCTCCAACCCTACTTCAGTTACTAAAAAATCTTCTCAAAATAAACTCCTGCAGGATTTAAGCGCCTTTTACAACCGTACCAATCCAAGAACTATGTCACAAAATTGTGTCCATCCCAACACCTCAGAACATGTCCACAGTGCTAGTAAGATCCACGCGGAAAGTTTGGAGATGGAATTAGAGATTCATGCTTCCACTAATTCATCAGACAGGTCTAAGGCTAAGATCAGTCCATCTATACCTGCATCTCAAATTTCCAATCCCCATCTATGTTCCCTAACGTGTCCAGACAAACCTACATCCATCACCTTTGGGAGTATGGAAAGCTTGGTTCTTTTACCAAGCTCTTCTGGTCCTTCTAATGTTGGTAACATTACAGCATCTTCATCTAATCCTTCTTCTTTTTTAGAAATAAACCCCTCTCCGGCTTCAACAAGCAAAAGAAAATTTGCAGAAGAGGGGGAAGAAATAGAACCAAAGGAAAAAAATGCATCCAAAGCTCGGAGACTGTAAAGATATATAATTTGTCTAAACATAAATTATCATCAGCTGAAACCTCCCTTCTTGGTCGGGGCCTTAATTTTGCACCCTCCAATAAACCTGACCCATTTTTATTATTCAAGGATCTTAATAGATATGTCAGGAATTTGACTTTAAAGAGATTTTTTCAGATACAGAAAACAAAACAAAAGTCACACTCTGACAATCTTGATCTTCCGAGCCTTCAGGACTCGGAACAAGATATCAGCGAATTCAATTTCGACATTGATGTCTTTGAGACTCTTGAGGAATTATGGCAAGACGAGTCTCATACGAGACTCGACCTTTTTACTCAACATCTTTGTACCTCCCCACCTATTATACATACTCCATTAAAACCAAAGTCAACTTTTTTTCCTTATCAGTCCAGAGGACCTCATTTGATAACCTTTTACAACATGGTTTACACTGACCTAAAAAAGATGTGTTCTAATCCTTCCAAAAACATCTCTCCTCTTGGTCATCTAACCAGAGAAGAAAACATTGCCCTGTCCAGTCTCATCAAAAATGACGATATCATTATTAAAACCGCCGATAAAGGTGGAGGTATCGTCATACAGGACAGAGACAAATATATCTTGGAGGCAGTACGCCTTTTAGGAGATAAACAAACATACTTGAAGTTAAGGAGTGACCCACTTTCAGCTTATAAAACTGAAATTGAGCTATTAAGTCAGCACTATCCAAAAATATAATTAGTAAAAATTAAGCTTTTTTTCTACATAGCGATTTCTATAATACTCCTTATTTTTATCATATTCCCAAAATTCATAAGAACATTGAATCTCCTCCTGGCAGACCTATTATTGCTGCCATGGACAGCATCACCTCTGGACTATCAAAGTACATTGATTATCATTTACAACCATTGGCCCAAGGTTTACGTTCTTATATTCGAGATGGCACTCATCTCTTGGAGTTATTAGAACCCTATAGGTGGGAGGAGAGTTACATCTGGATGTCTCTGGATGTAACTTCCCTCTACACTTCTATTCCTCATGAGTTTGGTTTGGAAGCCATAAGTCATTTTCTATCTGACAACCCTTATATGGGAGGTGAACAGACAAATTTTATATTAGAATGCACTAATTTTTGTTTAACTTATAATTATTTTTGTTTCGACAAAGAATATTTTTTGCAAATAAAGGGGACCGCAATGGGCGCAAATTTTGCGCCGTCCTATGCAAATCTAGCCATGGGTTTTTGGGAAGATAGGTACGTGTGGTCTAATAATCCTTTTGCCAAGAATTTAGTCTTTTTTGGTAGGTATATAGACGATATTATAGTCATTTGGGATGGTGAGAATGGAGTCATTGATGAATTTGTAAATCTCTGCAATAAAAAACGCATGTGGCCTGTCTTTCACCCATGTTTGGGACAGAGACAGACTAACTTTTCTTGATTTGGATCTCTATCATCTAGACAAGAACATTCAAGCCAAAAATCATTTTAAACCTACTGCAGGTAATTCATTGCTCCACTTTAATAGTTGCCATTACAAAAAGTGGACTAATAATATTCCAAAAGGCCAATTCTGTAGATTACGGCGCAATTGTACCCAAATAACAGATTATATAGAACAGAGTTCTATTCTGAAAAAGAAATTACATGATAAAAAGTATCCCACCTCATTGATAGATAATGCATATAACTATTATCTAGAGCCTAAAGTACCCAAGAGCACACAATATGAGGACCGAAACAAGTTTGATCCATCTGTCAGTTTCATAACAAGGTTCCACACAGAGTCCAATAAAATGGAATCTGTTTTGAAAAAACATTGGCCCATTCTATTGGAAGACCAACATTTAAAATCAGTCCTCACTGACACACCTAGGGTAACGTATAGAAGAGCTACCAATCTAAAAAATAGAATAGCTCCTAGTAAATTGAAGGAAAAACACACTCCATTTTTACAACATCTTGATATGTTTCCTTTAAAGGGCATGTTTCGCTGCAAAAAAAACCTGTGCAAAACATGTTCTTTCATTGATCATGGACAAAAAGATTTTTCCACCAAAGGTAAAAAACATTATCTGGATGCATTTTATAATTGCAGTTCAGACTTTGTTGTCTACGTGTTGACTTGCCCCTGCAAATTGTTGTATGTGGGCCGCACGATAAGACCTCTACGCCAACGCTTTGGCGAACATAGAAGAAAGATAGAGGGTGGAAAAGATAAACACAGTGTGCCTCGTCACTTTGCTGGTTGTCACCAAAAATCCACGGAAGGCCTCAGAGTATGGGTGGTAGAACAAATTCCAAACACATTGCCAGAGGCAGAAAGATTTCGCAAGCTCTGCGAGCGCAAAACCTTTTGGATCTATTCTTTAGATACCCTTAATCCAGGGGGTATCAACGAAGAATTGGAAATCTCTACTATATTATGATTATTCTTGTGGCTGTATCTCCACCATCATCATCTTTTATTTTATTTAATTAAGTAAGATAAATGCATATCTATACTTTGCTTTTTTACCACATATATAACTTATTCCAATGAAATTCCTCCCTACCATATATTACCCATTCCATATTCCCACCCTTTTTCCCTTTCCTTCCTCTTCTCATACCAATTTTTTTAAAAACGGTTTTATAAAAAGTTTTTAAAAATTAATCAGCATAAACAAATTAAAATAAAATATAGTTAATTAATTTGCTTTTTAATGAATCAGATTTTTGATATAATGTATGCACATTCTTGTTGTGGTAAATATATACAAGTATGTGTGTTCCAGAATATATGGGTGTATATATATATATATATATATATATATATATATATATATATATATAATTTTTATAGGAATTTTTATAGGAATTTTTATATAGTTCAAGGCAGAGACCTTGCTTATGGTCCATCTATGCATACAAAGGATTAAGCATATCAAACATCTTTGCTTTTTCAGGGATGTATTTTGATCTACTACTTTTCCTTGTTTCCTTTCTTCCTTCCTTCCTTCCTTTTTTCCTTTTTTAAAAAATTTTTTTTCTTTATTTATAATAATTTTTTTCTTTATTTATAATAATTTTTGATATTGGTTTTCTGAATGAAATTTTATAAAATTGTATACTATATCACAATATTGGATCTACATGCTATGTCTGTATAGGCCCGGTTTAGTTTTATTATATTATAGCATTTGTTCCCTTTTTGTATAAATGTGACAATATTAGTGTTAGCACACTCTGTTTAAGGGAGTCTTACAACTAATCCCCACAAGGTGGCAACATCACCTCAGGTGCACATAAAAAGGTTTTGTCTAGCCTGTCACATTATTGCTTGAGAAAGATGCGTGCGGGGACCTAGAACGTCTCTTTGCATTAAGCATCGAAACGCGTTGCATGCCGGTCCTGATGTCATCCCGCTGAACGTAGCATTGCGTCTCAAACTGAACTTCCTGTTTGCGGTCCAGCCCTCCCTTTGGTTTTCTGAGAAGATCCTCCGGCAACATCCACCATGGATATTATCCCGGCTTCTAATACAGCAAACGAGGAGGTCATCTCACACTGAGACTGCTAGCTAGCGGAATACGACCACAGACCTGATCATCTATGTGCTTTATACAGTCAACTTACGAGTGAGTGCTTTAATACTATTGTATTATTAAAGTGAAACAGTTTTAACCACTTAACAACCACCTGCCGACAAATAACGTCGACAAGGTGGTTGCTTAACTCTGGGAGGACGTTATATAACGTCCTCCCAGAATCGCGCTCCCGCGCGCCCCCTGGGGCGCGCACACGGGAAACTCCGTGACCGCCGGGTCCAGAGGACCCGGCGGATCACGAATCGCGGTAAATCGCCGCTGATAGCGGCCGTTTACCACGTGATCGCTCCGTCCAATGACGGAGCAATCACTTGTAAACAGACCGGCGTCATTTGATGACGCCGGTTCCTCCCTCCCCTCTCTGTACCGATCGGTACAGTGTGAGAGGGGAGGGGGAGGGAGCGGATGGCAGCAGCAGCACTGTGGGCTGGATCTGTGACAATTGCAGTCACAGATCCAGCCATCCATCCATCCCTGCTCGGCCATCCCTGTGCTATACCCTGCCAATACTCTGCAATACACCCTGCCAATACTCTGCAAAATACCCTGGTGCAATACTCTGCAATACCCTGGTGCAATACTCTGCAATACCCTGGTGCAATACTCTGGTGCAATACTCTGCAATACCCTGGTGCAATACTCTGCAATACCCTGCGAAATACTCTGCAATACCCTGGTGCAATACTCTGCAATACCCTGGTGCAATACTCTGCAATACCCTGGTGCAATACTCTGCAATACCCTGGTGCAATACTCTGCAATACCCTGCACAATACTCTGCAATACCCTGCACAATACTCTGCAATACCCTGCACAATACTCTGCAATACCCTGCACAATACTCTGCAAAATACTCTGCAATACCCTGCACAATACTCTGCAATACCCTGCACAATACTCTGCAATACCCGCCACAATACTCTGCAATACCCGCCACAATACTCTGCAATACCCGCCACAATACTCTGCAATACCCGCCACAATACTCTGCAATACCCGCCACAATACTCTGCAATACCCTCCACAATACTCTGCAATACCCTCCACAATACTCTGCAATACCCTCCACAATACCCTGTGCAATACCCTCCACAATACCCTGTGCAATACCCGTGCAATACCCTGCCATACACCGCAATACCCTGCCATACACCACAATACCCTGTGTGACAGCAGGAAGGTAAAGTCACCTGGTTGCATCCAGGGGGGTAGATATATTTCGCCCAGATTCAGGCTTTACGCCGACTTATACAACTAGGTGGAGAGTTGTATAAGGCTAGTGGGCTCATGGATGACTCATACCTCTAGGGAGAGGGCTGGGCGTCATGCAGACAGGGAGTTGATGAGACCAGCTGAAGCTTGTCAGCTCATTTAGGCCTCTATAAGAACTCCCAGATTCATTAGGTGTTAGCTCATGCCTGGAACCAGACCTGTGTGGACTGTCTAGGGAGAGTGAACCCTTGTGCGGTGAGAAAAAGCCTGTGTGGCTATTTGCTTGGACATTTAAAACCAGGGACTTAGGGACTAGGACAGCACTAGGCTGATCCCAGTTGTTAGTTAGGAAACCTGTATGTTTAGTCAGAGGTCAACTTGACCAGGATTTATTTTGGTTATGTTTCTTTTGCTTTGCTGTGTTTTGTCACTGTAAATAGAAAATAAACTGCACCTTTTTTTGATTTTGAAAACCACAACCTCCGTTTGCTGGGCCTGTTTTGTGTGGGGAGCCCATCCCGGGGGTCACACACACCCGCTGCCGAGTTAACCCCCTCACAGTTGGTGGAGAATGCGGGCAGTTTTTTTTTAAGCCAGCATGGAGGAGATACTGAAGCAGCTGGCTCTAGCAAATGCCAATCAACAGCAGACAAATGCAGGTTTGCAAAGGAGCCTTGCAGCCCAGCAGCAGACAAACGCAACTTTGCAACAGAGTCTGGAGGCTCAGCAACGAGCCCAGCAGCAATCTGAGGCCCGCTTCATAGACCTGTTGCAGAAGCAAGAGCAGAGACTACAACAACAGATGGAAGCAGTAATGCAGCAACGTCCGCAGACCAGTGAGGAAAGCCGTCCCACTAATACCGCGTCCTTTGGGGTGAGTCGTTTATTGACAAAAATGACTGGAGAGGATGACCCAGAGGTATTTTTGACCACATTTGAAAGGACCGCTGAAAGAGAAAAGTGGCCTGAGGAGCAGTGGGCTGGACTGGTGGCTCCTCTGTTAACTGGTGAATCGCAGAAAGCTTACTATGACCTAGAGCCTAACCAAGCAAAAGACTATGTGATGCTAAAAGCTGAAATATTGGCAAGGCTGGGTGTCACCCAGGCTGTCCGGGCTCAGCGTGTGCATAACTGGACTTTCCAGCTTGGAAAACCCCCCAGGTCTCAAATGTATGATCTCATTCACCTGAGCAGAAAGTGGCTACAGCCAGAGACTTTGTCCGCACCAAAGATTGTGGAACGTGTTGTAATGGATCGGTTTTTGAGAGCTCTTCCTACTGCCATCCAAAAGTGGGTAAGCCATGGAGACCCAGAGACGGCCGATGGTCTTGTGGATCGTGTGGAGAAATACTTGGCTACAGAGAACCTGACGGCCTCTTCCAGAGACACTCGGACTTTCCACCCTAAGACCAGACCATCCCCAGGGGCGGATAAGAGGATTCCAAGGGGTGAGGGTGGAGAGAGTGAGAGGGTGGGAGCTCTACCCCAAGTTTGGCGAGAACAGCCTGGGAAATCAGCGGCTCAAGAGGCGGCAAGAAGGATCGTTTGCTACCGCTGCCGGCAAGCGGGACATATTGCAGCCAATTGCCCGGTTGTGGAGGAACCCATGCAGTGTGACTTTCTGACGGGCAGACGTCAGTCGCTGTGTGCGACAGTCGCATGCACTGCCATTCGAGGAACTGAGAAACATTTATGCAAAATGTGTGTTAATGGTAGAAATGTTGTGGTATTGCTGGATTCAGGTAGCCTTGTGACCCTGATAAAGGCTGAGTTAGTTAAAACAGAGGTCTCTGGGAATAGCAAGGTAGCTGTTATTTGTGTGCATGGGGACACCCGAGAGTATCCAGTGACTACAGTGTGTTTCGAGACCCCCAAAGGTACCCTCTCTCATCCAGTGGGCTTAGTATCTCAGTTACCGCATGACGCCATTGTGGGAAGGGATTTTCCGAAGTTCTGGGAACTGTGGGATGATCCTGAGCCCCTCACTGGTGCCCCTATGTACCAGGAATGTGATAGCCAGAACTCCCCTGAGAGTGGTGAGGACTCTCCGGAATTTCCCTTATCAGTATTGGCAGGGGAGACTCAAGAAACTGGAGAGGAGCCCACCTCCTCAGACGAAAACCTACCGTCTGTGGAGTTTTCTGATCTTGAGGTTCACAGGGAAAACTTTGCCACAGAACAGTTGAAAGACCCCGCCCTAATAAAGGCACGGGAAAACGTAGTGAAAATAGATGGCGAGTTAGTGAACCCAGATAATACCTGCACTTACCCATACTTCAGCGTAGAGAAGGACCTACTGTATCGGGTGGCAAAAAGGGCAGAAGAAACCGTTGAGCAGCTTGTGGTGCCCAAACCTTACAGGAAGTTGGTGTTGGAGTTGGCCCATGGGCACATTCTTGGAGGTCATCTGGGGACAGAGAAAACCCGAGAGAGGGTATTACAGAGATTCTATTGGCCGGGGGTGATGAAGGACGTAGAAAATTATTGTTCCTCCTGCCCTGTGTGTCAGAGGTTGGCCCCGATGCCACATTTCCGTAGCCCGCTGGTCCCTCTACCCATCATTGAGGTCCCGTTTGAGAGGATCGCCATGGATTTGGTAGGTCCTATAATCAAGTCCGCTAGGGGGCACCAGTACATATTAGTTATAATGGACTATGCCACCCGTTATCCAGAAGCGATCCCTCTCCGAAATACCTCGGCCAAAACCATAGCCAAAGAGCTATCTCTTGTGTTTAGCCGGGTGGGTATTTGTAAAGAACTGCTTACGGACCAAGGTACACCCTTTATGTCCCGGGTTATGAAAGAGCTGTGTAAATTGTTCAAAGTGACGCAATTGCGTACGTCTGTGTATCACCCCCAAACCGATGGGCTGGTTGAAAGATTCAACAAAACCCTAAAACAAATGTTGAAGAAAGTGGTGGATAGAGATGGAAAGGATTGGGACTGTTTACTTCCTTATTTGATGTTTGCTATTAGGGAGGTGCCCCAATCCTCTACGGGATTCTCCCCCTTTGAGTTACTGTATGGGAGACACCCAAGAGGGCTGTTGGATATTGCCAAGGAAACTTGGGAAAGTGAGAGTTCTCCCCACAGGAGTGTGATTGAGCATGTCGCCCTGATGCAAGATCGAATTGCACAGGTAATGCCCATCGTGAAGGAACATTTGGCCCAAGCGCAGTTGGCACAGCAGAGAGTGTACAACCGTGGAGCCAAGACCCGTACCTTTTCCCCGGGGGATAGGATATTGGTACTTGTCCCTACGGTTGAAAGTAAATTCCTTGCCAAATGGCAAGGCCCCTACGAGATAATGGAAAAAGTGAGCGAAGTGAATTACAAGGTCAGACAACCAGGAAGGCGAAAGCCCGAACAGATCTATCACGTTAATCTGTTGAAAGCCTGGAGGGATAGAGAGTCCCTAGTCGCAGACACTTGGTCACCAGCTCAAACTGGTTGCGTGATTCCTGAGGTTGGAATAGCAGCCACCTTGTCACAACCCCAACAACAGGAGGTTAAGGAGTTTGTGCTTCGCAACAAGGAGGTATTCTCTGAGCTGCCGGGACAAACATCTGGGGTAGAGCATGACATCATTACCCCGCCCGGTGAAAGGGTGAAGTTAAAACCCTATCGGATCCCAGAGGCTCGACGGGAGGCAATACGGGAGGAAGTACAGAAAATGCTGAACTTAGGGGTGATAGAGGAGTCCCAAAGTGATTGGTCTAGTCCCATCGTGTTGGTGCCTAAACCGGATGGGAGCTGGCGATTTTGTAACGATTTTCGTCAGTTGAACAAAGTTACAAAATTTGACACCTACCCCATGCCACGTATAGATGAGTTGATCGACCGGCTGGGAACAGCCCGATACATGACGACTCTTGACCTCACAAAAGGGTATTGGCAAATCCCCCTGGCCAAGTCGGCCAAAGAGAAAACCGCATTTGTAACCCCAGACGGGGCGTTCCAATATAAAAGAATGCCGTTCGGGTTACAGAATGCGCCGGCCACATTCCAGCGGAAAATGGACCAGATGCTGAGGCCCCATCGGAAGTATGCTGCGGCTTACCTGGATGACGTAATTGTCCATAGCACAGATTGGGCCTCACATCTGCCAAAAGTGCAAGCAGTCCTGGACGTTCGGGAAGCGGGGTTTACGGCTAACCCCAAGAAGTGTACCATTGGGCAGGAGGAGGCCAAATATCTTGGGTACACCATTGGGAGGGGAGTAATAAAACCCCAACTCAACAAAGTCGAGGCCATCCAGAGTTGGCCACGTCCCAACAGCAAGAAGCAGGTACGAGCCTTTCTGGGAATCGCTGGGTATTATCGGCGATTCATTCCCCACTTTGCTTCTAAGGCTGTGCCCCTAACCAACCTGACGAAGGGGAAAGGGTCGGTCATGATTAAATGGACCCCCGAGGCTGAGGCAGCATTCCAATTCTTGAAACAAGCCTTATGTAGCCAGCCAGTGTTGTACTCACCCGACTTCTCTAAAGACTTTGTCGTACAAAGTGATGCGTCAGATGTGGGGTTAGGAGCAGTATTGTCCCAGGTCTGGAACGGGGAAGAGCACCCAGTCATTTACCTCAGCAGGAAGTTGAAGTCCCATGAGGTAAATTACGCCACTGTTGAAAAGGAGTGTTTAGCGGTGAAGTGGGCTCTAGATTCCCTTCGGTACTACCTGCTAGGTAGGCACTTTGACATGGTTACGGATCACGCTCCGTTAAAGTGGATGGCTCAAAACAAGGAAACAAAATAGAAGAGTGAATAGGTGGTTCCTGGCCCTCCAGGAATTCAACTTCACAGTAAAGCATCGCCCTGGCGTTCAAATGGGGAATGTGGATGCTTTGTCTCGAGTACATGAATGCCTGATTGCTGGTGTTCCAACCCCGAGGTTAAAACAAGAGGGGGGGGGTATGTGACAGCAGGAAGGTAAAGTCACCTGGTTGCATCCAGGGGGGTAGATATATTTCGCCCAGATTCAGGCTTTACGCCGACTTATACAACTAGGTGGAGAGTTGTATAAGGCTAGTGGGCTCATGGATGACTCATACCTCTAGGGAGAGGGCTGGGCGTCGTGCAGACAGGGAGTTGATGAGACCAGCTGAAGCTTGTCAGCTCATTTAGGCCTCTATAAGAACTCCCAGATTCATTAGGTGTTAGCTCATGCCTGGAACCAGACCTGTGTGGACTGTCTAGGGAGAGTGAACCCTTGTGCGGTGAGAAAAAGCCTGTGTGGCTATTTGCTTGGACATTTAAAACCAGGGACTTAGGGACTAGGACAGCACTAGGCTGATCCCAGTTGTTAGTTAGGAAACCTGTATGTTTAGTCAGAGGTCAACTTGACCAGGATTTATTTTGGTTATGTTTCTTTTGCTTTGCTGTGTTTTGTCACTGTAAATAGAAAATAAACCGCACCTTTTTTTGATTTTGAAAACCACAACCTCCGTTTGCTGGGCCTGTTTTGTGTGGGGAGCCCATCCCGGGGGTCACACACACCCGCTGCCGAGTTAACCCCCTCACACCTGCCATAGTCCGCAATACTCCGCAATGCCCTGCAATACTCCGCAATGCCCGGCAATACTCCGCAATGCCCGGCAATACTCCGCAATAACCACTTCCCGCCCTCCGGCCGTCATATGACGTCCTTGACTTTGTGCGGGGATATCTGAATGATGGGAGCAGCTACAGGCATCATTCAGATATCAGCTTTTTCAGCCGGCGATTCCCTACACCATAAGAACAATCATAGCGGCTGTTCCGCCGCTTGATCATTCTTACGGGAGGCGAGAGGGGATGTCCCCCCCCCCGCCGCCCTCCGGTGCTTCTACCGACTCACCGCTACGATCAAAGCCAGGATTGTTGTTTTTTTTTTTTTGTATTTTTTTCAGGCTTCCCAGCCTAGAGGTGAGATGTGGGGTCTTATTGACACCCCCCCCCCCCATATCTCACTGTAAAGAGGACCTGTCATGCCATATTCCTATTACAAGGGATGTTTACGTTCCTTGTAATAGGTATAAAAGTGATCAAAAAAATGTTTAGGGCGGAAAAACATGTCAAACTAAAATAAATAAAGTAAAATGAAGAATACATTTTTATTTTTTTTTAAAGCGCCCCTGTCCCCGTGAGCTCGCATACAGAAGCGAACGCATACGTAAGTCCCGCCCACATATGAAAACGGTTTTCAAACCACACGTGAGGTATCGGTGCGAACGTTAGAGCGAGAGCAATCATTTTGGCCCTAGACCTCCTCTGTAACTCAAAACATGTAACCAGTAAAAATATTTAAAGCGTCGCCTATGGGGATTTTTTAAGTAGCGAAGTTTGGCGCCATTCCACGAGTGTGTTCAATTTTTAAGGGCGACATGTTAGGTATCTATTTACTCGGCGTAACTTCATCTTTCACATTATGCAAAAACATTGGGCTAACTTTACTGTTTTTTTTTTTTTTTAAGCACAAAACATTTTTTTTCCGTAAAAAACGCGTTTAAAAAATTGCTGCGCAAATATCGTGCGAGATAAAAAGTTGCAACAACCACCATTATATTCTCTAAGGTCTTTGCTAAAAAAACATATATAATGTTTTGGGGTTCTATGTAATTTTCTAGCAAATAAATGATGATTTTTACATGTAGGAGAGAAATGTCAGAATTGGCCTGGGTGCTCCAGAACGCCTGAAGGGGCTCCCTGCATGTTGGGCCTCTCTATGTGGCCACGCTGTGTAAAAGTCTCACACATGTGGTATCGCCATACTCGGGAGTAATAGCAGAATGTGTTTTGGGGTGTAATTTGTGGAATGCATATGCTGTGTGTGAGAAATAACCTGCTAATATGACAATTTTGTGAAAAAAAAAAAAGAGAAAAAAAAAATCTTGATTTTGCAAAGAATTGTGGGAAAAAATGACAACTTCAAAAAACTCACAATGCCTCTTTCTGAATACCTTGGAATGTCTTCTTTCCAAAAAGGGGTCATTTGGGGGGTATTTGTACTTATCTGGCATGTTAGGGTCTCAAGAAATGAGATCGGCCGTCAGTACTTCAGGTGTGATCAATTTTCAGATATTGGCACCATAGCTTGTGGACTCTATAACTTTCACAAAGACCAAATAATATCCACCAATTTGTACTTATTTTTACCAAAGATATGTAGCAGTATAAATTTTGGCCAAAATTTATGAAGAAAAAATAGTAATTTGCAAAATTTTATAACAGAAACGAAAAAAAAATCATTTTTTTACAAAATTTTCAGTCTTTTTTCTCTTATAGCGCAAAAAATAAAAAACCCAACAGTGATTAAATACCACCAAAAGAAAGCTCTATTTGTGTGAAAAAAAGGACAAAAATTTCATATGGGTACAGTGTTGTATGACTGAGTAATTGTCATTCAAAATGTGAGAGCACCGAAAGCTGAAAATTGGTCTGGTTATTAAGGGGGTTTAAGTGCCCAGTGGTCAAGTGGTTAACTAAGTGGAGCCTCTTTTCTGTTTTTTTCTGTTTTCATAGTGGCTGAGCTGATGGCAGGTGTTTTAAAATAAATTTACAGATATTTATTTATTGTTAAAGCCAATAATAATAAAAGCATCCAACAAAAAAGGTGTGTGGTGTTTTCCCTTTTTATTGTTTAAATTCTGCTGACTGCTGTCCCATATGCGAGGAGATTGGGAGGTTGACACTTTACAATCCTTTAGTAAATTATTTTGAAGAAAAGCAATGTGTGTGGTCAACTTGAATATCTTACATCCATCTACTAATTAAATAGTTCAAACAGTTATCTAAATGGTTTTCTGCAATGCTTCTTATTTATCCAGGTCATGGTATATCTAGTAGTAGTTAGGCACATTCAATTGGACTTGTTCTGTAATGCTGAAGACATTTTGTGGCTTATCCCAGCCACCATTTCACTTCTAAATTAGTGGAAACTAAATCTGGGGTATGTTGCTTACACTAGTTAGACCTGAAAAGGTTGCTTAAAAAGTGCAAACTGTCGGTGCTATATACCTGTATAATAATAATAATTACAGAACAAGTCCACTTAAATGTGACCAACTACTACTAGATCCCCCTGGCCCCTTACTTTATGTGGGGGACTTTAATGCTATATTAGATCCAACTATGGACCGCCTGGGTGGTGGAACCCTTTCCCTCTTTTCTAGACTGGGCACAGGTTCATGGCCTTACAGAGGTGTGGCGATGGAAACATCCGGATGTATGCCACTTTTCCTGCCACTCGGATTCTTTCCACACCATGTCCAGACTGGATATGGCGTTTGCTCCGGCTGAGACCCTCCCTGTTGTCTCTGCCATTTCATATCTGCCTAGAGGGGTTTCTGATCATGCCCCTCTCTCTGTGGATCTCCTCCTCCTCCCAGGTCCGGGGCCTGCCATTTGGCACCTGAACTCCAACTGGTTAGAGGACGAGATAGTGCAGGGAGAATGCAGGACAGGCATCACAAACTATTAGAGGGATAATCTGAGAAAAATAGGATTTTTTTACTCACCGTAAAATCCTTTTCTCTGAGTCCATGGACCGACACAGCTTCTCTATTGACATAGTGGGTATTATCCGTTAATTAGGAGTGACTAGGCAGAAAACTTGTAAAAAGTGTTGCATCACACCTTCTACAGTACCGCCCAGGGGGGTGGACCCTCTGGGTATATCCCCTCAGTCTGCATCTCGCAGATAAGTTCGTCAAAAAGCAGTACAAACTTAAAAGGAGGGGTGGGTGCTGTGTCGGTCCATGGACTCAGAGAAAAGGATTTTACGGTGAGTAAAAAATCCTATTTACTCTTTCGTCCATGGACATACACAGCTTCTCTATTGACATAGTGGGACGTCCCAAAGCAGTGTCAGAGAAAAAAATGAGGGGTGGTAACAGCATAAAAATAAACTTCACCCCAAACACAAAGCAGCACTCCTCCAACAGAGGAGTTGCAACTCTAAACGGCCGCCTGCAAAACTTTGCAGCCGAAAGAGGCATCCGAAGATGCAACTACATCAACTTTGTAGAATTTTGTGAAAGTGTGAACGGACGACTAAGTCACCGCTTTACATAATTGGGAAACAGACGCTTGATGTTGGAAAGCCCAAGAGGCACCTATTGCCCTGGTTGAATGCGCCGCAACAGGAAAGGGGGGCGGTTGACCCTTTAAGTCGTAAGCCTGGATTACTATCTGTCGGATCCACCTAGAGATGGTGGCCGACGAGACTGCTTGGTCCTTGGGACCAGCCACCAAAACAAACAGTGAGTCTGACTTCCGGAACAGGGAAGTAGCAGATAGGTATACTCTCAAAGCTCGGACAACTTCCAAGGAATGCAATGCCGACTCCTTAGGATTCGATGGATGAGGACACAAGGATGGAAGTACAATGTCTTCGTTGAGATGAAAAGCCGGAACAACAACTTTCGGAAGAAAGGAAGGCTGCGGCCGCAGCACCACCTAATCCTTGTGGAAAATCAAATAGGGAGCCTTGCAGGACAAGGCTGCCAGCTCAGAGACTCGTCTAACTGACCCAACAGCCACCAAAAAGACCACTTTCTGAGAAAGTGTCAACAGGGGAATATCTCTAATATTCTCAAACGGTGCCTTTTGAAGCACCGAGAGGACCAGGTTCAAGTCCCACGGAGGTAGCAGGGGACGGACCGGAGGAGCCACATGTCAAACCCCCTGCACAAATGTACTCACAAGAGAGTGAGTCGCCAGGGGTCGCTGAAAAAAGACAGCCAGGGCAGATATCTGTCCCTTAATCGTACTTAAGGCAAGCCTTTGGTCCAGGCCATGCTGTAAAAACAGCAGGCTTCTGGAAACCAAATAAGTACGCGGATGTCATTTCATTTCCTCACACATGGAGATGTAGGCCTTCCAAGTGCGGTGATAAACCTTCCTAGAGGACAGTTTCCGAGCACTTCTCATAGTAGAGATTACTGAATCTAATAGGCCCCGGTCTCTCAGTACCTGGTTCTCAACAGCCATGCCATTAAAGCCAGTGACCGTAAAGCAGGATGGAGTATGGGACCTTGGGATAGCAGGTCCTTCCGTTATCAGATGTACTAGATCGGCGTACCAAGGACGCTGAGGTCAATCTGGAGCGATTAGGATCATTGGAATTCCCTCTGCCTCCACTCTGCGGAGCAGAAGAGGAAGAAGCCTTAAGGGAGGGAAGGCATAGATTAGCCGATACTGACCCCACGATGCCACAAACGTGTCCGTTGCGTCTGCCCATGAGTCTCTTGACCGGGCCACAAACCTCAATACCTTCCGATTGAGTCAGGAAGCCAGAAGATCTACGTCTGGTGTGCCCCATCTTTGGCAGAGGAGTTGGAACACCTCCGGGTGTAAGGACCATTCTCCCTGGTCCAGCATCTGGCAGCTCAGGTAGTCCGCCTGCCAGTTTTCCACACCCGGAATGTACACGGCCGACAGTGCCGGTACGCTCCTCTCTGCCCACTTCAGGATGCGAGCGACCTCCTATGCTGCAGCTGAGCTTCTTGTTCCTCCTTGATGATTGACATATGCCACTTCTGTGGCGTTGTTTGACTGGATCCTGACTGGCCGCCCTTGTAGCCTCTGAGACCATCTGAAGAGGCACAGCCTGATCACCCGGATCTCCAGGACATTGATCGGCAGGCGGGATTCCTCTGGGGTCCAGCAACCTTGTGCCGACTGAACACCCCAGACTCCCCCCCCCCCAACCTGTAAGGCTGGCATCCGTCGTGATCACTATCCAGTAAACCGGAAGAAATGACTTCCCGGCCAGAAGAGCCGGTGCTGTCAGCCACCATACCAGGGATCTCCCGACTAGGTGGCTCACTCGGATTTGATAATCCAGAGCTGATGAACATCTGTTCCATCGGGACAGAACTTCCTTCTATAACACTCGAATGTGGTATTGAGCATATGGGACCGCCTCGAAGGACGCTACCATGAGGCCTAACACTCGCATGCAAAAACTGAGTGACGACCAATTCCTGGAAGTCAGCTGCCGTACTGCAGCCCGAAGGGTCTGCAACTTCTCCACAGGGAGGAATAGCTTTGCCTCTGAAAAATCCAGAATCAACCCCAGGTACACTAGGCGTTGAGTGGGCACCAATAATGACTTATGTGTGTTTAGTATCCAACCACAGTCTCGAAGTGTCTGACAGGTAATGGACACGCTTACCTCTAATTCTGAGCTTGAAGGGGCCTTCAGAAGAAGGTCGTCCAAGTAGCCCACGATAGCGATACCCTGCTGTCTTAGAAGTGCCAGAATCGGAGCGAGCACCTTGGTGAACGTCCTGGGTGTTGAAGCAAGGCCAAACGGGAGGGCCACAAACTGATAGCAGTTCTTCCCGATTGCAAATCGCAGAAACCTCTGGTGTCTGGAGTATATGGGGACATGCAGGTATGCGTCCTTGATGTCCAAGGAGACCAGAAAGTCCCCCTGATGGAGCGCAGTGACTACAGATCGAACCGACTCCATCCGAAATCTTTGTACCTTCACAAAGCAATTGAGGGCCCTGAGATCCAAGATTGGACGAACCCCATCCTTCTTCGGCACAATGAACAGATTTGAGTAAAAACCCTGACCCAGTTCCTGTTCTGGAACTGGAATAACTACTACGCGTTCCAGCAGACCCTGGACCGCCCCATACAGGGCCTCCCGATGGGTCGGTAGTAGCTGGAGATTAGAGGTGACGAATCTGTCCGGTGGACAGGAAAGAAATTCTATCTTGTAGCCTGAGGAGATTACTTCGCAAACCCACCTGTCGGAGACTAGAGCTGTCCACTGAGTCGCGAATTTGTGAAGACGTCCCCCCACCCGAGAGCTGGGTATGGGCGGACCTTCATGCGGACGCAGATTTGTCCGCAGGCTTGTTGGGTCTGCGGGACCAAGGACACTTTTGTCCTTGGGCAGGCGCCTTGTCGGCCTGGGGTCTTTTCCCTGTCGCCCTAGGGGGACGAAAAAAACGCTTGCGTGCAGTAAAGGAGGGCCCTTGCCCTTGGCGTGGCCCCTTACCCTTGCTAGTTTGAGGAAGCAAAGTGCTTTTACCTCCTGTGGCATCCTTGATGATGTCATCCAGAGAGGCCCCAAAAAGTCGGTCGCCCTTAAAAGGCAGATCCAACAGGGCTTTCTTGGAAGTCTGGTCCGCAGACCAGCCCTTTAGCCAGATCAGGCGGCGTATTGCTACTGCATAAACGGAAGCTTTTGACAGCAGGCGAATAGTATCTATGTCTGACTTGCATACAAACTTATTTTTTTTCCAATTAACGTTTTCTTTTATTATTTATATGAAGCAGTTCACAGGTCATAAGAATACAGAGATACCAAAAGATCAAAAAAAAAAAAAAAAAAAAAGAGATAATGGACATATGCCAATAGACAGCAGCCTATGTCATACAAGAAGCAAGCATAGTGGGGCAAGGGCCCGTGGGCCGGGAGATGCAAATAGGAAATGGAAGGGCCCACCCCGTCAGTGGCAAAGTCTACAAACATAATACAATGGGCAGTCTTGCATACAAACTTAAGGCCCTGGACCAACTGGTCGGCCAAAGTTATCTCATCAGGAGGAGCATCTCGCTCCTTTAACCCCTGGAGTAGCAATTTTTCCCATTCAGTAAGTGTCTGAGACACTAGGGCCCCCGCCAATGCCGGGCGTACTGCCGAGCCTACCACTGAGTATAGGTAGCGAGCGAGTGCTTCAGCCTTCTTATCCACAGGGTCCTTGAAAACAGGAGCCCCTTCTACTGGAATTGTGGTAGCTCTATTAATTCTGGACATTGGAGGGTCCACTAGAGGTCCATTTCTTCAGAAAACTCTCCTCAAAGGGGTACCGTACCGCAAACCTCTTTGGGGCTGTAAAGACCCTCAGTGGGTTCTCCCATTCCTTGTATAAGAGTTCATCAAAACAAGGGAACACCTTAGCAGTGGGGGCAGGTTTACGAAACCCAAAAGGTGACCAGAGTCTCTGCCACTTCTGCAGTATTTTCCAACTTTAGCGTATCCCGCACTGCAGTAATAAGGTCAGATACCAAAGCCGTCTCGCGTACTGACCTGGACTTGGAGTCATCCTCACTGTCCGAATGGTCACAGTCTGCAGTCTCTGATGCATCAGAATCTGGGCCATGAGCCATAGCTGGACCTGGTTCTGTCTCAGAAATATCTGAGACATAGCATCCATAGACACCTCAGGGGCACCAGCTGCTAAATCTGGTGTTTCAGGGGAGAAGATATCTGGCTCAGATGCCATGCTGACCACGCGCTGACACCAACAGGGCTCCAGGCAAGATATCAATAGGCCACCTTCCTGTGCTGCAGAGATGCTGGGTCACCCAGAGGACTCGCAACCCTTGGATCGGTACCGCTATGCTGCCGTGTGCTGCGCCTGTGATGGTGTCCCACCGCTGCTGTGTCAGTCTGCTTCTTTTATCCGCACTTCCTGTGTGAATTTCTCGCGCCAGTGTAATGCACCCTAGAGGCCGGAGACTCTCGCAAAATGGCCGCCAAACGGCTGTATAGAAGATAATGTGGGCTCCAAGAAAATGGCTGCCGAGCCGAAGATAGAGGCCAAAGCAGCCGTAGACCACAAAAAGATGGCCGCCGTACGGCGGTATATACATACAGCGTGAATCATAACAAACATGGCCGCTGATCAGTTGATAGAGGCCAGTGGGTGTGAACTACAAGAAAATGGCGCCGAGCGGTGATATATAACTATAGACGCGAGACTACGGGAAAATGGCCGCCAGGTAGTCACAAAAGGCCGAAACAGGCTTGGACCACCGCAAAATGGCCGCCGACAGCATGGAGGGGGAAGAAGCACACACACAGGTAAGCAGAAATTACACTTTTTAAATGTTAGTTACAGCCAGCCCCGCACCAGATGGAACCCCCTAGGTGACCCCCAGCACCCAGCAACCTTAGCTAGAAGCCCAGGGAGGAGGGAAGGGCAAGGAGAGAGGGAAGAAAGGGGCCACAACCACTTACTTGGTCTCTCCAGGAATGTCCAGCCAAATCACCCAGCCGAAGCAGGGGAGTTTACTTACCTATCCTGCATGTATCATGCTGGAAGACATTCCAAACAGATCATCGTCCACGCACGGAAGGTGACTGTTGGCCAGGCATGCTGTGATTGGACCCAAGGGGACGATCATATGTATGCCCTGGAGCGCGACGCTCACCAGACAGGCTGCTGCGACTCGGCCATGAGGTCAGCCGAAGCTGAGCGGTCCAATGCAAGCCCTGGAGCGTAGGCTCACTGGCCACCTGTGGAGCGACGGGTATGTCGTGGAAAACCCAGCGCGTAGCTAGGGTCGGCACAAGCTTGATGGCCGAAACTGGAGAGACTACAAGGATCGAGGATCCAGCCTGTCACCCAGTCGGCAGTTGATCGTAGGAAACCAAAAAACTTAGAAAAAAATATTTTTCCCCCGGACCAATGGGCCCGAAGGGAGACTTGTCCTACTCCTTGCTAGACAGAAAAAAACTGATCTGCGAGATGCAGACTGAGGGGATATACCCAGAGGGTCCGCCCCCTGGGCGGTACTGTAGAAGGTGTGATGCAACACTTTTTACAAGTTTTCTGCCTAGTCACTCCTAATTAACGGATAATACCCACTATGTCAATAGAGGAGCTGTGTCGGTCCATGGACGAAAGAGTAAGTAGACCCTTCCACTGAATGGGACGCGTTTAAGACAACTCTGAGGGGCACTTTCATGTCCATCACAGGGGTCTTACGCAAAAATAACCGGATGCTTACAGAAGAACTTGAGACTGTTATGGCACGTGCTGAGTTTGCTTATGCCTCTAACCCTGCCTCCGACACGAGGGAGGCATGGTTACAGAGCCATAGGGAGTATAAACTCCGTCTGTTAGATCTCACGCAAAAACGCATGTTGCATGCCACACAAAAATCGTTTGAACATGGTAATAAAGCCGGACGTCTCTTGGCATATCTGACTAGACCTGACCTGACCATTCTCCCATTTCCATTCCACGTATCCTTACTGCTCAAGGCCCCATCAGTGACAACCCAGGGGGTATCCTAGACTCCTTTTTATGCTTTTACAAAGACCTGTATACCTCTAGGGTTGACTACGATGACTCCCAATTGAATGACTACTTGGCTGACATATCTCTCCCCTCCTTGTCAACGGAGGGGCATGATGTGCTGGATGCACCTATCTCGGTTGAGGAAATTGCTGCAGCCATTTCACAAATGCCTACACAAGACTCCGGGCCTAGACGGTTTCCCGACTGAATGGTATTCACAATTTAAAGACCTTTTGTGCCCCTTTCTTTTGCAAACCTATAACAAAGCTCTAGATGTCGGGATCCTCCCCCAAATGATGCGAGAGGCTTTGATTGTACTTCTATTAAAACCCCATAAGGACCCACTTAAATGCGAATCTTACCGTCCAATTTCTCTTATTAATGTGGACGTTAAGATTCTGGCCAAAATATTAGCAAACCGTTTGAACTCTGTAGTCACGTCCTTGGTTAATAGTGACCAAGGGGGCTTTATCCCCGGCAGGTCCACCAGAATGAATATCCTGTTTCACAACCTGCAATATCCACATGACTGTCCTCCCACTCGTGCTATTGTGTCTTTGGACACTTGCAAGGCATTCGACAGTGTGGAATGGCCATATCCGTTTCGGGTGTTACAGCTGTATGGCTTTGGCCCCTGTGTTGTAGCATGGATAAAACTCCTTTACACCTCCCCGGTAGCTCGGGTGCGGGTCAATTCCTCTATCACTGACCCCTTTCCGATTACTAGGGGCACACGACAGGGGTGCCCGTTGTCACCCCTTTTGTTTGCCCTGGCCATGGAGCCGCTTGCAGTTCACATTCGTTCCCCCCCCTTGATTAAAGGACTCCCAATTGCTAATATAGAGGAGCGCATTTCACTTTATGCGGATGACACATTGGTGTATCTGGCTGATACGAATGACTCCCTTCAGGCCCTGTTGGTGGAGATTAATACCTTTAGAGAATATTCTGGCTTCGGGGTGAATTGGGATAAGTCTAGTCTTTTCCTCCTAGACGTGGCTGAGCCTCCCCTGATTCACCCAGATTCCAAGCTTCAAGTGGTATCCTGCTTTAGGTACTTTGGGGTTCTGGTGCAGACCCCTTTATCTTCATATGTCGCCAATAACTTAGATCCTCTATTGGTCTGCCTTCAGGAGCAGACCAAGCAGTGGATGGATCTGCCTCTGGATCTTATGGGGAGGGCCAACGTCCTCAAAATGATCTACCTACCGAGTTTACTCTATATCCTTGCCAATTCCCCTTGCAAAATACCTAAATCTATTTTTAAACGCATAGATTCAACATGTACTACTTTCCTGTGGAAGGGTTGCTCCCCCAAGGTAGCACTTGAAACACTACGGTTGCCAGCTCACTTGACAGGCCTGGCATTTCCCAACTTCTTTCTATATTATTTGGCATCCCAGTTAGTGTACATCCATGATTGGCTGTGCCCGGTTCCGGCCAATGCCTGTACCTCTACGGAGGGAGCCATCGCATCTTCCCTGGAAACCCTACATAATATTATCTACAGAGACCGGGTCCTTGATAGCCCCGGAACCTCCCTACTTGCCACTTCCCTTTCCTCTTTCTGTTATATTGTCACAAAAGTATCCAGGCACACCTGGCTGAAATCTCCCAACAACCCCCTGTGGTTAAACCCTAATCTGCAGGAACTATACTCCCTTCCCGATCCCAATCGCTGGTACTCCAGGGGGGTTAAATATTTATGCCACCTGTACAACGCTCAGGGCTTTAAATCTTTTTCTCAGCTACATTTAGACTTTGATCTACCAAGATCGTACCTATTTTATTACTACCAGCTCAGGCACGCTATTCATGCCCAGATTGGCTCCCTGGATAATCCCACTGACCTGCCCCCGTTGGAAAAACTGCTCAGATCCCACTAAACTTGTCTCCACCTATTATGCAGCCCTAATGACTGACTTTAACCCCAGGTTTCACAAAGCTCAGGTAAAATGGGCCTCTCTGAACATCTCTCTGGTAGACGAGGACTGGTCAGAATTTAGTGATACGTATAAAACCTCTGTTATTGCTTCCCGGGACTGCATCATACAGGTCCAAATTTTTCATCAAACCCACCTCACACTGGCTAGGTTACACAAGATGGGTCTCCTGCCCTCGGCTGCCTGTTTCCGCGGCTGTGGCCAAGAGGCCGATTTCTTACACTGCTTCTGGTCATGCCCGGTAGTCCGGGACTTCTGGGAAGAAGTGGGTGCTTTCATCTCATCGGCGCTAGGCCTCCCAAAACATAATCCACCCCAAGAACTGCCTATTAGGCATTTTTGGCGAATTACACCTATCATCACATGCCAAGAGACTGCTCCGTATACTCTTCTATGTTAAAAAAACTATTTTACTGTCCTGGAAGGGCGCACAGACCCCTCTGAAATCCCTCTGGTTAAGACTTATTAATGACGCTATCCCACTGTATAAACATACTTTTGAACTCGGGAAACGGAACAAAACCTTCCACAAAATTTGGGGTAGATGGTTAGCTAGTCCGCTAACCCTCTCCCAGCACTAATTGTACTACTCTTGCTTGACCATTGATGGGCCGTGCCTCAGGGATCTCTAATGTCTGGACCTCCGCTTTTGCTATATCCCGGTATTCTACCTGAGCCTTTTACCATTGTGCCTACTTTATATTTTGCACTGATGTCAGTTTATTTTTCTATGTTTGAGTGTATTGCCTAATGTTTATGACCAGGTTGTCTGGTGGTATTGTTTTTTTTTTTGTATGTTTCTTTCTGTTTGTTGGTTTGTCTTAAACCTAATAATAAAAAAAAAAAAAACTACTACTAGATATCCAAACAGTTTTATCTGCCAACAAGTAGTATTTTTTTCAGCCACTCTTATAATTTACATGTAGCACCCTCTAGGGAGCTCTCCAGTCGGGACGGTGACCTTGGGCCTGGACTCAGGGTGCGGATGGGAATTTCCTGCAACCCACAGAGGTGTCCTGGACACGAGGCATGGGAGCAAGGAGAGGGGACAGCAGAAGAACACACCGCGCAGGATGAACAATAAGGTGCAGCCAGGAGGGCTGGTGAGTGACACACAGTCAGGAGGACTGGGAGACATGCCTGAAAAGGACTGGGAGAAAGCAGTCTGGGATGGGTGCAGAGCCAGTCAGGAGGACTATGGTGGCATGGGCAGTGGAAGGAGGCAGCTGCAGCCAGGAGGGCTGGCAGGGCCTGAAGAGGTGGAACTGGGATCAGTAGCCACATGGGACAGCTAGCACTAGGACTACCATTTCTGCTACACCATAGGGACTCACGGTCCCTGCCTGCAAAGGGTATTTTACTTTGGGCCTGGCTGCGCCAGTATCAGGCCTGCAATTCAGTGCTAGCTGGTCCTGGGAGTTGTAGTTCTGCAAGCAAATCAGCGCTGGAGAGAGATGTAATCCCATCAATAAAAAAAGTACAAGGACTATTTCTTGACTGCTGAATGTCTGGAAATTCGTGTGCCTGGCTGTGCAGGGTGAGAGACGGACCACAATTACCAACAGCCCCTACGGGGGTACTGCTACATACACCACCCTCCAATACTATGTAGACAGCAGGGAGACACCTCCTGAAGTTTTCTTTGTCACCCATTCATCTCTGGCCTCCTCAAGGCATTATAAAATAAGCAATGTCCCACAAGTAAGATCCTCCCTGATGCCTCTCATGAACCCATAAAGAGATTATCTACTACCCTAAGTGTCTGAAACATGTTAAATTGTGCAGACTTTACAAACATGCTTGCAACAACTTCCAGTAATTGTAGGCACTTCCATTCACATTAATACTTTTATAGTGTGCAAGCAATTTTGACAAGTTAATACAAAACTGATTTTGGATAATTCCAGCAGTAGCAGCATAAAAATACATTTTGTGATTTGTAAATAAATAACTTGAATTAAAGGTGATTTGTTTCTCTGGAGTTCTACTTTATTCCATTATCTTTAGGATAGCAAATATATTTTGTCAATAAAATTTACTGGGAGGCCAGCCCTAAAAAGACCCCAAGAAAGAAAGAAAAAAAAATTAGATTACACAAATACACAAAACGGGAGAAAAGCTCTGGCTCCAAAATCTAAATTGAACATTTTTATTTTTTTTTGTATTCTAAAAAAAGCAAAAGAAAAAGCAGCTTTGGGTGTTCCTTCAAAAAAATTAACAAATCAAAACATAAAAAGCATGAATATCCAAATCGACTTACTATTTTTACTTTTATTTTAATATAGATACTTATATAGCGCCATCAATTTACGCAGCACTTTACACAGATTATACATTCACATCAGTCCCTACCCTCAAGGAGCTTACAATCTAAGGTCCCTAACTCACTCATTCATACATATACTAGGGCCAATTTAGACAGGAACCAATTAACCTACCAGCATGTCTTTAGAGTGTGAGTGGAAACCAGACTACCCAAAGGAAATCCATACAGACACAGGGAGAACATTTCAACCTCAGTGCAGGTGGTGCCTTGGTTGGGATTTGAACCAACAACCCCACTGCTGCTAGGTGGAAGTGCTATCCACTTTGTCACTGTGAAAAAATAAATAAAACTTTATTAACCAATTATCTAGATTAAGAGAACATCCTCAGATCCCCCCCCTCCTTTTCTTAATTAAATCAATATAATTTTTTTATGGCCACAAATTTTTATAATGTCTTCATTCAAAGAAATAGGGTTGTCTTCACAAGAGCCCCTTCTCTGAATACTGATACGAGGACATGCTGGGTGTCTTCTATTGATGCGATTATTACTTTGTAATAACTTAAAAAAACTGTGCTTGTTATATGCAAGATGCCGAAAAGCTTGCCCGATGGGGAACAAATGTAATGGATTATCTTGTTCAAATTGTCTTGACTGACCAGATTCAAAGGGTGGAGCATAGAAGTGGGATTGTATTCTTCCTCAGTCTGTAGCAGCATTACATTTACTTTTCACAGGACTATGCTTACTGTTAAGGTGGGCAAGAATGTGAAGGTTGCATTGGATAGCTTTCATTTTTGTTTTAATTCTTGCTCGAGTTTCCACATGTCTTCTTCCAATTCTATAGTCTGGGCTCACTCCATCATGTTTCATGCCTACAAAGAACTCTGTGGCTACCCCAGTGCTGACTGTGTTTCTGAACATTGAAACATTTTTTTGGGGAACAGGAGTGAATTTGCTTACTCCTCTGATTTTTGTGACCACTTTCGTGATGGAAAATAAACAGAGATGTAGGATTGTGTTTGTTCACAATGCAATAACCACCAGGGGACATCTCTGACTGTATAGTTGGCTGTGTTGGCACTGAACTAATGTGTGTGTATATGTATATATATATATATTATATACTGGCTTGGTTAACATACTTGCAACTGGAACTTGAAGTAAGGGTTCTGCTACTTCATTTCTGCCCCCGTCTGAAGGCTCTACAAGCTTAAGTTCTCTAGAAGGTCCAGACACATTGAAAATGCAATTACACCATGCACTACAGAATCCAAACACATATAGAGCTGAAGGATTGATTGGACTTGTGATGTGAAGGTCAACTTGACAAATGGGCAAACTCAAAGAAGGTTGTATGATCGCTGATGTCACTGGCATAACATCTGTGGTTCATATACAAGCGGCTGGTGTTTGTAGTAAGGGCCCATCTACTTTAAATGCATTTGTATCTTCAGTGTCACGTACAAGCTGCTGTCGCCTTCTTTTGGTTGGTGCACGTATGCTTGGTTCCTTAGTTAATGAGGCACTTGCATTTTCAAACAGAGTGGGAATGGCATCTTTTCTTAAATATTTATGTGGTCCATATGGTTTGTAGCTGTCCTCTGTAAAATACAACGAGCACATTCTGTATATATCATTTGCTTTTGCATCAAACACCATCTGAGTGAAGTTATCTATATCCTCAAAGTCTTTTTCAGTTTGCCATAGCTTGATTCGGTCTGTCAGCGGGAAAAGCATTAAGGATGACCTTGCGGCTCAGTTTGCAGCTCATTGCTGAACATCCTTTAACAATGCAAGAAGGCATTCTACAATAATATACAAAAAAGAGATACAATTATATTTTGTATGTAAATACCACACTCTCCTCACCAAATACAGGTGATACTCAAAAAATTAGAATATCGTGCAAAAGTTAATTTATTTCACAAATGCACCTTAAAAGGTGAAACTAATATATGAGATAGACTCATTACATGCAAAGCAAGATAGTTCAAGCCGTGATTTGTCATAATTGTGATGATTATGGCTTACAGCTCATGAAAACCCCAAAGCCACACTCAGAAAATTTGAATATTACATGCAATCAATAAAACAAGGATTGTACATAGAACAATATCGGACCTCTGAAAAGTATAAGCATGCATATGTACTCAGTACTTGGTTTGGGCCCCTTTTGCAGCAATTACTGCCTCAATGCGGAGTGGCATGGAAGCTATCAGCCTGTGGCACTGCTGCGGTGTTATGGAAGATCACAATGCTTTTAATAGCGGCCTTCAGCTCTTCTGCATTGTTCAGTCTCATGTCTCTCATCTTTCTCTTGGCAATGCCCCATAGATTTTCTATGGGGTTCAGGTCAGGCAAGTTTGGTGGCCAATCAAGCACAGTCATTCCACGGTCATTGAACCAGGTTTTGGTGCTTTTGGCAGTGTGGGCAGGTGCCAAGTCCTGCTGGAAAATGAAGTCAGCATCCCCATAGAGCTTGCCTGCGAAAAGAAGCATGAAGTGCTCCAAAATCTCCTGTTATTGGCATTGACCCTGGACTTAATGAAGCACAGTGGACCAACACCAGCAGATGACACTTCACACTGGACTTCAAGCATCTTGCAGTGTGTGCCTCTCCATTCTTCCTCCATACTCTGGGTCCTTGGTTTCCAAATGAGATGCAAGATTTTCTCTCATCAGAAAAATAGGATTTTTATAACAGCTTACCTGTAAAATCCTTTTCTTGGAGTACATCACGGGACACAGAGCGACATAGTCATTACTAATGGGTTATATAGTTACTGTCAGGTGCTGGCACTGGCAACTTCCAAAACCGGAAGTACCCTCCCCTATATAAGCCCCTCCCATCCGGGAGCACCTCAGTTTTGTAGCAAAGCAATAAGTGTCCCCAAAGAGGGGTGGGAGCTCTGTGTCCCGTGATGTACTCCAAGAAAAGGATTTTACAGGTAAGCTGTTATAAAAATCCTATTTTCTTTTTCGTACATCACGGGACACAGAGCGACATAGTCATTACTAATGGGATGTCCTAAAGCAATGCCAAATGAGGGGGGGGATACACCATATATAAGCTGAGCGCTATCAGACATGAGGATCTTTTGCGGCCTGCAACACACTGCGCCCAAAGGCGACATCCTCCTGACTTCTAACGTCCACCTGGTAGAACCTAGTAAACGTGTGTACCGAAGACCATGTTGCGGCCTTACAGATTTGAGCCAGGGAGGCCTGGTGATGCACTGCCCATGAAGTTCCAACTGCTCTCGTGGAGTGCGCCCTAACTTTGAACGGAGGCGGTCTACTTCTCAAGCTATAGGCTTGTATTATGACCTGTCGAATCCACTTGGCTAAAGTAGATTTTGACGCTGCCTGACCCTTTCTGGGGCCTTCCGGCAGAATAAACAAAGTATCCGTTCTGCGAATCTGAGCAGTGGCTTTTAGATAAGGTTTAACTGCTCCTACTACATCCAAAGAATGCAATAACTTTTCCTCTACCGAAGTAGGCTTGGGGAAAAAAGAAGGAAGAACCACATCTTGGTTCAAATGAAAACTCGATACCACCTTAGGAAGAAAGGCTGGATGAGGACGTAACACTACTCTGTCCTTATGGATAACCAGATATGGCTCCTTACAGGACATAGCTGCTAATTCCGATACTCTTTTAGCCGAACAAATGGCTACTAGAAAAATCAATTTCCTGGTGAGAAGCACCAAGGAAATATGCTGTAATGGTTCAAATGGTTGTTTCTGTAGAACCGACAGAACCAAGTTTAGATCCCATGGACATATGGGAATATTAACCGGAGGACTAATACGCATCACTCCTTGTATAAAGGCTTTGACTAGTGAATGCGAAGCCAAGGGCCTTTGAAAAAATATTGACAAGGCCGAAATCTGACCCTTGATAGTACTCAAGGCAAGCTTCCTATCTACAGCCCACTGTAGGAAGTCCAGAAACCTACCTATTACGTACTTATGTGGATGCCATTTCTTGGCCTCACACCACGCGATGTACGCCTTCCAGATTCTATAGTAGATCTGCCTGGATACCGGCTTCCTGGCATTGATCATGGTAGATACCACAGCATTAGAGAGCCCTCTCTTTTTTAGAATGTGGGCTTCAATAGCCAGGCCGTCAAACCTAGGGCTGGTAAGGAAGGGTGGTATATCGGTCCTTGCGAAAGCCGGACGACGTGGGAGAGTCCAAGGACTCCCCACTGAAATTTTACAATCTCCGCGTACCACGCTCTTCGGGGCCACGCTGGAGCCACCGGAATCACTGGTTTCTTTTCTACCCTGATTCTGCGGAGTAATCGAGGTAACCATTGTGGCGGTGTGAATGCATATATCAGCTTGAACTGATCCCCAGGGAACACTAGGGCATCCGAGCCGCAAGCTAGGGGATCCCTTGTCCGAGAGACAAACCTATCCCCCTTTGCGTTGAATCTGGATGCTAGAAGATCTACATCCGATGTTCCCCACCGCTGACATATTGTCCAGAAAACCTCGGGGTGAAGGGACCCTTCCTCTGGGCCTAATTGCTGGCGACTTAGAAAGTCCGCCTTCCAATTCTCCACTCCTGGAATGAATACCGCAGATATGGCTGGGACATATTTTTCCTGCCCATTTCAGGATGTAATTTACTTCCCTCTGGGCTGCACGACTCCTGGTGCCCCCCTGATGATTGAATTCTGACAGGGGACCCTTGGAGTTTGGATGTCCATGCTACTAGGGCATACCGGGCTGCTCGTATCTCTAAGAGATTGATGGGCAGGGCCTTCTGCATCCGACCATCTGCCCTGGAGAGACTATTGCTCCAGTACTGCTCCCCAGCCTATAAGGCTGGCATCTGTAGTGACCACCTTCCAAGAAATCGGACTGAAGGATTTCCTTTTTTCCAGATTCTGGGGAACCCACCACCAACGGAGGCTCTTGCGAACGGAAGGGGACAAGGACATTGTAAGTCTAGGGCCTGAACTTTTTTGTTCCAGGCTGACAGTATGGCCCCTTGCAAATTCCTTGAATGGAATTGACCGTAGGGTACTGCTTCGAATGATGCCACCATTTTTCCCAGCAGCCTCATATACAGGCGTATGGACGGCTGTCTTTTTTGTACCCACTAAGTGGATTAAATCTTTCAAAGACAACACCTTTCCTCGAGGCAAGAATATTTTTCTCTGGCCTGAATCCAACCTTAGCCCCAAGTATTCCAGACTTTTGACTGGTTTTTAGGGCTGACTTGTCTCGGTTGATAATCCAACCGTGAGATTCCAGATACTTGATCGTCTTGTGAACGACCACGTCTAGTTTTTTCACTGAGTGGTCTATCAGCAACAAGTCATCCAGATATGCCATTATCATTACACCTTGTGTTCTTAGATTGGCCAATAAAGGGCCAGAATTTTTGTAAACACTCGTGGTGCTGTGGCCAAACCGAAGGGTAAGGCTCTGAACTGAAAATGGCGCCCTTCTACTGCAAAGCGTAGAAATTTTTGGTGGACTGGAAAGATGGGAATGTGCAAATAAGCATCTTTGATGTCGATCGTGGCTAACCAATCCTCCCCTTGTAGGGCAGTGGCCACCGATCGGATCGACTCCATCGGAAAGTCCTGATATACAGGAATTTGTATAGCCCTTTTTGAATTAATATGGGCCTCCCGTCCGCGTTTGCTTCGGGACTGTAAAGAGGTTTGAGTAAAACCCGAACCCTCATTCTTCCAGGGGAACTTCCATAATTACTCCTTGGAGCAATAGTTGTTCTAGTGCCAACAGGAGGGACTCTCTCTTCCGGGGATCCCTTGGCACGTTTGACCTTAAAAATGGGAAGGAGGAGAGTCTTTTAACTCCAAACTGTATCCCAAACCTACTGCGGAGAGCACCTATCTGTCTTGATCGTGTCCCGCCAGGTCTCCTTGCGAACAACTGGAGTCCTCCCCCCACCCGACTGAGTGGGGGCTTCAATGAATTTAACTTTGGGGGAGGTTTTGTACCTCCCCTGACCCAGGGTTTCTCATTACCCTGCTACTGTCCCTGTTTTTTACCCCCGGGATTTGACCGAGGAGGCCGTCGGAACTGTTACACAGCCGATGCCCCAGGGACTGGAGAAGCAGGCCCCTTAAAGAGGGACCTCTAACTCTGCTTTTAACCGGCAAGAGCGTATTTTTACCGCTGGAAATTTTCTGGATATATTTGTCCAGGTTTTCCCTGAATAAGCGTTCACCATGAAATGGGACGCTAACCAGCCATTCTTTACAGGGAGCTTCAGCAGACCAGTTTCTGAGCCATAGGAGCCTACGCATATGTCTATAGACAGCGTAAGGCGGGAGGCCTGATGGACTGAATCCTCTATGGCGTCAACCGCAAAGCCTAAGGCTCTAGGTAGATCAGCTAGGGCAAAGCCTGCTGATCTGTCAAGTCCCTCAAGACCTGTTTCAACTGATCCTTCACTGCTTAGCAGACCCCAATAGCTGCTACTGCTGGTTGTATCACCAAGCAGATTTTCATAAGGACTCCAATCTTTTATCTATTGGGTTCTTGAACATTTGGACATTATCCACTGGACATGTCAGTGATTTATACATACAAGAGATGGCTGCGTCCACTGTAGGGACCTTCCATTTTTTTTTTTTTTTTTTTGATGAACTTATCCTCCATGGGATAGACCACCGGAAATCTCTTGGGGGAATAAATATTTTCTCAGGACGTTCCCAATCCTGGTAAATGAGCCCTTTCAGTAAAGGGTGAAGTGGAAAAGAACAAACAGTCTGGGGGCTTCTAGCGACCCCAACGAGGATACCGTAGTGGTTGATGGTTCCGCAAGGTGCATTTTTAAATGCTGATCGGACCATGTTAGTCAGAGACTGAACCCATAATCTTTCAGCTTGAGATGCTGAGAAAAGGTTCCCCCACTGTTGATTCCTCTATAACAGAATCAACCTTATCCTGATCCCCTTCAGGCAGGTCGATCCCTGTATGGGACTGTTGCTCTGCTAACAGGCACTCTGAAGGAGGAGACGGAGATCGGGCGTGCTTTCCCTGACAGGGAGGCAGCGATAAATTTTGACAATCTCTCTCTAATCCTCCCAGAGCTGAGGAAAAAACCTCCTCTGTTACATACACAGGAGCAGGTGAACTGAGGACAGCCACAGTACCAAGTACCCCTGCGGGGTCTCTACGGTCACTTACCTCTGAACTTCAGGGGAGACTGGTGCAGCAAGAGTATGCCCAAGATCCTCAGAGCCCGATGAGACCCCCTTCGCTTCCTGGAAGATTCAGTTCCGGAGCTACTGGACGGCATATTCCTAAGCCTAAAGCTGAGGTATTCCAGCCGTAATACACCACTTTTACTGAGAATAGTCTAGCACAATTGCTGCTATATCACAGTTGGTGTCTACTAATGTGCCCTTCTAGGGGATGCCTGTATCAACCGCTTGCTGTATGCCTTTAAATGTTGCCAGCTCTGTCTCTGTACTTCATAGCCAGCTTACTGCAATAATGTGTCTTTTTAAAAACCTGCTGGGACGCCCGCACATGCGCAGAAGCGCTGCGGCGCGCACAGAGCGTCATCCCCCAGGCCCCGCCCCTTTTTCCGGCCACCTCTATATATAGAGGCGCGTGCACGCGCACGCGCGCGGCCACGTGCGCCTCGGCGCTAATTTTCAAACATGGAAACCAGGGACAGGAGCCAGGGCCCCCTTTGCCGCAGGCCGGGGGATAGACGAACACTGCAACATGGCAGAGGAAACAGTTTCCTGTAGGAGAACTCACCAGCTGCCTGGACTTTGCTCTCTGAGAAGAAACTAGTCCATATGACAAGAAAAACATTCCACAGCGGCCTCTAGTGGACAAACACAGGTACCGCAGTTTAATATACTAAACATATATAAAAAAACATTCCTTTTTTTTCTTTTTTTTCTTGACCACCATTAAAAATTATTACATTTTTTTTAGTAGTTACAGGCATGCACAGATATTAGCGGGAATACCGTTAGGTAACAGACAGAAAGACAAATTAGGCTTGGGGGTCCCCCAATAGAACCAAGTTCCTGGGGGCCCCCACTTACCTGTTCCCCGCCGCAGGACTTTGTTTGGTCCACAAAAGCCCAAACTTCACCTATCACGGCAGGCATTGTAATCAAACCTTCAGGGACCGGGTTCCCAAGGATTCCACTCCCCTGGACCTGTATAGCACCCTGCACAGAAAACATCTTGGTCGTGGGTATGACCAGAGCTCTGGATCCCAGGGTCCAGCTCTCCTAAGAGAAGCATTACAGGCAGAACCTTGCTCTTCTCTGCAAGGCCCGGGTACCGACCGTTTAGCTATGAAGCTTTTTTGGTCGGATCCGGAATAGCTTACTGAGGCCCAAAAGAACCTGTACGCAAGCTCAGTGAAAAACACATGTTTCTTCTTGGCCAACACCTTAGACACTGGCAAAAAAAACTGAGGTGCTCCCGGATGGGAGGGGCTTATATAGGGGAGGGTACTTCCGGTTTTGGAAGTTGCCAGTGCCAGCACCTGACGGTAACTATATAACCCATTAGTAATGACTATGTCGCTCTGTGTCCCGTGATGTACGAAAAAGAAAGAGGACTTTGGACCACTGAGCAACAGACCAGGTCTGTTTTTCTTTAGCCCAGGTAAGACTCTTCTGACGTTGTTGTTTAGGAGTGGCTTGACAAGAGGAATACGACATTTGAAGCCCATATCCAGGATCCATCTGTGTGTGGTGGCTCTTGATGCACTGACTCCAGCCTCAGTCCACTCCTTGAGAAAGTCCCCAACACTTTTGAATGGCCTTTTCCTGACAATCCTCTCCAGGCTGCGGTCATCCCTGCTGCTTGTGCACCTTTTTCTTCCACACTTTTCTCTTCCACATAACTTTCCATTAATGTGCTTTGATACAGCACTTTGGGAACATCCAACTTCTTTGATCCAACGTCAATGATGGTTTTCTGCACAACTGTCAGGTCAGCAGTTTTTCCCATGATTGTGATTCCTACTGAACCAGACTAAGAGACCATTTAAAGGCTCAGGAACCCTTTGCAGGTGTTATGGCTTAATTAGCTGATTAGAGTGGGACACTTTGAGCCTAGAATATTGCACCTTTTCACAATATTCAAATTTTCTGAGATTGTGGATTTTCATGAGCTGTAAGCCATAATCACCACAATTATGACATATCACGGCTTGAACTATCTTGCTTTGCATGTAATGAGTCTATCTTTTATATTAGTTTCACCTTTTAAGTTGCATAAGTGAAATAAATGAACTTTTGCACAATATTCAAATTTTTCGAGTATCACCTGTAAGGTTTGAGAGAAATTCTTGAAAGCATATTCAACACCAAAATAATTTTTTTTGAAACTTGTGTCACATTGCAAAGATTTCCTGTCCCAGAAACACAATAAAGAGTGAGAACCTGTCACTGAACAGGTTTTCCTAGTGTAATATTTCCCTTTGCCTCATGTTCTAGCACCAATTTTAAAGATGAATTCCAGGTATGGCAATTGTTGCATGGCTACATTGGATCAATATAAGTATGATACCTGTAGGATCCCACTGGAAGGCAGTGCCTACTACAGTGATCTCCACTAGCTTCCATGTTCCACCAATAATGGAACACTTTGCATTTTCTCAATGAATGCAAATCCTTCTCCGATTGAACAAGGTGATGGTGTTGTGATTTCCGTTTCATCCAATTGGAGAAATCTTTGCAGACATTGAGAAAATGCAAAGTGTTCTCTGAATGGCACCCCTGACCTTGCAGACGAAGATTGGGAGGAGGTCAACGAAACCTTTATGCAAGATGTTATTAGCACAGCGGATACATTTATAAATTTTAAATTCATTCACCAACTGCACTATACTCCCGCTAAACTGAATCGTATGGGATTGAAGGCGCAGGCTTCCTGTTCTAGGTATGGAGAAGTCTCAGCTAATGCCCTGCACATGTTTTGGTCCTGTCCAAACCTGTCCCAGTTTTGGGATGAATTGTTTGACATGTTAACAACCCACTTTGACCTGCAAGCTCCTAAAACTCTGGAAGTTTGTTTCACGGGGTCTTGGATAATTGTGTTCCTCTTACATGCAAGCGTATTATGTTTCGTCTGATATTTTTTTATGCAAAAAAGGCTATACTGCTACATTGGAGGGATCAAGCTCCACCTACCCTGTCATATGTATGCCATTTAATCAACCGGCTGCTGCTGCTGTACAAGCTTATTTACAAGGGGTGTGCCTGTTTTAAAAAATTTACTAAAGTATGGCAGCAATGGCTGGATAGCATGGCTTCTAAGGTGGTGGATTTGGTATGCTCTCAATTATCCCTTTAATGGGTCTGTGGTATACCATCTATTGAGTTTGGAGAGAGCATTGTCTGTGTGTGTATGTATGTATGTATGTATGTATGTATGTATGATGTAGTGGAGCAGCAATTCTTTTTTTCAGATCCTTAGAGTTCTTTGCCATGTGGTGCCATGTTGAACTTCCAGTGACCAGTATGAGAGAGTGAGAGCGATGACACCAAATTTAACACACCTGCTCCCCATTCACACCTGAGACCTTGTAACACTAACGAGTCACATGAAACCAGGGAGGAAAAATGGCTAATTGAGCCCAATTTGGATATTTTCACTTAGGGGCGTACTCACTTTTGTTGGCAGCTGTTTAGACATTATTGGCTGTGGGTTGAGTTATTTTGAGGGGGCAGCAAATTTACACTGTTATGCAAGCTGTACACCAACTACTTTACATTTATAGCAAAGTGTAATTTCTTCAGTGTTGTCACATGAAAAGATATAATAATATATTTACAAAAATGTGAGGGGTGTACTCACTTTTGTGAGATTGTGTTTATACACACACACACACGTATGTGTGTGTGTGTATATATATATCAGAGATATGCAATTAGCGGACCTCCAGCTGTTGCCAAACTACAAGTCCCATCATGCCTCTGCCTCTTGGTGTCATGCTTGATGCTGTCAGAGTCTCGCTATGCCTCATGGGACTTGTAGTTTGGCAACAGCTGGAGGTCCGCTAATTGCATATCCCTGATATATATATATATATATATATACACACACACACATATACACACACACACACAAAATATATATATACATACACACACACACACACACACACACACATATATATATATATATATATATTGTGAGGGGGTTAGCTCGGCAGCGGGTGTGTGTGACCCCCGGGATGGGCTCCCCACACAAAAACAAAAAAAGGTGCGGTTTATTTTCTATTTACAGTGACAAAACACAGCAAAGCCAAAAGAAACAAACAAAATAAATCCTGGTCAACTTGACCTCTGACTAAACATACAGGTTTCCTAACTAACAACTGGGATCAGCCTAGTGCTGTCCTAGTCCCTAAGTCCCTGGTTTTAAATGTCCAAGCAAATAGCCACACAGGCTTTGTCTCACCGCACAGGGGTTCACTCTCCCTAGACAGTCCACACAGGTCTGGTTCCAGGCATGAGCTAACATCTAATGAAGCTGGGAGTTCTTATAGAGGCCTAAATGAGCTGACAAGCTTCAGCTGGTCTCATCAACTCCCTGTCTGCACGACGCCCCACACTCTCCCTAGACATACGAGTCATCCATGAGCCCACTAGCCTTAGCTGGGCTTATACAACTCTCCACCTAGTTGTATAAGTCGGCGTAAAGCCTGAATCTGGGCGAAATATATCTACCCCCCTGGATGCAACCAGGTGACTTTACCTTCCTGCTGTCACATACCCCCCCCTCTTGTTTTAACCTCGGGGTTGGAACACCAGCAATCAGGCATTCATGTACTCGAGACAAAGCATCCACATTCCCCATTTGAACGCCAGGGCGATGCTTTACTGTGAAGTTGAATTCCTGGAGGGCCAGGAACCACCTATTCACTCTTCTATTTGTTTCCTTGTTTTGAGCCATCCACTTTAACGGAGCGTGATCCGTAACCATGTCAAAGTGCCTACCTAGCAGGTAGTACCGAAGGGAATCTAGAGCCCACTTCACCGCTAAACACTCCTTTTCAACGGTGGCGTAATTTACCTCATGGGACTTCAACTTCCTGCTGAGGTAAATGACTGGGTGCTCTTCCCCGTTCCAGACCTGGGACAATACTGCTCCTAACCCCACATCTGACGCATCACTTTGTACGACAAAGTCTTTAGAGAAGTCGGGTGAGTACAACACTGGCTGGCTACATAAGGCTTGTTTCAAGAATTGGAATGCTGCCTCAGCCTCGGGGGTCCATTTAATCATGACCGACCCTTTCCCCTTCGTTAGGTTGGTTAGGGGCACAGCCTTAGAAGCAAAGTGGGGAATGAATCGCCGATAATACCCAGCGATTCCCAGAAAGGCTCGTACCTGCTTCTTGCTGTTGGGACGTGGCCAACTCTGGATGGCCTCGACTTTGTTGAGTTGGGGTTTTATTACTCCCCTCCCAATGGTGTACCCAAGATATTTGGCCTCCTCCTGCCCAATGGTACACTTCTTGGGGTTAGCCGTAAACCCCGCTTCCCGAACAGAGTCCAGGACTGCTTGCACTTTTGGCAGATGTGAGGCCCAATCTGTGCTATGGACAATTACGTCATCCAGGTAAGCCGCAGCATACTTCCGATGGGGCCTCAGCATCTGGTCCATTTTCCGCTGGAATGTGGCCGGCGCATTCTGTAACCCGAACGGCATTCTTTTATATTGGAACGCCCCGTCTGGGGTTACAAATGCGGTTTTCTCTTTGGCCAATTTGGCCAGGGGGATTTGCCAATACCCTTTTGTGAGGTCAAGAGTCGTCATGTATCGGGCTGTTCCCAGCCGGTCGATCAACTCATCTATACGTGGCATGGGGTAGGTGTCAAATTTTGTAACTTTGTTCAACTGACGAAAATCGTTACAAAATCGCCAGCTCCCATCCGGTTTAGGCACCAACACAATGGGACTAGACCAATCACTTTGGGACTCCTCTATCACCCCTAAGTTCAGCATTTTCTGTACTTCCTCCCGTATTGCCTCCTGTCGGGCCTCTGGGATCCGATAGGGTTTTAACTTCACCCTTTCACCGGGCGGGGTAATGATGTCATGCTCTACCCCAAATGTTTGTCCCGGCAGCTCAGAGAATACCTCCTTGTTGCGAAGCACAAACTCCTTAACCTCCTGTTGTTGGGGTTGTGACAAGGTGGCTGCTATTCCAACCTCAGGAATCACGCAACCAGTTTGAGCTGGTGACCAAGTGTCTGCGACTAGGGACTCTCTATCCCTCCAGGCTTTCAACAGATTAACGTGATAGATCTGTTCGGGCTTTCGCCTTCCTGGTTGTCTGACCTTGTAATTCACTTCGCTCACTTTTTCCATTATCTCGTAGGGGCCTTGCCATTTGGCAAGGAATTTACTTTCAACCGTAGGGACAAGTACCAGTATCCTATCCCCCGGGGAAAAGGTACGGGTCTTGGCTCCACGGTTGTACACTCTCTGCTGTGCTAACTGCGCTTGGGCCAAATGTTCCTTCACGATGGGCATTACCTGTGCAATTCGGTCTTGCATCAGGGCGACATGCTCAATCACACTCCTGTGGGGAGAACTCTCACTTTCCCAAGTTTCCTTGGCAATATCCAACAGCCCTCTTGGGTGTCTCCCATACAGTAACTCAAAGGGGGAGAATCCCGTAGAGGATTGGGGCACCTCCCTAATAGCAAACATCAGATAAGGAAGTAGACAGTCCCAATCCTTTCCATCTCTATCCACCACTTTCTTCAACATTTGTTTTAGGGTTTTGTTGAATCTTTCAACCAGCCCATCGGTTTGGGGGTGATACACAGATGTACGTAATTGCGTCACTTTGAACAATTTACACAGCTCCTTCATAACCCGGGACATAAAGGGTGTACCTTGGTCCGTAAGCAGTTCTTTACAAATACCCACCCGGCTAAACACAAGAGATAGCTCTTTGGCTATGGTTTTGGCCGAGGTATTTCGGAGAGGGATCGCTTCTGGATAACGGGTGGCATAGTCCATTATAACTAATATGTACTGGTGCCCCCTAGCGGACTTGATTATAGGACCTACCAAATCCATGGCGATCCTCTCAAACGGGACCTCAATGATGGGTAGAGGGACCAGCGGGCTACGGAAATGTGGCATCGGGGCCGACCTCTGACACACAGGGCAGGAGGAACAATAATTTTCTATGTCCTTCATCACCCCCGGCCAATAGAATCTCTGTAATACCCTCTCTCGGGTTTTCTCTGTCCCCAGATGACCTCCAAGAATGTGCCCATGGGCCAACTCCAACACCAACTTCCTGTAAGGTTTGG
>CM055128.1:146469963-146780032 GCA_029206835.1 Rana muscosa
CATCGCCGCTTCTTCCATTGCGGTTAGGACGGGAAAACGTAGGGGCACTCCTGGCCCCATTTGCTCTGCATCTTCACGACTGTCCGCTATTTCTCCAGGACAGTCCCAGGCAACGGGAGCCATGCCAGGCTGCTGATCACCGTCAAACAGCCGCTTGTAGGCAATCTCGAGCTCCCATTCCTGCTCAACCAGGAACTCCAATTCCTCCAGGCCACACGCCTCTTCGGGAAGGTCCAGCACCTCATCTCGTAAGTCCTGGATGTCTTCCAGCCGCCACTCTTCGTCACTCCCAAAGTCTGGGTCTCCGTACATTTTTTGATGGAGCAGCCCCACGCTGCCGTAGCCAACGCCTTCTGTCGGGCTGCCATCTGCTGTACTTGGCCACAGTTGAGCCGCGAACCACCAGAGGGCTCTGTAGCTGGCGTCCAGCCTCATCTCCTCCTGGACCAATCTTCCGAGCTCCATCTTACACTCATCTCGCGGTCGTTCCCTCAGGAACACCTCTCGCGCACGGTACTGCGTCCAGTACATCTCTGTGGAGGAGGGAAGGATCTTCCCCTGATGGTGCCGCTCGTGGCTTAGTGTCTCATGCCAGAGTTGCCAGCGGATCACATCCTCCCAGCCGAGCATGGTGCGCTCTGTCGCTGGTCCCCGATGTTGCTTCCGCATGCCTTGCAGCCTCCTCCCATACTCCGCTCTCATGCTGGCCGGTCCCCGTATCGCTCCTCGGCAGCTGCCCGGATCTTGAATCCTGGTGGTGGTTTGGATGTCCCGGACTGCAGGAGACATCCCACTGCTGCCACCACTGTGACGGATCTCAGATACCCCAGATGGGCACATCCGCCAGACTTGTGTCTCCTGTCCTCCAAACGCACCCGCAGCCTGCTGATTCGCCATAACCAGCCCTTAACCCCTCAATCACGAGACAATCCACACAGGTGTTGAGGGTTAAACATGCAGAGCATAAAACTGTTTATTAAATACAAAACATACACTTTTACACACAGTTGGGGACACTCCCCTTAGCCTTGTCATAGAGGGGGGGGGTAGGGGACAAGGAAGAACCAATGGGAACTGAACACTCGTACATTGAAACAGAGACTACAGATAAACAAAGGGAATATGGTAAGCAGGCAACCCCTCAATACACATCCCCTGCGGAGAGATGTCTGCAGTCCAGACCATTGTCTATGTGCCATGATTCAACACAGCTAAACACAGCAACAAGAGGGGGGGGATGGGGGAGAAGGGATGTAGCATTACATTACATTATCTCAATGCCAGCTTCTCCCCGAGTCTGTCTCTTCTGGGCCAAAATCTGTGGGTAGGAGGCCCACCCACAGTCCCTTCCAAAGCACACAGTGACAGTGGGTTCTGTCACACTAACATTTAAAAGAAATGTAATTTCTGCTTACCTGTGTGTGCTTCCTCCTCCATGCTGTCGGTGGCCATTTTGTGGTGGTCCATGCCGGGTTCAGCCTCTAGTGACTGCCCGGCAGCCATCTTCCTGTGGTTTTGGCGCCATTTTTTTGTAGTCCACACCCACTGGCCTCTATCAACTGATCGGCGGCCATGTTTGTCCACCCTGTATGTATATATTGCCGGTCGGCGGCCATCTTTTTGTGGGCTACGGCTGCTTGGCCTCTATCTTCGGCTCGGCGGCCATTTTCTTAGAGCCCACATTATCTTCCATACAGACTTTTTGGCGGCCATTTTGCGAGAGTCTCCGGCCTCTAGGGTGCATTACACTGAAGCAAAAATTCACACAGGAAGCGCTGATAAAAGAAGCAGACTGACACAGCAGCAGTGGGACAGCATCACAGGCGCAGCACACGGCAGCATAGCAGTACCGGTCCAGGGTGGTGAGTCCTCTGGGTAACCCAGCATCTCTGCAGTGCAGGAGGGTGGCCTATTGATATCTTGCCTGGAGCCCTGTGGGTGTCAGCGTGTGGTCAGCATGGCATCTGAGCCAGATGTCTTCTCCCCTGAAGCACCAGATTTAGCAGCTGGTGCCCCTGAGGTGTCTATGAACACTATGTCGGCAATCCTAGAGGCGTTTGCTGCCAGGGTGGAAGCAGCACACGGGAATACAGGCGGTAGTAAACGCCCCCCGTCCCCTGCAATCTTCCGGGGATAATTCTGATGCAGAACCAGGTCCAGCTATGGCTCATGGCCCAGATTCGGACGCATCAGAGACTGCAGACCGTGACCGATCGGACAGTGAGGAAGACTCCAAGTCCAGGTCAGTACGCGAGACGGCTTTGGTATCTGACCTTATTACTGCAGTGCAGGATACGCTAAAGTTGGAAAATACTGCAGAACCAGCAGAAACTCCAGTCCCCTTTGGGTTTCGTAAACCTGCCCGCACTGCTAAGGTGTTCCCTTGTGTGTCTTATTTTGACAAACTCTTATACAAGGAATGGGAGAACCCACTGAGGGTCTTTACAGCCCCAAAGAGGTTTGCGGTACGGTACCCCTTTGAGGAGAGTTTTCTGAAGAAATGGACCTCTCCCCCTATAGTGGACCCTCCGGTGTCCAGACTTAATAGAGCCACCACTATTCCAGTAGAAGGGGCTCCTGTTTTCAAGGACCCTGTGGATAAGAAGGCTGAAGCACTCGCTAGCTACCTATATTCAGTGGTAGGCTCGGCAGTACGCCCGGCATTGGCGGGGGCAATAGTGTCTCAGACACTTACTGAATGGGCAAAATTGCTACTCCAGGGGTTAAAGGAGCGAGATGCTCCTCCTAATGAGATAACTTTGGCCGACCAGTTGGTCCAGGGCTTTAAGTTTGTCTGCGAGTCAGACATGGATACTATTCCCCTGCTGTCAAAAGCTTTGGTTTATGCAGTAGCAATACGCCGCGTGATCAGGCTAAAGGGCTGGTCTGCGGACCAGACTTCCAAGAAAGCCCTGTTGGATCTGCCTTTTAAGGGCGACAGACTTTTTTGGGGCTTCTCTGGATGACATCATCAAGGATGCCACAGGAGGTAAAAGCACTTTGCTTCCCCAAACTAGCAAGGGTAGGGGGCCACGCCAAGGACAAGGGCCCTCCTTTACTGCACACAGGCGGTTTTTTTCGTCCCCCTAGGGCGACAGGGAAAAGACCCCAGGCCGACAAAAGCGTCCTTGGTCCCGCAAACCCAACAAGCTTGCGGACAAATCTGCGTCCGCATGAAGGTTTGCCCCCACCCAGCTCTCGGGTGGGGGGATGTCTTCGCAAATTCGCGACTCAGTGGACAGCTCTAGTCTCCGACAGGTGGGTTTGCGAAGTAATCTCCTCAGGCTACAAGATAGAATTTCTCTCTTGTCCACCGGACAGGTTCATCACCTCCAATCTCCAGCTACTACCGACCCGGTCGGGAGGCCCTGTTTGGGGCGGTCCAGGGTCTACTGGAACGTGGGGTAGTTATTCCAGTTCCAGAACAGGAACGAGGTCAGGGTTTTTACTCAAATCTGTTCATTGTGCCGAAGAAGGAGGGGGTTCGTCCAATCTTGGATCTCAGAGCCCTCAATTGCTTTGTGAAGGTACAAAGATTTCGGATGGAGTCGGTTCGATCTGTAGTCACGGCTCTCCATCCGGGGGACTTTCTGGCCTCCTTGGACATCAAGGACGCATACCTGCATGTCCCCATATACTCCAGACACCAGAGGTTTCTGCGATTTGCTATCGGGAAGAACCACTACCAGTTTGTGGCCCTCCCGTTTGGCCTTGCCTCAGCACCCAGGACGTTCACCAAGGTGCTCGCTCCGATTCTGGCACTTCTAAGACAGCGGGGTATCGCTATCAGGGGCTACTTGGACGACCTTCTACTGAAGGCCCCTTCAAGCTCAGAATTAGAGGCAAGCGTGTCTATTACCTGCCAGACTCTTCGAGACTGTGGTTGGATACTAAACACGCAAAAGTCAGTATTGGTGCCCACTCAACGCCTAGTGTACCTGGGGTTGATTCTGGATTCCTCAGAGGCAAAGGTATTCCTCCCTGTGGAGAAGTTGCAGATCCTCCAGGCTGCAGTACGGCAGCTGACTTCCAGGAATTGGTCGTCACTCCGATTTTGCATGCGAGTGTTGGGCCTCATGGTAGCCTCCTTCGAGGCGGTCCCATATGCTCAATACCACACTTGAGTGTTACAGAAGGAAGTTCTGTCCAGATGCCCTTCATCTCTGGATTATCAGATCCGAGTGAGCCACCTAGTCAGGAGATCCCTGGTATGGTGGCTGACGGCACCGGCCTCTAATGGCCAGGAAGTCATTTCATCCGGTTTCCTGGATAGTGATCACGACGGACGCCAGCCTTACAGGTTGGGGGGAGGGGGGGAGTGTTCAGTCGGCGCAAGGTCGCTGGACCCCAGAGGAAGCCCTCCTGCCGATCAATGTGCTGGAAATCCGGGCGATCAGGCTGTGCCTCTTCAAATGGTCTCAGAGGCTGCAGGGGCGTCCAGTCAGACAACGCCACAGCAGTGGCATATGTCAATCATCAAGGAGGAACAAGAAGCTCAGCTGCAGCATTGGAGGTCGCTCGCATCCTGAAGTGGGCAGAGAGGAGCGTACCGGCACTGTCGGCCGTGTACATTCCGGGTGTGGAAAACTGGCAGGCGGACTACCTGAGCCGCCAGATGCTGGACCAGGGAGAATGGTCCTTACACCCGGAGGTGTTCCAACTCCTCTGCCAAAGATGGGGCACACCAGACGTAGATCTTCTGGCTTCCCGACTCAATCGGAAGGTATTGAGGTTTGTGGCCCGGTCAAGAGACCCATGGGCAGACGCAACGGACGTGTTGGTGGCATCGTGGGGTCAGTATCGGCTAATCTATGCCTTCCCTCCCTTAAGGCTTCTTCCTCTTCTGCTCTGCAGAGTGGAGGCAGAGGGAATTCCAATGATCCTAATCGCTCCAGATTGGCCTCAGCGTCCTTGGTACGCCGATCTAGTACGTCTGGTAGCAGACGTACCCTGGCGCCTACCACTACGGAAGGACCCGCTATCGCAAGGTCCCATACTCCATCCTGCTTTACAGTCACTGGCTTTAACGGCATGGCTGTTCAGAACCAGGTACTGAGAGACCAAGGCCTATCAGATTCAGTAATCTCTACTATGAGAAGTGCTCGGAAACCGTCCTCTAGGAAGGTTTATCACTGCACTTGGAAGGCCTACATCTCCATGTGTGAGGAAATGAAATGGCGTCCGCGTACTTATTTGGTTTCCATAATCCTGCTGTTTTTACAGCATGGGGTGGACCAAAGGCTTGCCTTAAGTACAATTAAGGGACAGATATCTGCCCTGGCTGTCTTTTTTCAGCGACAACTGGCGACTCACTCTCTCGTGAGTACATTTGTGCAGGGGTTTCGACATGTGGCCCCTCCGGTCCGTCCCCCACTACCTCCGTGGGACTTGAACCTGGTCCTCTCGGTGCTTCAGAAGGCACCGTTTGAGAATATTAGATATTCCCCTGTTGACACTTTCTCAGAAAGTGGTCTTTCTGGTGGCTGTTACGTCAGTTAGACGAGTCTCTGAGCTGGCAGCCTTGTCCTGCAAGGCTCCCTATTTGATTTTCCACAAGGATAAGGTGGTGCTGCGGCCGCAGCCTTCCTTTTTTCCGAAGGTTGTTTCGGCTTTTCATCTCAACGAAGACATTGTACTTCCATCCTTGTGTCCTCACCCGTCGACTCCTAAGGAGTCGGCGTTGCATTCCTTGGACGTTGTCCGAGCTTTGAGAGTATACCTATCTGCTACTTCCCTGTTCCGGAAGTCAGACTCACTGTTTCGGTGGCTGGTCCCAAGAAGGGCCAAGCAGTCTCGTCGGCCACCATCTCTAGGTGGATCCGACAGATAGTAATCCAGGCTTACGCCTTAAAGGGTCAAGCGCCCCCCTTTCCGGTCACGGCACATTCAACCAGGGCAATAGGTGCCTCTTGGGCTTTCCGACATCAAGCGCCTGTTTCCCAATTATGTAAAGCGGCGACTTGGTCGTCCGCTCACACTTTCACAAAATTCTACAAAGTTGATGTAGGTGCATCTTCGGATGCCTCTTTCGGCCGCAAGGTTTTGCAAGTGGCTGTTTAGCGTTGCAACTCCTCCGTTGGAGGAGTGCGGTTTTGTGTTTGGGGTGAAGTTTATTTTTATGCTGTCACCACCCCTTGTTTTTTCTCTGACACTGCTTTGGGACGTCCCACTTTGTCAATAGAGAGGCTGTGTCGGTCCATGGACGAAAGAGTAAATAGGATTTTTTACTCACCGTAAAATCCTTTTCTCTGAGTCCATGGACCGACACAGCACCCACCCCTCCTTTTTAAGTTTGTACTGCTTTTTGACGAACTGATCTGCAAGATGCAGACTGAGGGGATATACCCAGAGGGTCCACCCCCTGGGCAGTACTGTAGAAGGTGTGATGCAACACTTTTTACAAGTTTTCTGCCTAGTCACTCCTAATTAACGGATAATACCCACTTTGTCAATAGAGAGGCTGTGTCGGTCCATGGACTCAGGGAAAAGGATTTTACGGTGAGTAAAATATCCTATTTTTCCAGCAAGAACTCATCTATGTGGTCTTTTATTAATCTCTCCAGTATCTTCCCAACTATAGAAGTTAAACTAACAGGTCTATAGTTACTTGGTAAAGACTTTGTTCCCTTTTAAAATATAGGCACCACATTGGCCCTGCGCCAATCCAGTGGTACCATTCCTGTCATTAATGAGTCCCTAAAAATTAGATACAATGGCTTTGAAATTACAGAGCTCAATTCTTTTAAGATCCGTGGGTGGATGACATCTGGTCCAGGTGCTTTATCCACCTTTATTCTGTCTAAATATTTCTGGACCATATCACTTTTGAGCCATTGTGGATTTGGGGCTGTGTCACTACCACCCCCATTATGGACATGAGCTCCCCCATGCTCCTTTGTATACACAGAGCTGAAGAAAGTATTTAATAAATTAGTCTTCTTTTTGTCCCCAGTCACCCACTCTAGATTATTTTGTAAAGGGCCTACATGCTCAGACTTTACCTTTTTACTATTAATATATTTGAATAATTTTTGGTGTTTGTCGTACTATCTTTTGCAATCTGTCATTCTTTTTGAATTTTTGCATCCTTGATTTCCTTTTTACATATTCTGTTATATTCTTTGCAACATTTAAATGACACTAGTGTGCCTTCATTTTTATATTTCTTAAAAGCTATTTTCTTATAGTTTATAGCTTTTTTAACTTTGGCCGTGAGCCACATAGGTTTTATTTTTAGCCTTTTAAACTTATTGCCCATGGGAATATACTTTGCAGTGAAGTTCACAGTCTTTTTGAAGAATTCCCATTTCTGTGCTGTGCCCATTGATGCCAATATTCTCTCCCAGTCTAAGTCCTGGAGAGCATCTTTGGAAAATTTGCTCTCTTGAAATTAAGTGTTTTTATCTTTCCCGTATGCGATTTTTGCTTACAGCGAACATCAAATGAAATCATGTTATGGTCACTGCTACCCAGGTGTTACTTTATCTGAACATTAGTAATACGCTCTGCATGGTTTGAGAATACCAGGTCCAACAGAGCATCATTCCTAGTTGGGGCCCCAATAAACTGGTCCATAAAATTGTCCTGTATTAGGTTTATACATTTTTGCCCTTTAACTGTCCCAGCAGTTCCATTACTCCAGTCAATTTCTGGGTAGTTAAAATCCCCCATTATTATCACCGTCCCAGCCCTTGCAGCTCTTTCCTTCTCTGCAAGGAGGCGAGTCTCCACCTCCTCATTAACATTGGGTGGTCTATAACAAACTCCAATGATTAACTTTGAACCACACACATCTTTATGCAGTTCCACCCATAATGCTTCAGACTCATCACACTCTCCATCCACCAGGTCCTCTTTCACACTCGCTTTGAGATCACTTCACACAGACAGACCCCTCCACCTTTCCTTTTTACCCTGTCTTTCTGAAAGAGTGCATAGCCAGGAATATTAATAGCCCAGTCATATGAGGAATTAAGCCAAGTTTCAGCAATACCGATTACATCATAGCTCTCCCGATGCACCAGAGCTTCCAACTCACCTATTTTGCCTATTCAAAGCTGTCCAATTACAGCTGATTACATGTAAACACGGAATTACATTTTTCAGCTCTCCTCGCCTCACACTGACAGAGTGTGAGGCAAGGAGAGACGATCAGCGGCAGAAAAAACTGCAGGTAATCAGGACACTGATCATCAGTACCCTGATTATCCATGTAGCCCCAGCAGTGCCCATCAGTGACACCAATGTCCATCAGTGATGCCTTTCAGTGCCTGCTTATCAGTGCTGCCCATCAGTCCCACCTATCAGTGCGGCATATTAGTGCCTCATCAGTCCCCATCAGCGCACAGTGAATGATAAAACATTTTTTACACAAAATTTGATTGAATTAAATCAAAAGAAAGCTCTATTTGTGGGAAGAAAATTATAAAAATTTAATTTGGGTACATGGTTGCATGACCGCGCAATTGTCATTCAAAGTGTGACAGAGCTAAAAGGTGAAAATTGGCCTGGGCAGGAAGGGGGTGAAAGTACCCAGTATTGAAGCGGTTACTGAATAGCTTCATATAAACATTCAATATTAATTTAGTATGACAATCAATAACACAAAATGAAAACAATGAATTGCAAATTTCTTGGAATAAAGACACCAACTTCTGATGTATTATGAGTCACACGGGTACATTTTCTTTTTCATATACAACTTGTATGTTTGGCCCATAAGATATCTAGCGTTCTATCAATGGCTCTTCAACCTGAGAGTATACACAAAATTAGCACTTTTCTGTCATTTGCAGATGTCAAGAACATCACTAAGTACCGTACAGGGCTTCTTTTCATCCTCTTTAACCTCTTCTACAGCACAGCGATGTACTGGTATGTCGCTGGCGGTTTCTGTGTTTAGGGTGCGTGCATGCGCCAGCCCCAGCAGACACCCACTGATTGTACACATTGGGAGTTTGTCAGCAGGCCCTGAACAATGATTCATAGCTAGGACCTGCTGATTGGCTGTGTCCAATCACAGCCCAGAGCTCTGTGTTGACAATCAGGTCACAGAGGGAACGATCTCTCTGCTTCTTCTCTCTGCAAAGCAGGGATAAGAAACAAAGAGGTCTTTAGTAAAAAAAGCAGCACACATTACACAAATTAGGCACACATTTAACCCCTTGATTATTTGAGTTGTTAACCCATATCCAGCTAGTGTCATTAGTACAGTAACAGTGTATAGTATTGAAACTGATCACTGTATTAGTGTCACTGGTGGTGATGTGATGGCAGTTAGTCAGTTCCCACTCAGTGCAGTTGGGGTAAGATTGCCCACCGCACTAGCACAGTCCCACTATAAGTCGCTGACCATCACCAGTAGTAGTATTACAGAAAAAAAATTAAAAATCCCAGTGTATATATACACCATAGTTTATAGATGCTATACCTTTCATGCAAACAAAACAATATACACTTATTGGTGTAGCACCACCCCTGCAAGGGCTGCTGGTTTCCCCACTCCTGGACATCCAGGCAACAAGCATTTCCCACTCTCATCCAGACACAAGGAACCATATTTGAGGTTGTTTTTTGTTGTTTTATTAGAGGTAATAACTTGGATGGGGAATAGGGATTATGGGATGCCCAGCTTGACTGCAACAATAAACAGGGAGAATAAAAAAAGAGAACCAAGTGCTGCTTCTATACTAAACCTCAAATATAACACACTCAATATGTGATTATCTCAAAAAATGTATACAAATAATGAACAAATATTACCGTATATACTCGAGTATAAGCCGTCCCGAATATGAGCCAAGGCACCTAATTTTACCACAAAAAAATGGGAAAACTTATTGACTCGAGTATAAGCCTAGGGTGTCCATCTGCATGCCTCACTGTGTCCATACCTCACCTCACTGTGTCCATGCCTCACCTCACTGTGCCCATGCCTAGACAGACGTTTAACATAGGAGTCTATGGAAGGGGTGCCCGGCTTTAAAAAAAATGGTGCTCCCCGGCCGTAGGTCCCCCAGACAACAGACTTTTCACACTTGTAGAGGAGAAATGGGGCTACAGGTGTGCCAAGATTCGGGTCCAGGGGACCTACGACTGGCCGGTACCGGGTCCCCAAAGTCCCCAGAGAAATGACCGTTTAACATGGGATTCTATGGAAGGGGTGCCCGGCTTTGAAAAATCGATGCTCCCCGGCCAACAAACTTTGCACACTTGTAGAGGAAGAGTGGGGCTACATGGGGTCCAGGGGACCTATGGCCGGCCGGTACTGGGTCCCCAAAGTCCGGGAGATCAGGCGCAAAAAGGTGACTCGGGTATAAGCCGAGGGGGGCATTTTCAGCACAAAAAAATGTGCTGAAAAACTCGGCTTATACGCGAGTATATACGGTATTATATAAAGTGCCAGTGCAAAATCCCAATTAATATAGTCCATAAGTGCAAGTGCTGATGAGTCTCAAGTGAATATTCACGATGCTGTGCTCCCCACTCACTAACCGTAAAGTTCAATTAGGCATGTAGATGTCCAAGTGTGATTTTTAATGGATATGGTCAGGCCCGAATTTAAGCTTCGTACACACCACCGAGAATCTCGTCAAGAAAAAACACGTCCTTTTTCTTGACGAGATTCTTGGACAAGAAACTTGTCCCGGCGGAGTGTACAGACGCTCCTTTCAAAGAACCCGCGGTTCTTTGAATGGAGCGAACGCGGTGACGTAATCGACTACGACGAGCGTGCGCTCGTCACATTCGATGCCGTCGCCGCCATCTTGCTACACCCTACCTATGCCTAGGAAGCTACTGCGCATGCGTCAAAGTCATTTCGAGCATGCACAGGCTTCCCGGAGGACATGTAAGTGTACACACACACACTTTTCTCGTCGAGAAACATGCTGACAAGAATCTCGACGAGAAAATAGAGAGCAGGTTCTCTATATTTCTCCTCGAGATTCTTGTCGGTTTTCTTGACTAGAAACCCGATAGCCGTGTACACACAACCGATTTACTCGGCAAGAAAGCTCTGCCAGCAAGTTTCTTGTAGTTTTTCAACGAGAAACTCGGTCGCGTGTACGAGGCTTTACTCCCTTTGCCGCCCCAAGGCCGGGTCCTTCAATGCAGCCCCCCCCCACCACACACACCACCATTCTCGTCCTTTATCGATGACTGCTACAATAGTTCAATTACATTACAGGAGATGGTCAGAGACTGCGGACACAGTACAGGAGCTTGTGAGAGACTGGGGACACATTACAGGAAATGGTCAGAGACTGGGGACATGGTACAGGAGATTGTCCTATAACTATGGCCGCTGGCTGCATCACGGGAGCGCGCCCGCAAGAACTAACCCATATGTGAGAGAGCTCGCACGAAGGGGGTTAGTTCTTGCGGGGAGGAGCCGAGACAGCCGCCGAGGGACCCCAGAAGACCAGGTTCGGGGCCACTCTGTGCAAAACGAGCTGCACAGTGAAGGCAAGTATAACATGTTTGTTATTTTTAAAAAAGAAAAAAAATTGCCTTTAATGAGCCTGTTGCACAAATCACTTTATTACACTTTAGGCCCCTTTCACAGCGGGGATCGCTCCGCTGAGCCGGCGGATGACAGGGCGGTCCCTGCACACTGTGCAGGGACCGCCCTGTCAGATCTCCGCTCTCCCCTATGGACCGACACATGGACCGACACAGCTTCTCTATTGACAAAGTGGGTATTATCCGTTAATTAGGAGTGACTAGGCATTAAACTTGTAAAAAGTGTTGCATCACACCTTCTACAGTACCGCCCAGGGGGCGGACCCTCTGGGTATATCCCCTCAGTCTGCATCTTGCAGATCAGTTTGTCAAAAAGCAGTACAAACTTAAAAGGAGGGGTGGGTGCTGTGTCTGTCCATGGACTCAGAGAAAATAATTTTACGGTGAGTAAAAAATCCTATTTACTCTTTCGTCCATGGACCAACACAGCTGCTCTATTGACAAAGTGGGACGTCCCAAAGCAGTGTCAGAGAAAAAACGAGGGGTGGTAACAGCATAAAAATAAACTTCACCCCAAACACAAAACAGCACTCCTCCAACGGAGGAGTTGCAACTCTAAACAGCCGCCTGCAAAACCTTGCAGGCGGAGTGAGTCGCCAGGGGTCACTGAAAAAAGACAGCCAGGGCAAGCCTTTGGTCCACCCCATGCTGTAAAAACAGCAGGATTCTGGAAACCAAATAAGTACGCGGATGCCATTTCATTTCCTCACACATGGAGATGTAGGCCTTCCAAGTGCAGTGATAAACCTTCCTAGAGGACGGTTTCCGAGCACTTCTCATAGTAGAGATTACTGAATCTGATAGGCCCCGGTCTCTCACTTTATTTGTGATATCTATGGCTGCTAGTGCTACGCATATTTATATAATCCATATTGAGCACTATATTTGATTGGCTGCTTCTGCTTGACACACACGCACAATCGCACACGATGATGACTTTAAATCGTCATCATCATGTGCGATTGTGCGTGTGTGCCAGGCCCAAGCAGAAGCAAGCAGCCAGTTAAATATTATAGTCTATAATATTTAACTGGCTGCTTGCTTCTGCTTGGGCCTGGCACAGACAAATGCACAACATGATCGCATCAATCATCTTCAAATCAATAGGTACCTGCTAGGCTGCACTCAGTGCAAATGATTCCTGCTGGCTGCTGCTGCCTGGGTGGATCCCCTTCTTTTTCTGGTGGTGGTGGGTGGTGATGTCAGTGTCTGACCCCCGCTCCTGGCCTGGGGGAGATGATGCCGGCCGCCCAAAGGGTAGGGTTCCCCTTCTTTTTCTTGTGACTTATCTCTTCTCCTCACGTCACGAGTCACAGAGACCCGGCCGCACATTCGGCGCAGAGGAGGGTAGGCAGAGCATTAGGCTCCGCCTCCGCCAGTTACCTCTGTTTCTCCCTCCGCCCAAGAAGTCCGCGCGCGTGCCTGCCTGTTTCTCACAGCCTAGCCATAGCCGGGTGCTATGTTAGTGCGGGGGGGGGCGCGAAAGCCGAGAAGTCGCCGCCGCCCCTGCACCACTGCTGCCCCGAGGCCTGGCCTTGTGGGAAATCCGGCCCTGGATATGGCACATCACTCCTCCGATTACCAGATCCTCAGCGATACAATATATGGTTCTATTTGCTCTTTGTAAAACTATCCTGCCAATAACCATATATCTTTTTACTATACCTATCCTACACATTTTAATTACCATTAATGTACATGACATTTTAGAATATTTCTAAAAATGTTTCTAAAGTAAATAAAAAAATATATATCAAAGGTTGGTAATAAAACAATTGGCATCTAATTCTGCATTCAACCCTGAAGGTATCACCGCGTGCTACCGATATATCCACTTTGATTCACTGAAATGTATTTTTTCATATTTGTGCCACGCCAATGTTTTTCCATTTTATCTATTCCAAAAAAATAAAGCTGCGTGGGATCTCTTATGGCAGGGATATGCAATTAGCGGACCTCCAGCTGTTGCAAAACTACAAGTCCCATCATGCCTCTGCCTCTGGGTGTCATTCTTGTGGCTGTCAGAGTCTTGCTATGCCTCCTGGGAATTGTAGTTCTGCAACAGCTGGAGGTCCGCTAATTGCATATCCCTGTCTTATGGTATCTTCTGAAATGTTTTGAAAGGCTATGATGACCAAAACCCTTTTTACAGGTTCTACAAGTCAGGCATTTGTCTATATATCTATAAAAACCCACCTGGTCTAAAAAGGTGACCATCTGTATCGGTGGATCAGGGATACCCTTTACAATTTTATCCCTAAGAGTTGGAGGGTGCCTATATACAGTGGGTACGGAAAGTATTCAGACCTCCTTAAAATTTTCACTCTTTGTTATATTGCAGCCATTTGCTAAAATCATTTAAGTTCATTTTTTTTCCTCAATGTACACACAGCACCCCATATTGACAGAAAAACACAGAATTGTTGACATTTTTGCAGATTTATTAAAAAAGAAAAACTGAAATATCACATGGTCCTAAGTATTCAGATCCTTTGCTGTGACACTCATATATTTAACTCAGGTGCTGTCCATTTCTTCTGATCATCCTTGAGATGGTTCTACACCTTCATTTGAGTCCAGCTGTGTTTGATTATACTGATTGGACTTGATTAGGAAAGCCACACACCTGTCTATATAAGACCTTACAGCTCACAGTGCATGTCAGAGCAAATGAGAATCATGAGGTCAAAGGAACTGCCTGAAGAGCTCAGAGACAGAATTGTGGCAAGGCACAGATCTGGCCAAGGTTACAAAAAAAATTCTGCTGCACCTAAGGTTCCTAAGAGCACAGTGGCCTCCATACTCCTTAAATGGAAGACGTTTGGGACGACCAGAACCCATCCTAGAGCTGGCCATCCGGCCAAACTGAGCTATCGGGCTAGAAGAGCCTTGGTGAGAGAGGTAAAGAAGAACCCAAAGATCACTATGGCTGAGCTCCAGAGATGCAGTCGGGAGATGGGAGAAAGTTGTAGAAAGTCAACCATCACTGCAGCCCTCCACCAGTCGGGGTTTTATGGCAGAGTGGCCCGACGGAAGCCTCTCCTCAGTGCAAGACACATGAAAGCCCGCATGGAGTTTGCTGAAAAAAAAAAAACACCTGAAGGACTCCAAGATGGTGAGAAATAAGATTCTCTGGTCTGATGAGACCAAGATAGAACTTTTTGTCCTTAATTCTAAGCGGTATGTGTGGAGAAAACCAGGCACTGCTCATCACCTGTCCAATACAGTCCCAACAGTGAAGCATGTTGGTGGCAGCATCATGCTGTGGGGGTGTTTTTCAGCTGCAGGGACAGGACGACTGGTTGCAATCAAGGGAAAGATGAATTCGGTCAAGTACAGGGATATCCTGGACGAAAACCTTCTCCAGAGTGCTCAGGACCTCAGACTGGGCCGAAGGCTTACCTTCCAACAAGACAATGACCCTAAGCACACAGCTAAAATAACGAAGGAGTGGCTTCACAACAACTCCGTGACTGTCCTTGAATGGCCCAGCCAGAGCCCTGACTTAAACCAAATTAAACATCTCTGGAGAGCCCTAAAAATGGCCGTCCACCAACATTTACCATCCAACCTGACAGAACTGGAGAGGATCTGCAAGGAGGAATGGCAGATGATCCCCAAATCCAGGTGTGAAAAACTTGTTGCATCTTTCCCAAAAAGACTCATTATTAGATCAAAAGGGTGCAAATACTAAATACTGAGCAAAGGGTCCGAATACTTAGGACCATGTGAGATTTCAGTTTTTCTTTTTTAATAAATCTGCAAAAATGTCAACAATTCTGTGTTTTTCTGTCAATATGGGGTGCTGTGTGTACATTAATGAGGAAAAAAATGAATTTAAATGATTTTAGCAAATGGCTGCAATATAGCAAAGAGTGAAAAATTTAAGGGGGTCTGAATACTTTCCGTACCCACTGTATGGATTTTGGGTGTTTGGGGAGGGTTTCGGACAAAACTGGATCCCTTAATAGGATTGGCCAATGTTTGATTACTTTCTCTATTGCCCTGTAGGGTTTGTTATATTCCATGCTATACCAAAATCCTCATTCTTTTTTTTTTAGGTTTTAACAGCTCTTCTCTATTCATACTGCTCACCTGTTTTTTTTGTAAATGTGATCATTTATATCCTTTTTCTGCAAATCTAATAATCAGTATATTAGATTGTTCTGCATAGTCTTCTTCTAAATCACAATTACTTTTGATGCACAATAGTTGTTGCCTGCTAGCCAGCACTTGGTTCACTTTTTATATTACATTTAAGGCCAATTGACCTTACCTCACAGCAGCAGCTTCATATTTTATTTCACATTTCCTACTTCACATTTTTTCACTTATTTATAGGAAGCATTTAATTTATGTCCATAGCGCAGGTGTATAAAAATTTAAAAATAAACAGGGACAACTTCCTCCCTACAGTATGTACAAGATCCTAATCTGTCCTCCTTCCTGGACATTGAGAGTCTCGGATGATCAAAACGCAAAAGCCCCTTAAGGACTAGGAACTCTCAGTCCCTTTAGAAAGTTGCACATTGTGTTGGAAGCTGAATCGAGGAGTATCTCCAATTCCAACATAGAAATTGCTCCCAGCTCTACTGCCTACAGGAACTACCATCCCACCCTGGCTGCTTCGAAGGTCTCCCAGGGCAAGGGATAGGCAGGATTAAGCGCAACGCTATCCTCCTGAAAGGCTTGCTACATGTGGCAGTCTATCCCTCTGGGAATCCCTGGGTGTGCTGATGTACTCACTCTGTGTCCTCTTTGCTCCCTGCTGCTCCTTAGGCAAGATTCCTTTCCAAACCGTAATGCTGTCAGGATCTTCCCAAGCCAGCCCGACCGAGCCCAGCCTGGAGGCAGAGTGCTCCCCCGGCAGACACAGGGATCCCCTCCTAGGCCACCAACAGTCTCCTCAGCACTCCATATTCCACCCTGACTCCCCTGCTGGCAGGCATAGCTCCACCATATTTAAGGACTGACCCAGCCACCCAGAGCATTCCGCCTGGGGATTGACCAAGTTCCCTCAAGTATGCAGATCAGTCCTCCTCGTCTCTGCACACTAACTTATAGAAGTTTCTCCAAACTTCCAGATCCAGGAGGAGGTACCAGAGGCCTGTATCTGAGTCATCCAGCCTGACCTGCAGTAACTCCTGAATCACAACCTAACCACGAGTCATTTATAAATTTGCCTGTACTACGGTAATCTAGTAGCACACTAGAGGGTGCTACACTGGAATTTTTTGACCAAAGACGTAGCAGAATACATTTTGGCCAAAATTTATGAAGAAATTTGATTTGTGTTTAATTGGATATGTTTTATAGCCGAAAGGAAAATTCAAGTTAGACTTACTGGTAACTTGTTTTCCAGAAGTCTTTCAGGACAGCACCTTGAGAGATATTGACTCCTCCCACCACCGCAGGAAACACCTTCTTCCTCCAATCTTTAAAGGGAGGTACCTCCCTGGCATACCTCAGTTGTATCAGAGAACCTCCGGCCCCGGCTGGAACACAAACACATACGTTAGTCACAGCCTAGTATATCAAACATTTAGGGAGGGTCGTTGCTGTCCTGAAAGACTTCTGGAAAACAAGTTACCGGTAAGTCTAACTTGAATTTTCCCAAGGCATCTTTCAGGACAGCACCTTGAGAGGATAACAGACTTACCACCTTAGGGCGGGACAACAACTTGTAGGACCTTTCTGCCGAAAGCCTGGTCACTGGCAGATGCGAGGTCCAGTCTGTAATGCCGCACAAACGTGCGAAAGCTTGACCACGTTGCTGCTCTGCAAATTTGGTCAGGGGTGGCACCAGCTCTTTCTGCCCATGTGGCCGCAAGTGCTCTTGTTGAGTGTGCACATATCCCTACTGGTGGCACCATGCCTGCGTGAGAGTCGGCTTCCAGAATGGATAACTTTAACCATCTAGCTAAGGTACCCTTTGAAGCTTAGCAACCTTTTTTGTTGCCTCCAAAAATAATAAAGAATCTGTGCGTCTAAGGCCCGGTTCACACAGGGGCGACTCCTCAGGCGTCGCGTCCCGGTCTGTACAATGGAACCGTTCTAATAGGAGCCTCTGGTTGACCCCACCTGCTGGAAATAGTCGCAAAGACCTCCGGGTTCAGTGGCCATTCCGACTCCGACTGTGTGTCTGCGTAGGTAATCCGCCACCCTGTTCAGGGATCCTTTTAAGTGGATTGCTGACAGGGACCGTGAGTTCCTTTCTGCACACAGAAGGATTTCTGCTGCAAGAACCTGTAGAGGTCTGCTCCTTGTGCCCCCTTGCCTGTTAAGATATGCCACCGCTGTGGCATTGTTCGTCAACACCTGAACATGATGGTTCTGGAGATCCGGGGAAAACTTTTGTAGAGCCAATGCGATCGCATTTAGCTCTCTCCAATTTGAGGATCTTTTTGACTCTTCTTTCAGCCAAGTCCCCTGGATGAAATCTTTTTCTAAGTGGGCTCAACACCCCCACGCACTGGCGTCCGTGGTCAGTCTCTTTCCTACTGGAAAGGACCACTCTAGACCCTTTGAAAGTATCCCCTGATCTTTCCACCAATAAAGTGACCTCTTCACTCGAGATGGACTTTTTATCTGAGTGTCCAGGGAACTGAGATTGTGATCCCATGACCTCAGGAGAAAGGACTGTAGGCACCTCTATTGCAACCTTGCCCGTTGGATGGATGGCATAGTTGAAGTCAGAACTCCCAATGCCAACATTACTTGCCTTATTGTTATAGGATGGTTTGACTGTAGCCGGGAGACAGCTTCCTGAACCCTGTCCTTTTCCTGGGGGAAAAACAATTTCTGGCTCACCGAATCGACTTGGTAACCCAAGAAACGGATCTCCTGAGATGGAACTAGGGAGGACATTTGTAGATTCAAAATCCAACCCAAAGATTCCAAGGTGGCTTCGTGCCTTGGACAGGTTGTCTAGTAACCTTTTTCTCTTGAAGGGGCAAAGAATAACAGGTCGTCTAGGTAGGGTATAACTGCAATTCCCTGTAGACGAAGAGAAGCTAGGGCTTCCGCCATCACCTTGGTGAAAATCCGAGGCGAGGATGACAGCCCGACTGGTAGGGCCCTGGATTGTAGATGCTGGACTACTCCCTCCATCCTTACTGCCAACCTGAGGTATCTCTGGGACTGAGGGGAGATTGGGATGTGCAGTTATGCATCCCTTAAATCTGACGCCATATAACACTCTGGCGTCAATAGATTTTTTACCGAAAATATCGAGTCCATCCTGAACGTTCTGTATTTGACAGACTTGTTCAGAGGCTTCAAGTTTAGGATCATCCTGAATTTTCCTGTTGGTTTTCTTATTAGGTAAATGTGAGAATAGAAACACAGTTCTTCTGGAGGTACTTGTACCACCACACCCTGTTGAATCAGCTCTCTCAGTGAGGACTTCATGGCCAGAGATTTTTCTGGGTCTTTTGGGGTGTTTGTTGTTATCTAAAACCTCTTTTGGGGGGCCTCAGAACTCTTTCACGTAACCCTGGGCTAGAGTGGTCAGGATATACTGATTGGATGTCACAGCTGACCACTGCAGAAACTTCTGTAGTCTTCCACCTACCCGCAAGGCTGAGTCATTGTGATTTCATTGTGATTTCTCGGCTTGTGTAGGAGGATGGAAAAGGATGCCACCTTTTCCTTTGGCCTTTTGTGTGGCCCAATTCCTCCTACCCCCTTGTGGTTTGTTGTTTTTTTTTTCTTGAGTTTTTTGAGGTCGAAAAAAAAAAAGAACGAGAAAAAAAAAAAGGCTTGGGGGTTGCTTCTTTTTAACTGGGAAAGATTTTTTCCTGTCAGCCGTCCTGTCTAGGATACTCTCTAGATCAGGCCCAAAAAGAAAGTCCCCCGAAAAGGGAATCCCGCAGAGCTTGTTTTTTGAAGCTGCATCTCCTGGCCAGGTCTTTAACCACAAAGCCCTTCTTGCGGTATTAGTCAAGGCTGCAGACCTTGCCGACATTTTTATTGCTTCAGCTGTAAGCTAACGCAGAAGACAAAGTGGCAAAAGAGTCTAAAATCTCTTGTTTAGGTGAGTCTGCCACTATATGGGACTTTAACTGGTTAGTCCAAAATTCTAAATTTCTGGCTACACACATTGTGGCCATAGCGGGCTTTAAATTATTCATGATTGACTGCCATGACCTTTTGAGTAAGCCATTCATGCATTTTTCCATAGGGCCTTTGAGAACCCCCATGTCTTCAAAAGACAGATCAGTGGACCTGGAAACTTGAGAAAAAGCCGCATCCAGTTTAGGGACCTTGTTCCAGACTGCAGAGGGATCTTCCTCAAAAGGGAAGCGTCTTTTATGGGCTTTTGAGAAAAGGGTTTTTTTCTCTGGATCCTGACATTCTTTTTTTATGGCATCAGAAATGACCTGATGTACTGGGAAAGTCTGACCCTTAGGTTCACTCAGACCTGCATACATGCGGTCATGCAAGCTTAAATCTTTCCTTTCCTCACTTAGGCCAAGCGTAACATGAATGGCCCCAAGTAGCCCATCCACCTCCTCCAAAGATCATTTGAATTTTGAAGGGGACACTACCGCTTCGTCCTCTGAATCCTCACTAGAAGGTACATGGGACTGGGACTGTTCTTCCCTGGTAACAGTCTCCTCAGACAGAGTATCTAATACTGGCACCGACACAGAACCTTGGGAAGACTGAAGTGAAGGACTCAGCCATAAGCGGGTTAACTAATGAGTCACGAAAAGTCTGAATCGTGGCAAAAAGTTATTTTACAGAGGCAACCAATTCCTCCCGTACTGAGGCTGATTCCTCTTGAACTAAAGAAGAAATGCAAGTGCTGCATAAAGTTTTTTTCCAATTCTCTCCCATCTTTGTCCTACATGAAGGACATCTCTTTCTAGGGTCAGAGCTCTTGGTCTGGAGAGAAGACAAAAAAAAGGGAAATAAAGCAGGATGATCTTTAGTGAGACCCGGTCTCTGCTAATGGATCACCTCAAACAGGTGCACTAAGAAGGAAACCAAGAAAACACCTCTAGTGCCTAGACAGGCCCCTTGCCACTAGGGGGATAGAAAAAAGAGAGACCCAAAAATCACAGGTAAGGGATAAGCAGACTTTAACCGCTGCCTCCTACCTGAGCCTTGCCGGTGCCTGTCCCCAACGCTGTATCCGCCGCGTCCTCCATTGCGGGTGTACTGCGTCTCGTGGCTTCCGGACTCCCACAGTGCCTCTGCACCAGACCGGAAGCGGAAATAGGCACCAGCTCCTGTCCTGCCTCCTCCCCCTGCGTTTACGCCGTAAATGAAGTTTCACGCTGACCTTGCGACCCGCTCTGACTTCCGGATCTCTTGGACTACACCAAAATGGCGGCGGTGCACACGCAACCGCCGCCCCCAGACAAGCCAGTCGCTCAGTCCATTGCTCCTCTGAGCACTCCAGGGGGAAGAGGAACCTGAATTCTCAGTTTTCCATGCTGGGGCCCGGAGGACAGCAGTCTCTAAAGGAGGAAATTAAGAGGGAAGCCTCCGTCTCCCAGGAGAAACCTGGAAGCTCCTGACTCCCCTCACCGAAGATGTTCCCTCCGGGCCGGAGGAAACACAAAAACGGAGGTATGCCAGGAAGGTACCGCCCTTTAAAGATTGGAGGAAGGTGTTTCCTGCGGTGGTGGGAGGAGTCATTCTCTCTCTCAAGGTGCTGTCCTGAAAGACGCCTTGGGAAAAAGTATTTTTTTGAACATTTTTGGTCTTTTTTTTCCCTTATAAAATAAAAAACCCAGTAGTGATCAAATACTACTGAAAGAAAGCTCTATTTGTGTGAAAAAAGTTTTATACAATTTTGTTTGGGTACAATTTTACATGACCGCGCAATAACCAGTTAAAGTAGCACAGTGCTAAATAGCTAAAAATGGCCTGGTCATGAAGGGGGTAAAACCTTTCTGGAGCTGAGGTGGTTAAAGGCAAAACACCTCCAACGTAAAATCCCTGGCACACTTCCGCACCTGGGGAGACACAGGTAAGTGTGTACAGCTGCCTATGCACGCTAATAATTGTACACAGCTGCAAACATGTAAATGTTAATGTACAGTGTGGTGGGAAGCCGCAGATGGTGCGTACACCCGACCATACAAATGAATGGTGGTATGCGGCCACATTGGGATAAACAGTTAGTCTGGTTGAGAAAAGACATCCAGTTTAATCAATAGAAGAATCCTTTATACACAATCCTATACTCACAGTTGATCCAGGAGGAAGGCAAAAAAAACAGCAAAGCATGATCCAATTTGATCCAGCAGGGGAAACATTCCTTCCTGATCTCCTAAGAGACAATCGTATATTCCCTGGATCAACTTTACCTATAAATATTAGTATCCAGTTATATTATGTGTATCTAGGAAATAATCCAGGTCTTTTTTATAGCACTCTACTGAGCTGGCCAGAAACAGCTCTTGAGGGAGTCTATTCCACATTTGTGAAGAAGCCTTTCCGTATTTGGAGATTAAAGCTCTTTTCCTGTAGATTTAAGAGTGCCCCCTTGCCTTCTGTAATGACCTTAAAGTGAATAACTCAACACCAAGTTCACTATATGGACCACTTATGTATTTATACATGTTGATCATGCCCCCCCTTAATCTCCTCTTCCCAAGAGAATAAATTCAGTTCCTCTAATCTTTCCCCATAGCCAAGCTCCTCCATGCCTCTTATCAGTTTGGTTGCCCTTCTTTGCACTTTCTCCAGTTCCCTGATATCCTTTTTATGAACTGATGCCCAAGACTGAACTGCATATTCCATAGTTGCATTAGGCGAGGTTGAAAAAGATACAAGTCTATAAAGTCCAACCCTATGTGTTACAGTTAGTCAGGTTGAAAAAAGACACAAGTCGATCCAGTTCAATCATAAAAAAATAAAATAATAATATCATACAATCCCATATACCCACAGTTGATCCAGAGGAAGGCGAAAAACCCCAGCAGAGGAAAAAATTCCTTCCTGATCCCCCGAGAGGCAATCGGATATTCCCCGGATGAACTTTACCTATAAATGTTAGTACCCAGTTATATTATGTACATTTTAGGAAAGAATCCAGGCCTTTCTTAAAGCAATCTACTGAGCTGGCCAGAACCACCTCTGCAGGGAGTCTATTCCACATTTTCACAGCTCTTACTGTGAAGAAACCTTTCCGCATTTGGAGGTGAAATCTCGTTTCCTCTAGATATAAAGAGTGCCCCCTTGTCCTTTGTGTTGACCGTAAAGTGAATAACTCAACACCAAGTTCACTATATGGACCCCTTATATATTTGTACATGTTGATCATATCCCCCGTTAATCTCCTCTTCTCAAGGGTGAATAAATTCAGTTCCTCAAATATTTCCTCATAGCTGAGCTCCTCCATGCATCTCATCAGTTTGGTTGCCCTTCTCTGCACCTTTCTCCAGTTCCCCAATATCCTTTTTGAGAAGGAATAGCAAGGATGTATTTCTGGACAGCCGCACTCTTGAACAATAGTTGCCTTTATTAAAATTAGGACAGCACTACAAGCCACAGCAAACAAAACTCGGACAGCTGACGCGTTTCACACTATATCTAGTTGTTAGTCATAGCTTATGCTATGACTAAACACTAGATATAGTGTGAAACGTGTCAGCTGTCCGAGTTTTGTTTGCTGTGGCTTGTAGTGCTGTCCTAATTTTAATAAAGGCAACTATTGTTCAAGAGTGCGGCTGTCCAGAAATACATCCTTGCTATTCCTGCTCTGCTGATTGCATTGTCTGCACCTGAGATCTCTGTGGGGTGGATCACCACCAAGGTTCCTACCTGGAGCGGCTATCTTCCTTTATCCTTTTTGAGAACTGGGGCCCAAAACTGAACTGCATATTCCAGATGGTCTTACTAATGATTTGTACAGGGGCAAAATGATCTCTCTCTCTCTCGTCCATACCTCTCAATACAAGAAAGAACTTTGCTCGCTTTGGAAACCGCAGCTTGTCATTGCATGCCATTATTGAGCTTATGATCTACCAAAACCCCCAGATCCTTCTCCACTATGGATCCCCCCAGTTGTACTCCCCCTAGTATGTATGATGTATGCATATTCTTAGCCCCCAAGTGCATAACTTTACATTTATCAACATTAAACCTCATCTGCCACATAGTCGCCCAATTAGACAGAGCATGGAGGTTGGCTTGTAAATTGGAGACATCCTGTAAGGACCTTATTCCACTGCATAGCTTGGTGTCATCTGCATGTGGGTGATTTTATGTCAGTATTACATTGTATATCCCTGTATGTTGTGGTCGTTCAGGTGCATATCTAATTGTTTTTTGAAATTATCGATGCTCCCTGCTGAAGCCACTGCCTGTGGAAGCGAATTTCACATCCTAACCACTCTTACAGTAAAAGAACCCTCTACGCCAGGGATCCTCAAACTACGGCCCTCCAGCTGTTGCGGAACTACAAATCCCATGAGGCATTGCAAAACTCTGACATTCACAGACATGACTAGGCATGATGGGAATTGTAGTTCCTGAACACCTGGAGGGCCGTAGTTTGAAGACCCCTGCTCTATGCAGTTTAAGGTTAAACCGATTTTCTTCTAGTTTAAGTGAATGGCCACGTGTCTTATTAAATTCCCCTTCACAGAAAAAGTTTTATCCCTATTGTGGGGTCACCAGTAGTATTTGTAAATTGAAATCATATCTCCTCTCAAGCGTCTCCTCTTCTGAGAGAACAAGTTCAGTGCTCGTAACCCATCCCTTTCATAACTAAGGTCCTCCAGTCCCTTTATTAGTTTTGTTCTCTGGATTCTTCTCTGGACTCTCTCCAGTTCCAGCACATCCTTCCTGAGGACTGGTGCCCAGAACTGGACAGCAAACTCCAGGTACGGCCAGACCAGAGTCTTGTAGAGTTAGAATTATTGTTTTATCTCTGCAGTTAATCCCCTTTTTAATGCATGCCAATACTCTGTTTGCTTTACTTGCAGCAGCTTGGTATTGTATGCCATTGCTGAGCCTGTCATCTACTAGGACCCCCAGGTCCTTTTCCATCCTAGATTCCCCCAGGAGTTTCTCCCAGGAGTTTCTCCCCCAAGTGAGTAGATTGCATTCATATTTTTGCCACCCAAATGCATTATTTTACATTTGTCTACATTAAACCTCATTTGCCATGAAGTTGCCCACCCCATTAATTTGTTCAGATCTTCTTGCAAGGTTTCCACATCCTGCGGAGAAGTTATTGCCCTGCTTAGCTTAGTATTGTCCGCACTTACAGAGATTGAGCCATTTATCCCATCCTCCAGGTCGTTTATGAATAAATTAAATAGGATTGGTCCCAGGACAGAACCCTGGGGGCCCCACTTTCCACCCCAGACCTTTCCGATTACTCCCCATTTATCACTACCCTCTGAACTCGCCCCTGTAACCAGTTTTCAATCTATGTACTCACCCTATGATTAATGCCAATGGACCTTATTTTGTACAGTAAACGTTTATGGGGAACTGTGTCAAATGCTTTTGCAAAATCCAGATACACCATGTCTACGGGCCTTCCTTTAATTAGATGGCAGCTCACCACCTCTCATAGAAGGTAGATTGGTTTGGCAAAAACGATTCTTCATGAATCCATGCTGATTACTGCTAATGATACCCTTGTCGTTACTAAAATCTTGTATATAGTCCCTTATCCTCTCCAAGAGCTTGCATACAATTGATGTTAGGCTAAGTGGTTTATAAAATTCCCAGGAATATAAACTTGGTCCTTTTTTTAAATATTAGTGCATTGGCTTTTCTCCAAACAGCGGGTACCATTCAGGTCAGTAGACTGTTCATAAAAATTAGGAACAATGCTCTGGCCATTACTTGACTGAGTTCCTTAAGGACCCTCAGGTGCAAGCCACCTGGTCCCGGTGAATTATTAATGGTAAGTTTTTCAGGTCAAATTCCAATTTTGTTCTCGGTTAGCCATGAGGGTGCTTCCTGTGACATGTCATGAGGATAAACATTGCAGTTTGTGTTACTGAAGCCCCCCCCCCAGATTCCCTCGTGAAGACTGAAGAGAAGAATAAATTCAATACCTTCGCCATCCCTCCATCCTTAGTAACCAAATTCCCTTCATCATTCTTTACTCTTGGTAGCCTTTCCTGCTCCAGGAAGAGTCTGTTTTACCAAATACCTTCCACTTCTTAATAACAGACATCACTGTGCTTCTAGGCATTGATAAAGTCTTTGAATTTTTTTCTACCGATTATGCCTGTCCACAACTTTATTCCAGAGATCTTTTGACAGCGCCTTGCCACCCATAGTTGATTGTTTGCTTCAGTTGCACTATCAGGGACAACTTCAGGAAAGCTCTTTTCATACTGAGTTAATCAAAATAACCACAGCTGATCATAGTTTAAAGTCAAATGGCTTTGTGTGCCATTAAGAAGGTGATTAGCTACACTTGATTGAGTTTACAAGTAATTTTTAGGAAGGGGGGTGATCCTTTTTCCAACTCAGTGATTCGGTTTTTGTTTGTTTTTTTCCCCTAAATTTTGGTATATTTTCCACTTGGATGTTATGTAAGCAAATACAGCTTGATAAAACAAAAACTATATCTGTCTTAATTTCAGGCTGCAAATTTTTAAAGAATGGTGATTCTTTTCTATACCCACTGTATGCCCCCCCCCCCCATGGCTTAACACTTCTATACCCCACTTCAACATGATCTCTGATCTGGGAGCTTCGCCTAAGTACAAAATTAAAACAGTCTCTAAGGTAGTGCAGTGTGGCTCCCTGATCTCATTACCACAACTCTCTGTGGGTTATGATGTCCCTGTCACTTACCTCTTCTTCTACATGCTTTCCATAGTTTGTTTTTTTCCAGGCGCCTTCTATGGTTGTCAAGTCTGCTCTGGAACATCTATTTTGAATGGATTGTGCTGTTTAGCCTACTTTTCTACGCTAGGAAGGCCATTACCATGCAATGGATAAACGCAGCCCCTCCCCATGACTTTTGGAAACAATTGGTGAATAACAGCTTACCATTGTATAAGGATGGAAATAAGGGTAAATATTGCGCTAATGTGAAAAATAAAAACCAAAAAAGTGTATATCAAAACAAGCAGCTACACAACAATGTGACTAAGATTACAAACAAAATGGGTATAGAAAAAGTAGCGCTGTGCAGTGTAAGTGTACCAGGCTTTGTCTATCCAGTATTGCAACATCTCTTAAGTATTTGTCTAAGTCAGCTTTCTTTATCATGTGACTGGACCGGAGCAGGCTGACAATCGTCGGAAAGAGCTTCCTTTGGAACCACTTTACATTTTAAGTCAACCCCCATTGGGGGTACGTTTGGGTTTAACCCCCTCGACACCTACGTGAATACGGCTGACATCCGGTGAATCCAGGTTGGTCCCTAATACTCTGGATTTTCTACCAAGATTTGGAGCTGAGGACTACTGAGTTGTCACGACTGAGATTGAGATCCCAAAATCTACGAGTCATCAGACAAGCTGACTGGTCCCGGTGTTGGATTCTCTATGCTTACGCGATCTGCTGTCATCGACAGGCAGATCCACGGGTTCTGGTAAGAGTACTCCACCTAATTCTATATAGAGTTGGAAGATGTCTTTTCCTTGATGACCCATAAAGCCTGCACGTCCTTTTTTTCATCACAAGGGATATATGTTTTGAGTGGACATTTTTTCTTTATTTCATGATTTTCTATGATAGATATCATGGACTTTACACTTACGTATACACTTTAGGATTAGATATTCATTAATATTTTTTCACTAAGGTGTCACTTCCCTAGAGAGACATTGATTTGTTTTCACTTACACTGCACAGCGCTACTTTTTCTATACTCATTGTATAAGGATACCTAATTTAATAGGAGTTGCCCCAAAAATATAACAAGTTATGGTCCAATGATACAACAGCTTTTGTAATGTCTGCAATTTAATATTTACCGTCATGGATTGCTTGCATATACAGGTTTTTCCTGACATGGGGACGTCCTTCCAACTTACTCTGTCATACATTTTATGCTTTCATGATGTCTGTATATGTGAAAATAGACTCCCTCCAGAGGTGGTTCTGGCTAGCTCAGTAGATTTTTTATTTATTTTTTTAAAGCCAAAGGCCTGGATTATTTCCTAAATGTACATAATATAACTGGGTACTCACATTTATAGGTAAAGTTGATCCAGGGAAAATCCAATTGCATTGCTGTAGCAAATTTAAGCATGCTGAGAATGTTCACAATTTTGCTATGGATTACCACATATTCGCAACAACATTTCGATATCAGAAAGATTGTGAACACTGGGCAGTGCTCAAGAATGACAAAATTCTGGGCCCCGTCTTACCTGAACGTCCACAGCTAATCTTTAGGGGAGTACCACCTTTAAAAATTCAAGTAGCTCCAAATATTTTGGATGCCCCGAATAGGGTTTCCTTTTATCAAAATTCTAAAGGCTTTTTTCCCTGTAGAAAATGTGCCGTCTGTTATATTAATAAAAATAAATATAGAAAAATCTGCCAATTTAAGTCTCACATCACTGCTAAAGTGTATGATGTCAATACTTTTATAACCTGCACGTCTAAAAATGTGGTGTATTTATTGATCTGTCCATGCAGCCTACAATATGTAGGCTGTACTATGAATGGATTAAAGAACATTTGGCAAATATCCGGAAAGAGTTCCCCAAACACACGGTTTCTCGGCACTACCTGGAATGTCATAATAAAAATCCAGTAGGGACCACTTTCATAGCCATAGATCGATTTACACCACATTGGCGAGGAAGTCTGACAGAGAAATCTCGCTAGATCTATGACCTCAAATGTTACACTCCCTTTGATCTGAACGTTGACTGGGATGTGAACAGCTTTATTAATAATTGCTGATCCAGTCCAGTTATATAGCTTTGTTCATTACTAGTACTGTGTTTATCTCTATTAGCAGTTTCTCTGGTCTGCCACTAGATGGCCCTCTTATTAGAAAGTGTTCAACTATAATTTTAAACACGGTTTTAATTGATTGCTTTATAGGTAGCCTCCTATAATATTATCTACCTGTATGGACACTATTAAAATTGCTTTATGTCTATTCAATGTTTGCATTTTATTTTTTTAAATGTTTGCTCATTTTTATGACATCCATTCAGTTCCGCCCGGCCATTCACTATGCCCGGTCTGTCCTTTCTTGGAGTGTTGTCACCCATACGAGATTGCTTGGCGGTGGAACGCAAGCGCAGTGTTCGCTGTGCTCCATCGAGATCACTTCCGGTCGATGCGTCATCACAGGGGTTTGTCCTTCCGTGCTGAGCGTCATTAGCCATCTAGGTATTAGGACGTGTTCGGCAGGGGAGCGCAGACGTGGTGTGCGCTGCGCTCCACTGACCTCACTTCCGGTTGACGTGCCATCCCGGAGGACTGTTCTTCCCTGATGGACATCATTGGACTTTTTTCTCTCAAAAGTTTTATTGAAGTAAACATCAATCAGCATACACTCCAACAGTACAGGTTCCATAAAAAATGTTGATAAGCACATATCACATTCCACAAGTATAAACGTCTGCAGTACAATTCTGCTGTTCACCCTGACTCCCTCCACCCCTCCCTTAACTGGTCTCCCGCCATATAGTTATCGGTTGTGTATTAATCCCAAAGGCCACCCCCCCATGTCCCATCCCAACTCCACTCTCATGCTTAGAGAAACAGTCTGTCCAAGACCAAATCGACTGGGCTAAGACCAGGGGTATCCAACTATGTTGACCATAGTGTGTTAACATTTCTGCGCGTCCCCTGTGCTGGAAGATGTACTTCTCCAAGCGCAGGGTGTCTCCCATTTGAGTCACATCATTGGACATTTAGATAAAAGGGCGTGCTAGTGTCTAGTAGCCATGCCTGACGAAATCCTGTTGGATGAAAAAACATCAGGCGGGCGGGCTGACACTAGCACGCTGAGAGCCGCAGCCGTTCGAATATTATGATGCACTTGTTCCTGTACTAAACTGTAAGTTACTATGAATAAATTTTTAAATAACTTTACAGGCTTTAGTATTGGCTGCAATATCTTTTCATTGGGTATCGCTAGCCATCTGTGTGAATGGTTTACATCCTTTATGAGAGCTAATCTTTGCTGTATGAAAATGTCTGACAATTAGCCGCAATCCCGGTCTGAATTCCATTTTAAGCTAAGGAACGGAGCTGTGATCTTGGTTTGTCAATTACATGCCGGCTTTTTCCAGCTATCTGGTAAGCAGATTGGATTTCCACGTGGTGCAGTATGCTTTTCTATACACATTGAAGCTTGTGACGGGTTTATCAACTCTACTCCTCTCCTCCCCCGGATTTACTTCTCATTTAGCGCCGCATGTGGAATTTTATATGCCTTTATGTTTTGCTGATCAACAAATTGTGCTGGCTGCTCAAAATATTATCTCTAACAATATTTGGTAGCGCGGATACTGACTTGCTTTGTACAAATTGAAGCATGCTTTCCTGGGGTTTTTCGCCTTCCTCTGGATCAACTGTGGGTGAAGGATTGTGTAGATGGAATAGTTTTTTTGGTTGAACTGGTGTCTTTTTTCAACCTATGTATATATTGTCGCAAGCTACACCTCAGTTGTTTGGATGAGGCCCTTGCTCATTCTACATGATTGTAATTTGCTATATTTCTTGAAGCCCCTGCATGGGGCCTCACCTTAGTGTTGTGTTTCTCTATTTGGCAAATGTTTCAATAAACAGCTTTTTTTTTTTTTTTTTAAACCATTAAAAAAAAAAAAAAAGTGTTCAACCAGATCATCCACTGAGCTCTAAGGCCTGGTTCACACCTATGCAGGTTGCAGTTTGCATATTCCAGGTGCATTTTGCTATACACATTTTTGATCCATTGAAGTCTATGGAACCAAAATCCAGAAAAAGTCTCTGAACCTTTCCATAAAATGCACAGATGTGAAATACATCCAGAGGAAACCATGTTAAATTAATTGTAGCATGTTTCTGCAAAACTGAAAACGCACTAACAAAAAATGCATAGGTGTGAACCAGGCCTTCGTGATTGAATTTTAGCCCCAAGTTTAATTATTATTATTATTTTTTAAATATAGCCCTGTTTTACTCAGTAACAATTAGAAACACAGGATGACCCTGTCCACGATGCTGAATTATATATAAAGCCAGCACTACAGGCATACTGCCGAACGGGTTTTAAGGGACTGGGTTCCACAGCGATTAACAGTGGTTCTCAACCCTGTCCAAGTACCCCCAACAGGCCATGTTTTGTGAATTTCTTAGATAAAATAGCTGTCCAAAATATTGACCACCTTGCACAGGTGCTTTAAATCAAAAGAAAAACCTGCAAACATGGCCTGTTGGGGGTACTTGAGGACAAGGTTGAGAACTACTGCTGAAAAGCACCCTGCAGCCAACAACACATTCCACCAAGTGCCAAGGTGACTGCACCATACAGGATACAGTACCCAAAGCAACATAACAGGCCGTTCTTACAGCATGAGGTCCAGTATGGCACCCAAGGTTTTCACAAGGTTGTACCTTCCTGGATGTACCCGCTTCTGTGTGGTCCAGCACCTACCTCTTAAGGTAGAGTAGAATTAAAGTGGAGAGGCCCCAGGGAAGCATGTTTTTAATAGCTTGCCAGTGTCCAATCAGCGCAAGGTATGAGCCAGTAAACCACTCTGTATTTATAAGTAGCCTGTGTCCTATCTATACTGTGCGATTAAGAGAAGAAATTTAAACCCCACATATGGAAAGACTTTATGGTAAGAACTGTGAAAATGTTAAATAAACTCCCTCAAGAACCAGTTCTGGCCAGTTTGGTAGATTGGTTTAAAAAAAAAAAAAAAAAAAAAAAAAGAAGAGCTGGATGCACAGTAGCCAGCGGGTACGTGAAAGCTCCCAATGTAGACTTGCGATTGGGAGCTTTCTGATCAGGTGACTGCTGTGAGCCAATCACAGTGGTCACATGACCCGAATGCCCACCTCCTCCTCCTAGCATTTAGAACTCTTAAAGGGCCAGGAGGCGGTCGGCGCAAAGAAGTTAAAGAGGCAGTAAACTTTGTATTTTTTTTTTCCCTATTCTATTCCATGCAAATTAAAACGCATAATGGGCTGGTATGCATTGCATACTAGCACACTATATGACACTTACCCGCAAACGAATGCCCGCCTTGTTCCTATCAATCTTCACCCGTCTGCCTTCTGGGGGCGTGGACTCCAGCTGTGGGACTGGCAGGAGCCGGCTGATGTCACTCCTGCACACAAGCCGCCGGTCATGGAACACACTTCTGAAGAAACGTCACGGGCGGCCGTTCTTTCAGAGCGCATGCGCCAAAGACATCAGCACAGTAAATATCTACTAAACGGCGCACGTTTAGGAGACATTTACAGTACCTATAGTTAAGCCTTATTCTAGGCTTACCTATAGGTACAAATACAGGGAGGTTTACAACCTCTTTAATGAGGATAGACTTCGGACTGTGGCATTTAAACAAAAAACTTGCAGTCAACCATGACACCGTCTCCTGCGAAACATATATTTTTTTTGTTAATATTTCGTTTTTTTTTTTTTTTTTTTTATATGTTTAGCTATGCCGTGTAAATGGAAACAAAAATATTGGTGTTTTCTTACTTTTTAACGACCTGGAAGACGACATACCCGATCCCTCATATTATACATTTTATTGGCTGTGAAGAGGTTTATTGCAAAATCTTGGTGATCAATTTGGCCTTAACTAAACAGCTTTTTTTTTACAATTAGCAAAAGGTTTAGGCTACTTTATCAGGGTCCTTCAAATCCAAACTTTAGGCCAGATTTTGATGGTGGCTCTGACAAAGTTGCAGCACACAGATATCTAACAGTTGGAAGTTGCGGTGTACCCTCACATCCAGTGCCTAAATCTGACCTGTCACCATTTTATTGACTTTCAACATTCCCCCCACCTTACACAAGGACTTATTTTCATTTTTTGCTGCATTTCTCATGCTTATTTTTTGAGTAGAAGGAGTGAAGTACCCTCAGCTTCCGTAGATATCAACATCACGCATTCCACGTGGATGAGTGAGTGACAATAAGAACCCATTCTCACTCTGAGAAGCAATCCACGGTAGATAGCTTTTTATTTATTTTCAATTAAATTTACAGAGTCTATGATTTCACAAAAAGAATAAAAGGATTTAAAACTGTACCCAAGCCTCAGATATTGTATCCAATCAGGCCACCTTTTCCAATGCAGAACCAAAATAAAACCTCAGTTGCAACCAGACCATTACTGACAGCTTCCCTGACAGTAGGCTCAGATAGGCAGCACCTTTGGAATGACTGTACAAATCCTTTTATGCCGTCAATGGCTTTTAGAATCTCTGGAGGAGTCAGTTCAATCTGAGCATACTACCAGAAAGTTGAAATTCGTGAACGTAACTGACTGCAGTGCTCACAAGCTGGGGGGGGGGGGGGTTAGTAGTCACAGCCTTGACAAGTTTCTGAGCCACGCTGAGGTGAGCCTAGCTTCCCACAAGCAAAGTGTAACCTCCCGGCAGAGCGCAAGAAGACAGAACCTCCCAAAGTCACCCTCCCAGAGCAGACAAAACGAGCAAGTCGCGGATAGAAGCCGCTTACTCCAGTAAGTGGCTAGCTTTTTAGAGAGTGTTTGGCAAATGGTGATAAGTAGCCTCATCAACATCTGTTTAGACCTTAAAAAGGGGTAAACCACTGCGCTGCTACGTGGCCCTATACACTTAAATTTTTGCCATGGCTGACAAGCAAAGCATCATGGCCACCACATGCCCTTATTTAGGTGGACAGTAAAGCTAAGCCACCTGCTTTTACAGCCTCCCTGGCTGCAAGTGTAAACAAGCCCTTAATAATGCTAAGGTATGGAGTGTTTTCAATCCTACATAACTGATATCTTGAGCTTGCAATAACATAAATCATGATACATAAATAAAGACACAGAAACAAGACAGTTTTTTTTTTACAGATCTTTAAAAATTCAAAAAATTGACAAGCATTTTCCAAGACATGCGTACAAAGTTTAACATGACCTTAAAAAGATAAAAAAAAAAAAAGAAGATTGCACCTTCAGTACATAAATATTTGTGGTTCGAAAAGAATATAAAGAATATACAGTCATTGGGTGAAGATAGTGTGGATTATATTAATATGGTCTAATGGAAATACATATAAAAGAAACCTCTTTCTATAAACAGAAATACGGTAGTTCCATGGTGAACAGAAGTTCAGGCATACCTGTATGCTTTCTTGAGCAATAGCCTGTGAACCACAGAAATATTATGATAGGGGAGAAGATGGCATAATACTATTCCCATACTGCATAGAGTTTTCTTAAGTGAATGTGATGCTGACCAGATAAAAATCAGAATGTCTAGATTTCTGTGGATGAATGATTGGATCACTGAGCATTCAAGTTTTTAAACAGAAGGAGGATGCTGGAAAGACACATTGCTAGCATTAATGGAAACAATAGTGATCAGCCAATGTTTCCTCACTTGCCCACTTTTCCTGCAATGAGCTTCAGACATTAGATTTTTGCTAGATCTACCTAGACTACGCATAGCCTCAAAACCATTTCACAGTAGGTTAAAAAAAGGTTTTAAAGTGAACCTGTGTTAAATTAAAATCTTATAAACCAAAATCTTTACTAGGGACCAAGCTGCATAAACTATTGTTATTTTAGCATTTATTCATCCAGTACAGCCCAGGCTCTAATGCCTATGATCGCAGTATTTCACGTAATAATGCCCAGTGTTTCCAACAGGTTGCTCAGGCTCCAAATATTGCACTGTGGAATAGGTAAACCCCCCATGTTGGCATTTAATTTTCCACTATGAGAAAGCCGATGGCATTGCAGGGACACCTTATGCTAAAATTGAGGAAGAGAGTAAAATAATCCCACCCCCATCTCCCGCCTTATGCTCGTCTTCTCAAAAAGATGTTCGCTTACATGTTCCAGTTTTAACATGGGTTCACATTAAAGCAGAATTTAAAATCGCAGCCAATGTTTGTGGCCCAAACACACCAGTGCTACCTACAGGTAAAACCTAGTATTACACTTTTATACAGCCAGCAAACAAGGCAAAGCCACACACTGACGACATTACTCTATATGTGTTTATTGCACTTGGTTGGTAGAATGATAGCCACTGCCTATTGCCATGCCCCTCTAACAAATTTCACCTAATTAAGCTCATTGGGGTGTAACATGCAAGAGGGGTGTGGCCATAGGTAGGGACCATCATTTAGCCAGTGCAGTAAACATATATGGAGTGAGGTCATCAGTATCTGGCTTCTCTGTTTGCTTGCTGTGTAGCCTGGAGACAGAAAAAGCTAATGGAAGCTGGCACCTGACAGCCTGCAGACCAGAGAATTTATTGCAGCTTCGAGTGGAGCTCGTAGCATTGATTACAGTTTTAGCACTTCAATAGAACAGTAATTTCAGGCACCCATACAGAGTGGATGGTGGTTGGACGTTTGCAATAATTCCAACCACCAAATTATCCCCCCTTACTAAAAGAAGCATTAAGGCCTACTTAACTTCTCACATCTACTCACTAAAAATTCTTTACAACATGTACAGTAGACATACTGCAAATGGACCCCTTTGATTCTCTGTACTGCTGGCTTTTGTCTAACAGGCAGCATTGGTCTGTCAGAAGTCAGCAGCGTACACATTGGGGCTGACTTACAAAAACCAAAGCAACGCTGGACCACTTGCTCATAGTCACTCATTACCCTAGAAAAAGGGACTATGTCTTGGTGCTATATGCAGCTTTACTACTTTTCTTTCAGTTTCTGAAAACGAAGCTCACTTAGCAGGCTGCTAGAGTGGTAAGCTGACTTTCAACACGAAGCGGAGATGGGCTTTAGATGCTGCCAGGCCTACTATTTATGGACCATGGTAACATTAAAAAAAAGCAGTAAAAACTTAAGATATGGAAGGTCACTAAAGTATACACAAATTAAATTCTCTTTTTTGCTCCCTTTTTGGTCTGCCAAGTGTTTTGTTATATCTGTTTAATAAGTGCAAAAAATAGCTTTTTGATTTGGCCAGAAAACTTCTATGGGTTGTTAACTTTTTTTGTATTCCATCACAAAATGAAGGAGGTAGGGATGACATGTGCCTAGGAATTCAAAGCTGTGTTTTCATGTCAGAGGAAGGTATGGGCACATTATACTTCTGGCACATCAAAAGTTATTTTTATTTACCTGCAGAATGTTCCAAGAGATAAAACATGGGGACATGTGCATGTAATCCAGAGATGCACTAAATATTTTATTGCCTTGACATATGCTTTAGATTTGATATCAGCTCCAGCAAAAAAAGATACTAAAGTTTTGCACCACACCCCAAGGGAAGCACTAGCACCTAGTGTAGACATAATTTTCAGTTGTGTAACAGGGCCATAAGACATGCAGGTTTCAATCCTGTACCTTTGAGATCGATAGACTATTGGCAGTAAAACACAACCTAGTAGACTCTCTCCCCAAACCCAATATTTATATGTTAAAAGTTGCTGGAGACTAATTCATGGGAGATCTTCAATAAAAGTGACAGAATCAAGCAATAATGATCTAACTTCCATAAGTAATAGGTACATAGGAAGGCTGGGAAGAGAAGTTGGGTTTAAACAATTCTGAAGAGCTTTTAAGAGTCAAATTGTGATCATACTCCAAAAACCATTTAGTGCCTCGAGGCAGTAGTCAATGCTATAATGTCTACACAGACTTTCAAAAAGAAAACTAATTTGGCCAAGAAAGAAACAGTAACTAGAATCATGAAGTGACTATGACATGAACTATGAGTTTTTGAGTAATGATTTTAAGCACCCATTAGGGATGCTAATACCTTGCAGACTCCCAAACTGAAAAAACACTTTTAATGTGTCCAGCAGGAGACCAGTACAGATAGATACAGCTAAGATGGTGGCTGTGCGGCAATACACAGATTTGCCGGAAACTGACACAAGGCCTGATCACATGGGGGAAGATGCGCAGTCAGAAGTCAGTTCCATCTCAAAATTGACCATGTCTGCGGAGAAAAAGGACGATGAATATAGTAAGAACAGATCAACAGTAAATAAATACTGTCATTACTAGCTCATTACTGCTCAGATCTTACGTCTCTACCCAACCTACATGAATCACTTCAATACTGGGCACTTTTAGCCCCTTCCTGCCCAGGCCAATTTTCATCTTTCAGCACTGTCGCACTTTTTTTTTTAACGGTATAATTACATTTTTTAAATTGTTTATATACAAACAAAAACAGAAATGGATATGTAGCATTAAAGGAGCAAACAGTGCTCACTCAGCAATGAGGTACAGTTACATGGTATCCAGTCAGTGAGTACAGATTGATTAAGGGGTTTCATTGTAACCTTCTAAATTCCAGTAGAATGACTAGAAGTCAACTAACATTTTCAGAGAACTCAAGGGGCAGGTGGTATAGTGCAATCCGAATCCAACCCATGGATTCCAGATCTTATGAAACTTTTTTGGACATCCTCTGGCCTCATGCGTCAATTTGTATAAAGGTATAGCTTGATTGACTATATTGAGCCAGAAGGCAATAGTAGTTGAGGATTGGGATTTGTTGTCACACTTTGAATGACAATTACGCGGGCATGCAACGCTGTACCCAAATTACATTTTTATAATTTTTTTCACACAAATAGAGATTTCTTTAGGCGATATTTAATCACAGCTGTCTTATTTTTTTGCTTAAAAAAATGAAAGACCAAAAAAAAAAAAAAAAAAGAAGTTTTAGTTTGTCAGTAAATAAGTAATAAGTGTCCTGATTATCTGTACAGTCTCCCCTGCGAGGAAATGCAGCTGATCAGCTCTCCTCGCCTCACACTGTCAGTGTGAGGCGAGGAGAGCTGATAAACGGCACTTCCGTATTTACACGTGATCACCTGTGATTGGACACATCCGATCACATGGGTAAAGAGCCGCTTCATTAGGTCTTTACTGAGATGACGTGCCCCCCAGGGGCATGCAAGAGCGGTGACACTGAGGCGTGGTCATATGACGGCGCCCCAGAATGAGAGGGGTTCCCGCCCGCCGTCATTTTACTATACGGCGGGCGGGTGGGAGGTAGTTAAAATAAGTTGGTTCAGATACATGGACTTTATTTAGTAAGGCAAAGAGTTCTCAATCATCAAATATTGCTCCAGCTATACTAAGCTTTGTATGTTGATATTAAATATGGTCATCTCTTTTAAAAATAGCTTTATACAGGTTTTTTAGTTGAAATAAAGACTCACCAAAAGTGCTCCCAGAACAGGCCTCAGTGCCATCTGGAGGAAACTGCATCAAAGAATCCAAGGTGCGAGGAGACATGGGCAAGTCTATTGTGTTGCTACATGTTGTCCTATTAAAGTAAAAGACAAATCTAATGCAGGACTTGACAATTTGCTTTGATCTAGGAGCCACCAAAAAAAAAAGTTGGGAGCCATTTTTTTTATTTTATTTTTTAACATAGCTTTATTTTCTGTTCAGAGTAAAAAATGGCAGAATAAAATAAAAGCTATACATTACTTATACTTACCCTGCCGGTCCCATGAGGCAGGCAATTCTAAACAATTTATGTTTTTTTTTTTTTATTTACATTTAAAAATCAGACAGCCGTCTCATTCAGTTACAATGCTACTGAATGAGACAGCTTTCTCACTAGGTAATTTCAAGACATGTAATATGATATTACTGCAAAGGTCTAGGAAATGCAAACTTTTGGTAAAAACAAAACAAAAAAACAAAGCTAAAATGTATTTTAGGACACAAAAACAATAGGATTTTTGTACTCACCGTAAAATCCTTTTCTCTGTCGTCCATGGACGGACACAGCCCTTAATTCTTGACAGTTGGGTTATGTTCCTGTTCATAGGAAAGGACTAGGCAGAACATGTTAGTTCTCTTAAAAACATGCAACTTTAACAGAGTTGAACAGTCTCGCCCAGGGGGCGGTCCCTCCGTACATAACCCTCCTACCTGCAGTCAGCAGCCTCAGTTCGTAGTAAAGCAGTACAAACTAAAAAAGGAGGGATGGGTGCTGTGTCCGTCCATGGACGACAGAGAAAAGGATTTTACGGTGAGTACAAAAATCCTCTTTTCGTCCATGGACGGACACAGCTCCTTTATTTTTGACAGTTGGGATGTCCCAAAGCAGTGTCAAAAAAACGAGGGGTGGGCACAGCATCAAAAAAACATTTTCACCCCAAACAAGCAGAGCTCAACGGAGGAGTTGCAACCTCAAAACAGCCGCATGCAAAACTTTGTGGCCGAAGCCAGCATCCGAAGATGCACTCACATCAACCTTGTAAAATTTGGAAAATGCGTAAACGGACGACCAGGTTGACGCCTTACACACTTGTGATACAGATGATTAAAGTCGGAAAGCCCAAGAGGCACCAAAAGCCCTGGTCGAACGCGCCAAAATGGGAAAGAGGCACCCGCCCCTAAGGGCATAGGCCTGGATGACGGTCCGCCTGATCCACCGAGAAATGGTGGCAGACGAGACAGACAGGCCCCTTTTGTGGACCGGACACGACATAAACAGTGAGTCAGACCTCCGAAACTGAGCCGTAACAGACCGGTACACCCGAAAGGCCCGTACCACGTCCAAAGTGTGGAGCGCAGACTCTCTGGGACACAAGGATGGAAGTACAATGTTCTCATTCAGGTGAAAAGCCGAAATCACCTGTGGAAGAAACTAAGGTCGTGGGCGTAGTACTGCTAACTCCTTATGGAGGATCAAACATGGGGACTTGCAAGGCCGCCAATTCAGAAACCCTTCTGACAGAAGTAATGGCCACTAGAAAGGCCACCCTTTGAGATCACATCAGGAGAGGAATCTCACTGGTGTTCTCAAAAGTAGGTTCCTGAAGAACCGAGAGCACCAGGTTCAAATCCCGAGGAGGGAGAAGTGGTCTAATTGGGGGAAGCCCCCATCAAAACTCCTGTACAAAAAAAAAAAGGTACCCACCAGGGAATGGGGGAAAGGAAAAACGTACCGCTCAAAAGCTTGAGAATTCACCAAATGGCTGCTTCCGCCCGGTCACTCACACAGGTGCTGGCTCTGCACTGTGGCATGGGAGAAAAAGAAACCCTGGACTGCCGCACTCTGTATAGACAGTTATTTAGTTACTTACTCATGAGTAAGCGTCAATTCGTGACGTGAAACGCGTTAGCCACCCTTCCCTGCATGCACACTATCTGCATTTGTTGTTTTGGATCTATGGATTTATTTTGAATTTGGATTTTTTACTTGAAATTTTGGAATAAATAACTGTCTATACAGAGTGCGGCAGCCCAGGGTTTCTTTTTCTCCCATGCACCAGGGAATGGGGCGCCAACGGCCATAGAAAGAAAACCGCCAAGGCTGAGACTGACCCTTGGTGGTGCTTAAAACAAGTTTTTTAAAACCACTCGATGCTGTAAAAACAGCAGGATCCTGGGAACCGAACACAGCACTTCATCTCCACGCACCTGGAGACGTAGGCCTTCCAGGTGCGATGGTAGATCTTGCAGGAGGAAGAATTCAGTGCCCTCAGCATGGTCGAGATGACCGAATCCGAAAGACCTCGATCCCTTAGTACCTGGCTGACGATAACCATGCCAATACGGGCAGCGGCTGTAAGGCAGGATTAAGTGTGGGACCTTGAGACAGAAGGTCCTCCCGCATAGGCATCCGCTAGTGCGTCCGCCACCAGGTGTACGAAGTCGGCGTACCAAGGACGCCGGGGCCAATCCAGAGCAATTAGGATCACCGGGAATCCCCTCGATCAGCACATTGAGGAGCAGCCGAGGTAGTCCCATCAGTGGAGGATAGGCATAAACTAGCCTCCACGCGTCTGCTCAGGGATCACCGGACCACGAATCTCAACATCATGCAAAACGAGTCGCGAAGCCAGGAGGTCCACGTCTGACGTCCACCTCCGGCAAAGGGAGTAGAAACCCCTCCGGGTGCAAGAGCATTCCATTCCCCTTGTTCAACAATTGGCGACTCAAATAGGCCACACCGAGAATGTAGACAGCCGGCACGCTTCTTCTCGTCCACCGCAGGATAACCTGAAGGTTGACATAAGCCACAGCCGTGGCATTGTCCGACTGGAACCTGATCGGCAGCCTTGTAGCCTCCACGACTTCCTGATCATCCGAAGTTCCAGAACATTGACCGGCAGACGTGATTCGTCCAGAGTCCAGCGACCTGGACCCCCCAACCTCCCTTCAATAGAAAAAGGGAAAAACTTCCCGGACAGAAGTGCCGGAATGTCAGCCATCAAGTCAGAGAGGCCCTGACTAGGCGAATTATCTGAATCTGATGATCCAGAGACAATGGGAATGTGTTCCATAGGACCGCATCCCCCCTCCGAGTGTGGACTCGGACAAACGGTGCTGCCTCGAAGGAGGCCATCATGGGACTTATTTCACTGCCCCCTGGAGCATCCGCAACCTTTCTGGAGGAAGAAAAATTCTCGCCTCTGATGAGCACAGAACCAGCCCCAGGATGGTGACTGACTATAGACACGTCTTCCTTTAATTCTAAACTGAAAACAGGTTATAAAAGAAGACCATGCAGAGACCAAATGACAATGCCATGTTGACTCAGCAAGGCTAGAATCGAAGTGAGCACCCTGGTGAAAACTCCCGGTGCCGCTAGGTCAAAAAGGAGAGTCATAAATTAAAAGTGGTTCTCCCTGACCGCTAATCACAGGAACCTCTGGTGCCTGTCGCATCTGAGGACATGCCAGCTCGCGTCCCTGAAGTCCAGGGACACCCCCGGATGGAGCGAACCGACTCCATCCTGAATTTCCAAATCCCCACCCAGTCTTGAACTGCCCCATCAGGGCAGTCCGACGAGACTGTAGGACAAAGAAACCATCCGGTGACAAGAAAGAAAACATCGATCTTTTATGAAGCGACCACTTCACAAACTCCGTGGTCGGAAAAACCGGACGGCTACACAAAGGCATTCAGGGCCTTGAGGCCTAAGAGTCATGAACAGATCTGAATCTGTCCTGCAGCGGTATGGGTATGACAACCCCCAAGAAAGACCGCAATATATTGAAGAAGGAAGGTCCCAGCTTACAGGGCGCCTCTACTGTTAGCCAAAGAAAGGCAAATCTGTCAGCTTCCCTAGAAACTCGGTCAGCGGACCAATATATCAGCCTTTTCAGGTGGCGCAAAACCACCCCGGACACAGAGGCCCTAGAGGCTAAAGCAGTCGCAGTGCACCTGCTGGTCGACTTATAGAGGAAGCTGATGCTCCTCCACTGCCTGGTACAAAAGCTTTGCCCAGTCATTGAATGTCAGTCACCAGAGACGCAGCCACTAACGGGCGTAACACTGACCTCAACATGGCGAACACAGTCCGAGCCATCGCTTCTGATCACCTCCAAAAGGCAGGTAGGTGACCCCCCTGCCGGGAAAGTGGTACCCCTGATACCAGGGTTCAACTTCATAGGCAAATACACATATCCTTATGAAAATGCTCTACAAGGAATAACGTGCGTTGAGGGACCAAAAAGGACCTCTGCGACAAACCCAGTCCCCATCTATGAAGAGTCGGCACGCTTCTTCAATATAGAGTGGGTCGAGTGCGACCCAAAAAAGGGACTGACACCTTCCAGCAGCTAATTCATTGACAAGTGCTGATTGTACCAACACATAGTTTATACTGTGTATTGCGCCAAAACGTGCAATTGGAGCATGGGAGAAAACCCACTCAGCCACAGAGAGCATAGTACATAGACATACAGTGTATGTATTTTAGTATGTGTGAATAAACATATTGAACATGTTTATGCGGTGCATAGCCCAGAAGGCGCACATACCATTGGAGCGTGGGAGGAAACCGGAGCACCCGGAGGAAACCCACACAGACACAGCGCAATAATAGATACATTCAGTGTTGTGTATAAAACATATTGCCTATGTTCATACTGTGTATTGCGCCGAAGGCGCACATGGCATCAAGCGTGGGAGAAAACCGGAGCACCCGGAGGAAACCCACGCAGACACAGAATAATCATACAGACATATGCTGTGAATGTAGTTAGTGTCATATATAAACATATTGTTCATGTTTATAATGTGCATTGCGCAGAAGGCGCGCATGTCATAGGAGCGTTGGAGGAAACCGGAGCACACGGAGGAAACCCACGCAGATACAGAGAGTAACCATACAGACACATACATACTGTGAATGTATTTAGTGTCGTATAGAAACATTGTTTATAATATGCATTGCACCGAAGGCGCGCATGTCATAGGAGCGTGGGAGGAAACCGAAGCACCCGGAGGAAACCCACGCAGACACTATAAACATAATTGTTTATGTTTAAACTATGGCGCTGAGGGCACTTAATCCTCTCTGAATCCAATCTGAGTATAAGTGCTGCCAAAGCAAGCACCAAACTGCACCGAGTCAGAGCATCCCTCAGGAAATGGCGGGAAACGCTGTTGCCTCTCAGATACTGACTCCATCTCACACAGAAAGCTCTCAGGATTAGTCAAACTAATGACCAAAGTCCCCCCCCCCTCCATGCTGCACCGACCGGGGGGTCAACCAGGGGACACACCTGCCCAGAATGAGACCGCTCAGCGTCATTGCCCACCTCTATACACCAAGACTGTGTATCACTGTAATATCCATGCTGCTCTATAAGCAGTGTGTGTGGAAACAGTGAGGGAAGTTGTGAGGAGAATCGTGCTTGCCATCCAGGAGCCAACACTATAATAGGCCCACGCTGCGCCAAAGATGGCCACCGGATGCCTCAGGAAAGGGCGCGACCACAAGAAAATGGCCGCCCGCAATAGGAACTGTGCCAGAGCGCGGCTTCGGCAAGATGGCCGCCAATGGCAAAAAGCAATGCAATAGAAAACACCTTGAAAATGGCGCCAACACTGTCCAAATGGCGCCCGAGCACCGCGATATGGACGAGAAGGCCAGGCATGGGCTTCCCCCCACAGGTACGCCCCGAGACAGCAAGCAGCCCAGTCATATGTGGACCCTGGAGCAGAAGCTCACCGGCCACCCCTGGAGTCATGGGGTATGTCGTGACAGACCCGACGCCTATTTGCAAGGGACTAACACGCTCGATGGCTGGACTGGGGGGACTACAAGGATCTATAATATCCTGCCTTTCATGCCCAGCCGGCAGTTGATAGATCTTCAAAATAAAATAAGATAAAATAAAAATTTCTTCAGGTCTCAGGTCCCAAAGGGAGCCACATCCATCTCCTCGGCAGAAAAAAAACTGAGGCTGCTGACTGCAGGTAAGAGGGTTATGTACGGAGGGACTGCCCCCTGGGCGGGGCTGTTCAACTCTGTTAAAGTTACATGTTTTAAGATAACTAACATGTTCTGTCTAGTCCTCTCCTATGAACAGGAACATAACCCAACTGTCAAGAATTAAGGAGCTGTGTCCGTCCATGGACAAAGAGAGAAAATAGGACTACTCAATTTTGTAGTAATATATAAAAGATGGGGTTGCACCAAGTAAATGGATACCCAATATGTCAAACCTTAAATTTGCTTGTGCCCATGAAATGGCGGCAAATTTCAGTACCCTATGGTCATCAGTTTAGCGTTATGGAGGAGGTCTGGTGCTAGAATTATTGCTCTCATTCCACTGTGCACGACCATATGTAACGTGTATCGCAATCAATGTTTTCATGCGTAGGTCCTCTAACGCATGTATTTACATACGTTCCAGGTGCTTTTCTGCATGTGCGTTTTTGTTGCATTTATGAAGCAGTCCAGTGCGTTTTTGATGCTTTTTACAGCTTTCCAGTAAAGTCCAGTGCAGGAAAAATGCAGCGTATTCTTTTTTTTTTGGAACTGGAACTGCAAGAACTATGCCATTAAAAACCATACAACCCACTTTCCATGCGTTATTGATGCAGAAAAAAACCGCACTGGACTGCATGTGGCGTGAACTGGCCCTTAAAAAAAACGTATTTTGTTTATTCCCCCCCCCCCATCACATAAGGGACAAAAAGTGCTCTATGTGATGATTTGTTGGTGAAAGGTTCTCTTTAATGAGACATGCAGGGTCTAAAAGACTCTGCATGTCTGCCCTGTGCTCCACTGAATGTAATGCAGTGCAGATCGCACTGCATTACATACTTATCCAGCCATGCCGGCCAGGAAAACTGTCAACGGGGACCCGGAAGTGATGTCAAACACCGCTTCCAGGTCAGGAACAAGATGGGGAGAGTGGACACATATTCACTTTCCTCCCTCCCCTCAACCCTGCAGTGCCTGCTATGCCAGTCCCAGGCCATTTACCAAGTGTGGAAGCAATAGGGTGACAGCGGAGCTGCCCGAATGCTTCCATCTGACAGGTGAGCCCTGCTGCTTGCCCGCAGTAGGGCTAAATGTAGACAAAAACTACCTGCCTGACACCCGGAACAGTATGTTTCGGGAGTCGGGTGATACAAATTGTGCATCCCTGGAACAGTTAATGGGCTGACAAAAGCCCGGGTGCCAAGATGCAATTTTTAGTCGCCATGGTGACCTGGGATTTGTCGAGCATTGAGCTAATGACCATATTTTATAAACAGCACAGCAGCTATTAGAAACTGGAACACTTGCATTAAAAGTTCAATGCCTGGGTTTCTGATAGACTATGCCTTCATTTTTTTTTTTTTTAAATAACAAACATGTTATACTTGCCTCCACTGTGCAGCTCGTTTGTCACAGAGTGGCCCCAAACCTGGTCTACTGGGGTCCCTCGGCGGCTGTCTCGGCTCCTCCCCGCAAAAACTAACCCCCTTCATGCAAGCTCTCTCCCATGGGGGTTAGTTCTTGCAGGCTCGCTCCCGTGGTACAGCCAGTGGCCATAGCCGCAGACTGTATCACTCAGCCCGCCCCCCCCGGCGCGCCGCGTCATTGGATGTGATTGACAGCAGCACGAGCCAATGGCTGCGCTGCTTTCAATCAACCAATGAATGAGCCAAGAAGCCCGGCCGAGATGCCAGCACGTTCACGGTGCGGGACTTGAGGGGTCAGGTAAGCACTAATCCACTGATGTTTTTCACCTTAATGCATGGTGAAAATGCAAAGGTGAAAAAACGTGTGCCTTTACAACCCCTTTAACCGATACTCACAAGAGTTTTAGGTTTTCAGCAAACTGGCGCAAATATAGGACTGGTCAAAGGAATCTTTCATTCTTCCACAAATGGCGATAGTAACCAATTGTCAATTATTACAAAGTAATTGGAGATAATTCCAATCACTTCCTGTCCTTGCAACACCTCCTCAGCCCTCCTCCCCCCCAGTGCAGAAACAGACTGCTATAAAAAAACTATTGAAGATTCTGATTTGTCTCCAAAATAATACAATGTTTTGTCTGGAGATAGATTTTAGGTTTTGTTTTTAGTGCACTATGGCAAGTCAGAAAATGCCTAATGTGAGCGAAGATTGCACGCTAATATGTTGCCACTGTACAAACCAAATTGATAGCAAGCCATGCAATTTGTATAGGATAAATGAAAACAGAATTCAAGAGTCATTAGGTCATGTCTAGAAGCCAGTAGCCATTTTTACCACCTACATTAAAATGCATCCAATGACAAGGAAAAGGAATTCTCTGCATTATAAATTTTTAGGCACCGATAGAGGTATATTTATCACACATTTCTCCATAAAGGGAATAGGTATATGTGATGTTTGTGCTGGAGCACTGTGTGACCCTTCAACTTTTTCTCCTGATGCATGCTGGGGAAGGGGCTGTACCAGGAAGTAGTGAGAGTGGTGTGTGGAACTGGGAAGCAGCAGCTTGATGGACAGAAGGGATTACATCTGGTAATGACAAAATCCTGTTGTATTAGAACTCTATGTAACAAAGTCATCATGTTCCGAGTGAGTAATAAACCCTTCCATGGTTAAGAAGTTCATCTGGCCTGTGTGTAACTTGCTGAGCAGCTACCGGCAGCATTGCTAGCAACACTCTGAGAGACCCCCTGTCTAAGGGACATAGCAGTGGCGACGAGAATTGTGGATTTTAGCATACATGGCCTTCATAGGGTTTATTCAACCATTTGATCCTGCTGCTGAATCATGGAGTTCCTGGGTAGAGAGGCTGGAGCAGTATATGGAAGCAAATAGTGTGGCTGCAGAAAAGAAGGTTGCAGTTTTCCTCACAATATTGGGTCAAGCTGCATATGGCACTCAGAGACCTCATTTCTCCAGACAAGCCGGCCTCTAAGCCCCTGCCTGAGTTAATTCAGAAGCTACATGAGCACTACAACCCAAAGCCATTAGAGATTGCAGAGCGGTTTAAATGCTACAGTAGAAGGCAGCATGCTGGGGAGGACATAAAGACTTATATCATTGCTTTACGTAAACCAGCTGCTACTTGTCAGTTTGGAGACTACCTGCAGACGGCTCTCCGTGACATGTTTGTCATGGGACTCTGCGACCCCGCCATACAGAAACGCATACTCACAGAACCCGACTTGACTCTGACGAAAGCCACTGACCTTGCTACGGTCATGGAGTTGGCTACACGGGACGCCACCCTACTGAAGGCACCACCTGAAACTCCTGCAAGCCAGGGAGAGGACATATTCCACTCTATCACCCGACACCCAAGACGGCCATGCCCAAATCTGCCTAAACCTCCCCACCCCAATTCTTCTGTCTCTAGGACACCAACTTGCTACCGTTGTGGTAACACTACTCACAGTGTACCTGCTTGCAAGTTCAAGGATGTCGTTTGTTTTCTTTGTGGAAAGACTGGCCATATTGGGCGTGTTTGCCGCAGCTCACGCTCTCCGAACACTACCACAAACGTTAGACGTAAACAGACATTTCATATGGATACTGACAATCATGGCTCCAGCTCTGATGAGGAAACCTGTGTCCAGCATGTTGGACTGTTTCGGGTAGCTGGGAGTACTCCTGCGATAAAAGTGGATGTCACACTCAATGGCTGTCCTGTCTCCATGGATGTTGATACAGGGGCGGCAGTGTCTGTCATTTCATGGACTGATTTAAAGGCATCGGGTCTGTCCCTACCGCTCCAACCTACAAATCTCACACTACAAACCTACAGCAAGGAACTACTACAGCCCTTGGGTTATGTGAAACCCCTTGTTACATTAGGCAACTGCAGTCAAACTCTACGCCTTTATGCTGTCAATAAAGGAGGTCCTCCGCTGTACGGTAGGGACTGGATCAAAGCCCTGGGCATGCCTCCTCTTGCCATTGCCCAATGTACATTGCTTTCTGAGGTAGACCATTGGGTGGAATCCCTGAAGTCACGCTTTAAGGGGGTTTTTGAGGACTCTTTGGGCACAGTAAAAGGAAAAATGGCCCACCTCCTCTTAAAGCCTGGTGCTACACCTCGTTTTTGTAAGGCACGATCAGTACCCTTTGCCTTGAGAAAGAAAGTGGAACCACCTATTGGCTGAAAAGATCATAACTAAAGTTGATAGAAGTGAATGGGCATCGCCAATTGTGCCTGTCAAGAAAAAGAATGAAGACATTAGAATTTGTGGAGATTTCAGGGTTCTCCTGAACAACCAACTTCTTGTGGATCAATACCCATTGCCTCGACTTGAAGATCTATTTAGCTCATTGGCTGGGGGGCAAAAGTTTACAAAAATAGACTTAAAGCAAGCTTACCTGCAACTGCAAGTACACCCAGATTCACGCCATCTGTTGACCATTAACACTCAAAGGATTATTTCAATATAACCGCATGGTTTTTGGCATAGCCCCAGCTCCAGCCATCTGGCAGCGAATCATGGATGAGGTCCTGGCAGGCATACCTTTCACTCAATGTCTACTAGATGACATGCTCATCACTGGTCCCACTGATGAAGAACGCAGAAAGAATGTTGAAACTGTGCTAGAAAGACTCCAAAAAGGTATGGTTTACGTGTCAATCTTTCAAAATGCGAATTTCTAAAGTCTCGACTGGAATTTTGTGCCCACACTGTGGACCGACATGGGTTACACACTACTGAAGAAAAGGTTAAAGCCCTTACCCATGCCCCTATTCCCCAGAATGTCACACAGCTCAGGTCTTACCTTGGCCTCCTAAATTACTACCACCGTTTCTTGCCGAACCTAGCACACCAGCTTTACCCATTACATCGCTTACTGGATGCAAGAGCTAAATGGATATGGACAGCCAAATGTGAAGAAGCTTTTCGGCTTTCTAAAGAACTCATTCTGTCTTCACGAGTTCTGGTCCACTATGATTTAAAGAAACGTGTCACCTTGGCTTGTGACGCCTCGCCTTATGGACTGGGTGCTGTGCTTTCCCATGTCATGCCAGATGGCACAGAGCGCCCCATTTCTTTTGCCTCCAGGTCTTTAACCTCAGCAGAGCAAAACTACTCCCAGATAGACAAGGAAGCTTTGGCCATTGTATGGGCCACAAAAAAAATTCATACGTACATCTATGGTCGGGAGTTCACACTTATCACTGACCACAAACCTCTGTTGTCAATACTGAACCCTCAGAAAGGAATTTCTACAACAACCGCATCTCGCTTACAAAGGTACGCTTTATTCTTGGGCGCTTATATTTATTCTATCAGATACCGCTCCCATGATGCCCATAGCAATGCAGATGCGTTTTCCAGATTGCCAATTGGAGACCACTCACCAAGAGACGTACGCATAGTGGAAATACACAGGCCGAAATCCTGCATGTCCACCTCCTTAATTGCCAGACATACAGTCTCAGATCCTGTCCTGTCTCAGATATTCTCATATGTTGAGGCTGGATGGCCAGAGAAAGTCCCAAGTGAATTTCGTCCGTACTTTGCCAGAAAATGTGAGCTTGTGACGAATGTTGGTTGCCTACAGTGGGGCAACAGAGTGATTATACCTCAGTATTTGCAACCAACCATGCTAAGGATACTGCATGAGGGCCATCCTGGCGTGGTGCGCATGAAGCAGCGAGCCCGGACCTATGTTTGGTGGCCACAAATGGACACAGCAATTGAAGATTATGTGGCTCAATGTCCTGGGTGCTGTCAAGCTCAGCGACCCCAAAAGAAAGGAACCCTGCTACCTTGGCCATGGCTGACAGAACCGTGGTCAAGACTCCATCTTGATTTTGCTGGCCCAATCCAGGGTAAAATGTATTTGATCGTGGTAGATGCACATTCAAAATGGCCAGAGGTTTTTCAAATGCCTTCTGTTACCTCAGCTTCTACCATTCTAGTCTTAAGGAAGCTCTTTGCTCAATATGGCTTGCCAACAGCCATAGTCTCGGACAATGGGACTCAATTTACATCGCATGCGTTTCAATCCTTCCTCACTGGCTTGGGCATCCAACACTACAAAACCGCTCCTTATCATCCAGCCTCGAATGGGCAGGCAGAACGGTTTGTGCAGACATTTAAGAAGCACTTACTGTCCACTCTGGACCAGGTCGGAATGTCAGAGGAGAAGCTTCTGGAGTTCTTGACCATGTACGGAAACACAAAACACGCTACTACTGGGCTGTCACCAGCTTTTCTTATGTTTGGCAGGCATCTCCGCACCAAACTTGATTTAGTTGGTCCACAGGAACAGTCACCAACACCTCCTCCGCCAGGCCGTCCTGGATTCCGTGCTGGTGATCTTGTATGGTTTCGGAATTACAGAGTTTTGCCTCATTGGCTTCCTGGCATTATTGATGGACCTCTTGGACAACGAATGTACCTTGTTCGCCTGGAGAATAGCGTTTGTGTTTGAATACACCTTTCGCAATTGAGAAAGCACATTTGCCTGCCAGTAGAAACAAACCCCACCTCTTTTTCTACCCAACCACCAGAGTCTACTCAGCGCTCTACTGGTGACATATGGCATGATGTCTGGCATGATCCCACAAGTTTACAACCAACCCCTGAAGCGGTTGGTGACCATATTCCTGAGGAGCTTGGACATGTGCCTGGAGTTGCAGAGACTGATTTGTCTGTTGGACACCCACTGACACCTCCAGAACCTTTGACAGCTTCTACCCCTCCTGGTGCTGTGCCACCCCGTAAGTCTGCCTGCCAAAGACATCAAACTCCTCGTTGGCAAAGCACTGAAATCTTACGGGACACTTTGTGGATCAGGAAACAGAGACAAAGGGCTCATAACGTAATGCGGGAGCAACAGAACTGAGTTGGAGATACTACTTGCTGAACTGATCCTGCTTGCGTTGTTATGTTATGTGTTGAGTATTTTGTTCTCTTGTTATGTTTATTTTTATTAATTTTTTTCCTATTTTTTTTTATGGGAAAAAGAGGAGATGTGATGTTTGTGCTGGAGCACTGTGTGACCCTTCAACTTTTTCTCCTGATGCATACTGGGGAAGGGGCTGTACCAGGAAGTAGTGAGAGTGGTGTGTGGAACTGGGAAGCAGCAGCATGACGGACAGAAGGGATTACATCTGGTAATGACAAAATCCTGTTGTATTAGGACTCTATGTAACAAAGTCATCATGTTCTGAGTTAGTAATACACCCTTCCATGGTTAAGAAGTTCATCTGGCCTGTGTGTAACTTGCTGAGCAGATACTGGCAGCATTGCTAGCAACACTCTGAGAGACCCCGTGTCTAAGGGACATAACAGTATATAATTATGAGAACCAAAAGCTAATACTTACGGTGTTACACAAATAAACTTTGTCTTCAGATATGGGGCAGTGCCTGCATGAGAAGAAAACACAGCTGTAATATTTTAAAGCATTTTACTAGAAATGCTTTGTAGATAGGATAAACTAGTAAATGATCACACAGATCTTACATATTAGTCTGTCCAGACAATTGATATTAAAGTAGAACATTACCCATAACAACGTGATAAAAAAAATAGGATTTTTTACTCACCGTAAAATCCTTTTCTCTGAGTCCATGGACCGACACAGCTTCTTTATTGACAAAGTGGGTATTATCCGTTAATTAGGAGTGACTAGGCAGAAAAACTTGTAAAAAGTGTTGCATCACACCTTCTACAGTATCGCCCAGGGGGCGGACCCTCTGGGTATACCCTCTCAGTCTGCACATCGCAGATCAGTTCGTCAAAAAGCAGTACAAACTTAAAAGGAGGGGTGGGTGCTGTGTCGGTCCATGGACTCAGAGAAAAGGATTTTACGGTGAGTAAAAAATCCTATTTACTCTTTCGTCCATGGACCGACACAGCTTCTCTATTGACAAAGTGGGACGTCCCAAAGCAGTGTCAGAGAAAAAACGAGGGGTGGTAACAGCATAAAAACAAACTTCACCCCAAAACACAAAACAGCACTCCTCCAACGGAGGAGTTGCAACTCTAAACAGCCGCCTGCAAAGCCTTGCGGCCGAAAGAGGCATCCGAAGATGCACCTACATCAATTTTGTAGAATTTTGTGAAATTATGAGCGGACGACCAAGTCGCCGCTTTACATAGTTGGGAAACAGACGCTTGATGTCGGAAAGCCCAAGAGGCACCTCTTGCCCTGGTCGAATGCGCCGTGACAGGAAAGGGGGGCGCCTGACCCTTTAAGGTGTAAGCCTGGATTACTATCTATCTGTCGGATCCACCTAGAGATGGTGGCCGATGAGACTGCTTGGCCCTTCTTGGGACCAGCCACCGAAACAAACAGTGAGTCTGACTTCCGGAACAGGGAAGTAGCAGATATGTATACTCTCAAAGCTCGGACAACGTCCAAGGAATGCAACGCCGACTCCTTAGGATTCGACGGCTGAGGACACAAGGATGGAAGTACAATGTCTTTGTTGAGATGAAAAGCCAAAACGACTTTCGGAAGAAAGGAAGGCTGCGGCCGCAGCACCACCTTATCCTTGTGGAAAATCAAATAGGGAGCCTTGCAGGACAAGGCTGCCAGCTCAGAGACTCGTCTAACTGACGTAACAGCCACCAAAAAGACCACTTTCTGAGAAAGTGTCAACAGGGGAATATCTCTAATATTCTCAAACGGTGCCGTCTGAAGCACCAAGAGGACCAGGTTCAAGTCCCACGGAGGTAATGGGGGGCGGACCGGAGGGGCCACATGTCGAACCCCCTGCCCAAATGTACTCACGAGAGAGTGAGTCGCCAGGGGTCGCTGAAAAAAGACAGCCAGGGCAGATATCTGTCCCTTAATCGTACTTAGGGCAAGCCTTTGGTCTACCCCATGCTGTAAAAACAGCAGGATTCTGGAAACCAAATAGGTACGCGGATGCCATTTCATTTCCTCACATATGGAGATGTAGGCCCTCCAAGTGCGGTGATAGACCTTCCTAGAGGACGGTTTCCGAGCACTTCTCATAGTAGAGATTACTGAGTCTGACAGGCCCCGATCCCTCAGTACCTGGTTCTCAACAGCCATGCCGTTAAAGCCAATGACTGTAAAGCAGGATGGAATATGGGACCTTGCGATAGCAGGTCCTTCCGTAGTGGTAGGCGCCAGGGGACGTCTGCTACCAGACGTACTAGATCGGCGTACCAAGGACGCTGAGGCCAATCTGGAGCGATTAGGATCATTGGAATTCCCTCTGCCTCCACTCTGCGGAGCAGAAGAGGAAGAAGCCTTAAGGGAGGGAAGGCATAGATTAGCCAATACTGACCCCACGATGCTACCAACGCGTCCGTTGCGTCTGCCCATGGGTCTCTTGACCGGGCCACAAACCTCAATACCTTCCGATTGAGTCGGGAAGCCAGAAGATCTACGTCTGGTGTGCCCCATCTTTGGCAGAGGAGTTGGAACACCTCCGGGTGTAAGGACCATTCTCCCTGGTCCAGCATCTGGCGGCTCAGGTAGTCCGCCTGCCAGTTTTCCACACCCGGAATGTACACGGCCGACAGTGCCGGTACGCTCCTCTCTGCCCACTTCAGGATGCGAGCGATCTCCGATGCTGCAGCTGAGCTTCTTGTTCCTCCTTGATGATTGACATATGCCACTGCTGTGGCGTTGTCTGACTGGATCCTGACTGGACGCCCTTGCAGTCTCTGAGACCATTTGAAGAGGCACAGCTTGATCGCCCGGATCTCCAGGACATTGATCGGCAGGAGGGCTTCCTCTGGGGTCCAGCGACCTTGCGCCGACTGGACACCCCAGACTCCCCCCCAACCTGTAAGGCTGGCGTCCGTCGTGATCACTATCCAGTAAACCGGAAGAAATGACTTCCCGGCCATTAGAGCCGGTGCTGTCAGCCACCATACCAGGGATCTCCTGACTAGGTGGCTCACTCGGATTTGATAATCCAGAGATGAAGGGCATCTGTTCCATCTGGACAGAACTTCCTTCTGTAACACTCGAGTGTGGTATTGAGCATATGGGACCGCCTCGAAGGAGGCTACCATGAGGCCCAACACTCGCATGCAAAAACGGAGTGACGACCAATTCCTGGAAGTCAGCTGCCGTACTGCAGCCCGGAGGGTCTGCAACTTCTCCACAGGGAGGAATACCTTTGCCTCTGAGGAATCCAGAATCAACCCCAGGTACACTAGGCGTTGAGTGGGCACCAATACTGACTTTTGCGTGTTTAGTATCCAACCACAGTCTCGAAGAGTCTGACAGGTAATGGACACGCTTACCTCTAATTCTGAGCTTGAAGGGGCCTTCAGCAGAAGGTCGTCCAAGTAACCTGTGATAGCGATACCCCGCTGTCTTAGAAGTGCCAGAATCGGAGCGAGCACCTTGGTGAACGTCCTGGGTGCTGAGGCAAGGCCAAACAGGAGGGCCACAAACTGGTAGTGGTTCTTCCCGATAGCAAATCGCAGAAACCTCTGGTGTCTGGAGTATATGGGGACATGCAGGTATGCGTCCTTGATGTCCAAGGAGGCCAGAAAGTCCCCCGGATGGAGAGCCGTGACTACGGATCGAACCGACTCCATCCGAAATCTTTGTACCTTCACAAAGAAATTGAGGGCTCTGAGATCCAAGATTGGACGAACCCCCTCCTTCTTTGGCACAATGAACAGATTTGAGTAAAAACCCTGACCCCGTTCCTGTTCTGGAACTGGAATAACTACCCCGCGTTCCAGTAGACCCTGGACCGCCCCATACAGGGCCTCCCGACGGGTCGGTAGTAGCTGGAGATTGGAGGTGATGAATCTGTCCGGTGGACAAGAGAGAAATTCTATCTTGTAGCCTGAGGAGATTACTTCGCAAACCCACCTGTCGGAGACTAGAGCAGTCCACTGAGTCGCAAATTCGCGAAGACGTCCCCCCACCCGAGAGCTGGGTGGGGGCGGACCTTCATGTGGACGCAGAATTGTCCGCAGGCTTGTTGGGTCTGCGGGACCAAGGACGCTTTTGTCCTTGGGCAGGCGCTTTATCGGCCTGGGGTCTTTTCCCTGTCGCCTTAGGGGGACGAAAAAAACACTTGTGTGCAGTAAAGGAGGGCCCTTGCCCTTGGCGTGGCCCCTTACCCTTGCTAATTTGGGGAAGCAAAGTGCTTTTACTTCCTGTGGCATCCTTGATGTCATCCAGAGAAGCCCCAAAAAGTCTGTCGCCCTTAAAAGGCAGATCCAACAGGGCTTTCTTGGAAGTCTGGTCCGCAGACCAGCCTTTTAGCCAGATCAGGCGGCGTATTGCTACTGCATAAACCAAAGTTTTAGACAGCAGGGGAATAGTATTCATGTCTGACTCGCAGACAAACCTAAGGCCCTGGACCAACAGGTCGGCCAATGTTATCTCATCAGGAGGAGCATCTCGCTCCTTAACCCCTGGAGTAGCAATCTTGCCCATTCAGTAAGTGTGTGAGACACTAGGGCCCCCGCCAATGCCGGGCGTACTGCCGAGCCTACCATTGAGTATAGGTAGCAAGCGAGTGCTTCAGCCTTCTTATCCACAGGGTCCTAGAAAACAGGAGCCCCTTCTACAGGAATTGTGGTGGCTCTATTAAGTCTGGACACCGGAGGGTCCACTATAGGGGGGAGAGGTCCATTTCTTCAGAAAACTCTCCTCAAAAAGGGGTACCGTACCGCAAACCTCTTTGGGGCTGTAAAGACCCTCAGTGGGTTCTCCCATTCCTTGTATAAGAGTTTATCAAAAGACACACAAGGGAACACCTTAGCAGTGCGGGCAGGTCTATGAAACCCAAGTGGACCGGAGTCTCTGCTGCTTCTGCAGTATTTTCCAACTTTGGCGTATCCCGCACTGCAGTAATAAGGTCAGATACCAAAGCCGTCTCGCGTACTGACCTGGACTTGGAGTCCTCCTCACTGTCGGATCGGTCACGGTCTGCAGTCTCTGATGCATCAGAATCTGAGCCATGAGCCGTAGCTGGACCTGGTTCTGAATCAGAAATATCCCCAGAAGATTGCAGGGGACGGGGGCGTTTATTACCCCCTCTATTCCCGTGTGCTGCTTCCACCCTGGCAGCAAACGCCTCTAGGATTGCCGACATAGCGTCCATAGACACCTCAGGGACACCAGCTGCTAAATCTGGTGTTTCAGGGGAGAAGACATCTGGCTCAGATGCCATGCTGACCACACGCTGACACTCACAGGGCTCCAGGCAAGATATCAATAGGCCACCCTCCTGCGCTGTAGAGATGCTGGGTTACCCAGAGGACTCACCACCCTGGATAGGTACTGCTATGCTGCGCCTGTGATGCTGTCCCCTTGCTGCTGTGTCAGTCTGCTTCTTTTATCAGCACTTCCTGTGTGAATTTTCACGCCAGTGTAATGCACCCTAGAGGCCGGAGGCTCCTCGCAAAATGGTTGCCAAAAACGTCTGTATGGAAGATAATGTGGGCTCTAAGAAAATGGCCGCCGACAGAAGATAGAGGTCAGGCAGCCATAGCCCACAAAAAGATGGCCGCCGAACGGCAATATCTGTATACAGGGTGGACCAACATGGCCGCCGATCACCTGATAGGGGCCAGTGGGTGTGGCCGAACCACAGGAAGATGGCCGCCAGGCAGTTACAAGAGGCCAAACTTGGCATGGACCACCTCAAAATGGCCGCCGACAGCATGGAGACACAGAAACACAGGTAAGCAAAAATGACATTTCTTTTAAATGTTAGTTACAGCCAGCCCCGCTCCAGTGGGACCCCCTAGGTGACCCCCAGCACCCAGCAACCTTTAGCTAGAAGCCCAGGGAGGAGGGAAAGGCAGGGAGAGAGGGAAGAAAGGGGCCACAACCACTTACTTGATCTCTCCAGGAATGTCCAGCTAAATCACCCAGCCGAGGCAGGGGAGTTTTACTTACCTATCCTGCATGTATTCTGCTGGAAGACATTCCAAACAGATCATCGTCCGCGCACGGAAGGTGACTGTTGGCCAGGCATGCTGTGATTGGACCCAGAAGGGACGATCATATGTATGCCCTGGAGCATGACGCTCACCGGACAGGCTGCTGGGACTCGGCCGTAAGGTCAGCCGAAGCTGAGCGGTCCGATGCAAGCCTTGGAGCGTAAGCTCACCGGCCAGGCTGCTGCGACTCGGCCGTAAGGTCAGCCGTAGCTGAGCGGTCCGATGCAGGCCCTGGAGCGTAGGCTCACCGGCCACCCGTGGAGCGACGGGCATGTCGTGGAAAACCCAGCGCGTAGCTAGGGTCGGCACACGCTCGATGGCCGAAACTGGGGAGACTACAAGGATCGAGGATCCAGCCTGTCACCCAGTCGGCAGTTGATCGAAGATCGCAGGAAACAACAAATGTAGCAAAAAAAAAAAATATATATATATATATATCTTTTTTCCCCGGACCAATGGGCCCGAAGGGAGCCATGTCCTACTCCTTGCTAGACAGAAAAAAACTGATCTGCGATGTGCAGACTGAGAGGGTATACCCAGAGGGTCCGCCCCCTGGGCGGTACTGTAGAAGGTGTGATGCAACACTTTTTACAAGTTTTTCTGCCTAGTCACTCCTAATTAACGGATAATACCCACTTTGTCAATAGAGAAGCTGTGTCGGTCCATGGACGAAAGAGTAAATAACGTTCTTCAGCACATTAATATTTATGCTACCACAGTGTGCGCTGTACCGTATTTTCCGGCGTATAAGACGACCCTTTACACCGGAATTACACAGCCAAAAACCGGGGGTCGTCTTATACGCCGGGTGAAGCAGCTGCCCAATAGATATCAGCCCGCCGGGTGCTCTGTAAAGCTGTATGCAATTCAGTATGTGCGCCGCTCAGCCAATCCCGGCGGGCGATGCACTCTGTTGATGACTAGAGCCTGCTAAGCCTGCTCGGATTGGAGTAACAACCTCTGCCAATCCGAGCAGGCTACATTATGTACATTATACAGCTTTACAGAGCACCCGGCGGGCAGCGGCCTCTTCGTTTTTGAACGGTTTTACCGCACAAGGGGGTCGTACAACGGGGGTCATCTTATACGGTGAGTACAGCACAAAACCACAGTTTTAAACTGCATATTAGGGGGTCGTCTTATGTGCCCAGCCGCCTTATACGCCGGCAAATACGGTAAATTGCCTTCAGGATTACTTTTTTTTTCTTCTTGCTGGACGCAGCCATTTTTTGAAGCCCAAATCCCCAAGTCCCGGCAGTAAATCATAAAGCGGAACCAAGCCCACTGATTTAACAGTTTCAAAAACGGTTACATTCCTGAAATGCTGGGATTGCCAACGGTCACATTGCCTTGAGTCCTCAATCAAACTGTAAAACCATCACAACTTATCACATGTGCAGCACTATGGCAGGTGCAGATCAAACAGAAGCAGATTCTTTGGCTTTAAAGGATAGGAGGGTTGAATTCGGCTTTAAGGCCGTCAGCAGATTGGCCTCTACAAACTCGTCAGCGCCTACAAATACAGAGCAACTGCGCATGTGCAGAGCGGGAAGCGACAGTATATTACTTAATTTAAAAAAAAGTATAGGCACTTATTTTTCATGTTTTACATAGCTATATCTGCAAAAGGGGCCAGCCTGACGTGATCTAGGAGGATCGAATTTTCTGACTAAAGTTCCACTTTAACAGCTCTGGATAAGGTATACATTTCAAAATGGAGAGTCTACTACTACCTGGGTCCGTGGGCTCAGGATGTTCCTGGCTCTCTGGGCGGCAGTACTTGCTGAAGGCTTCTTCTTTGGGAATGTCGGGATACAGGTACACCAGTGGGGATACCAAAATGTTGGTGGCATCCATAATTTTGTAACCCATGATGATTTCAGCAAAGGACATGTTGTTCAGCTGCTGCTTTGTATATGGCTCTACCGACTGGATTTGTGTCTTACCTGGGTGTAAAAACATCAATATAAAAAGAGGCAAGCAATCGTACACAAAAAAACCTGTAAAATTTAAAGTTCTCAAAGTTTTCTTACCACTGATATCTTTCTCCACCCAGGTAAAGGTAATACCACCCTCCTTGCTGCTCTCACTGAACCGCAGCAGGAATGTCCCAGGAGGTTTGGTGCCAAGAATGGCTCGTTCGCGCTCTTTGCTGATGAAGCCCATTATATACCTGCAAAAGGACACATATCTTAAGGTACAGGATTTCAGAGTATATGATAATACTGTGAATCACACAGTCCAGTGATGAAGCCACTACTACTTTACAAGGTAATAACTGCACTTGCACAGGCATTTGGTACTGACAACATGGATTTATTCTTAAAGTAGAAGTCCACCCTAAAACTAAAATCCCTGCATCTATAGGACATCCGTGATCCAACACTAACCTATCTAGCCCTGTAAAGAAAAACAATCAGTATACATACCTTTTTTGAATTCGATCCGACCCGATCTCCAGCGCCGGAAGGGAGTGACATCGCCCATAGACTATGGCGCTTCTGTTGTCGGATGTGTCCCCTGCACCCGCCTTACACAGCAAAGCCGTGGCCGACAGCTCAGCGTGGGTTTGGGTCGGAGTGGCTTCAAAAAAGGTATGTAAACAGATTTTTTCTTTACAGGGCTAAGTTATAGTGTTAGATTGTGGGTGTCTACAGATGCAGAGATTTTAGTTATTGGGTGGACTTCTACTTTAAATAATAGGATTTTTGTACTCACCGTAAAATCCATTTCTCTGACATCCATGGACCGACACGGCGGTTCTTATCACTGAACGTATGGGTATATGTCCCTGCTTGCAGTAGAAGACCTAGGCAGAATGTTAAATGTTAAAACATTCTAGAACAAACCAGAGCTGAACAGCCCCGCCCAGGGGGGCGGTCCCTCCGGACATTACCCTCCCACCTGCAGGTAGCAGGCCTCAGTTCGTAACAAAGCAGCACAAACTTAAAGGAAGGGTGGGTGCCGTGTCGGTCCATGGATGTCAGAGAAATGGATTTTACGGTGAGTACAAAAATCCTATTTCCTCTTATCATCCATGGACCGACACGGCGGTTCTTATCACTGAATGTATGGGACGTCCCAAAGCAGTGTCAAGAGGGATGGGAGCAGTATTAATGGAAAAACCAAAAAACTTCACTCCAAACAAGGCAGAGCTCCTCAACGGAGGCGTTGCCACTTTAAACAGAGGCCTGCAACACCTTGCGGCCAAAGGAAGCATCCGGAGATGCAGCCACATCAACCCTATAAAACTTAGAAAAGGTATGAACAGACGACCAGGTCGCCGCCTTGCACACTTGTGCAACCGACGCTTGATGTCGGAAAACCCAGGAAGCACCAATTGCCCTGGTGGAATGCGCCGTAACCGGGAAGGGAGGCGCCCGCCCCATGAGAGCATAGGCTTGAAAGACGGTTTGTCCGATCCACCTAGAAAATGGTGGCAGACAAAGCCGCTTGGCCCTGTTTCTGACCAGAGACAGTCAAACAGAGAGTAGACTTCCTAATAGAAGCAGCAGACAGGCACACCCGCAAGGCTCGCACCACATTCAAAGTGTGCCGCGCACCCTCTCTGGGATGCGATGGGCGAGGACACTAGGACGGGAGGACAATGTCCTCATTTAGGTGAAAAGACGAGATTACCCTTGACAAAGAGAAAGTTGCGGATGCAACACCGCCTTATCCTAATGGATGACTAAATATGGCGACTTGCAGTACAAGGTCGCCAATTCAGATACTCGTCTAACAGAAGTGATCGCCACTAAAAAGGGCCACCCTCTGAGACAAAGTGAAGAGGGGAATATCCCTGATATTCTCAAAAGGAGGTTCCTGGAGAACCGAGAGTACCAATTCCGATCCCACGGGGGGAGAGGAGACTTGACAGGAGGGAGCCCATGGCGAACCCCCTGCACAAGGGTGCCAATCAAGGAATGACCCGCTAGTGGTCGCCGAAAGAAGACGGCCAAGGCCAAAATCTGACCCTTAATGATACTCAAAGCGAGCCTTTGGGCCACTCCATGCTGTAGGAAACGCAGGATTCTAGGGACGGAATACGTCCGAGGATGTCAGCCCAGCTCTTCGCACATGGCGATGTAAGCTTTCCAGGTACAGAGATAGTTCTGGAGGAAGACTTCCGTGTCCTTAATATGGACGAAATGACCGAGTCCGAGAGACCTCGGTCTCTCAACACCTGGCTTTTAACAGCCCTGCCTTCAAGGCCAGAGACTGTAAAGGCAGGATGAAATATATGACTTTGAGACAGAAAGTCCTCCCTTATTGGCAACCATCAGGGAACGGCCGCGACGAGGCGTACCAGTGAAGCCGAGGTCAATCCGGAGCAATGAGGATCACCGGAATTCCCTCGGTCGCCACCCTGCGCAGCAGGCGAGGGAGCAACTGCCGGGGAGGATAAACGTATATCAGGTGATAATGACCCCATGGGCCACTGACGCCTCCGAGGCATCCGCCCAAGGATCACTGGATCTGGCCACAAATCTCGACAACTTGTGATTGAGTTGAGAGGCCATCGGGTCCACCTCCGGCGTGCCCCACCGTTTGTGTGGCAAAGGAGTTGAAATGCCACCGGGTGCAAGGACCACTCTCCCTAGTCCAACGTCTGGTGACTCAAATAGTCTGCCAGTTCTATGCCCGAAATGTAAACGGCCGACAGAGCCGGCACGCTTCTTTTAGCCCACTTCAGGGTATGGGGGACCTCGGAAGCCGCAGCTGAGCTCCGAGTCCCCCCTTGATGGTCGATATACGCCACCACCGTGACTTTGCAGGATCGCTCCATTAGGATCCAGTCGGACAATCTCTCAGACCACGAGGAGAGGCACAGTCTGATGGCCCGTATTTCCAGAACATTGTTCGGCAAACGGGCTTCGTCCGGAGTCCAAGCCCTTGGGCCAACAGGACTCCCCAGATTACACCCCAGCCCTTTAGGCTGGCGTCCGCAGTCAACACCGTCCATTGGACGGGGAGGAACGACTTCCCGGCCCGAAGAGCCGGGGACCCAAACCACCATGTCAGAGACGCCCTGACCAGGTGGCTCACCTGGATCGGAAAATCCAAAGACAACGGAGAATTGTCCCAAGGGAACAAGATCTCCTTCTGCAATGCCCTGGTGTGTGACTGGGCATACAGAACGGCCTCGAAAAAAAAGGAGGTCACCATGAGTCCCAGGACTCCCATGCAAAAACGGATTGACGACCATTTTTTGGGATGTCAGCATCCGCACTGCAGACTGAAGTGTCAGTAGCTTCCCCGGAGGTAGGAATACCTTTGCCTCCAAGGAGTCCAGAATCAGACCGAGATACTTCAAATCTCGAGTCGGGACCCGGACTGACTCCTGAATGTTTAGGAGCCACCCGAAGTCCCTGAGGGTCTGACTGACGATAGTCACCCTGTCTTCTAATTCTGAGCCATTTCCTGAGAAGAAGATCGTCCAATGCCTTGCTGTCTCAGCAAGCTAGACCCGGCACAAGCACCTTAGTGAACACCCTCGGTGCCGAGGCTAGGCCTAAAAGGAAGAGCCACAAATTGATAGTGGACTTCGCCGATCGCAAGCGCAGATCGGAACATGCAAGTAGGCGTCCTTGATGTCCAAGGTCGCCAGAAAATCCCCTTGACGGAGTGTACTGACCACCGTGCGAATGGATTCCATGCGGAACTTTTGCACCGTCACGAAGGCATTCAGGACCTGGAGGTCCAAGATAGGCCGAACCCCGTCCCTTTTTTGGGACGACAAATGAATGAGTAGAATCCCTGAAACCTCTCATGTGACGGAACCGGCACAATCACTCCGGACCTCAAACCTGGATAGGCCCCATAGGGCCGCCCGACAGGCAGGAAGGAGAGGAAGATTCGAGGGAAGAATCTGTCTGGTATTAGGAACGGAACCTATCCTGTAACCTGAGGTGATCACCTCGCACACCCACCGGTAAGAGATCCGGGAGGTCCATTGATCCGTGGACCTGCAAAGTCGTCCCCCCTACCCCAGAGTCGGGTGGGGGCAAGACTTCACGCGGAGGCGGGCTAGGGAGCCGGCTTGTTTGGCATACGCACCCTGAGGCGCTCGTGTCCACCAGCCGTACCGCTGTCAGTCTGGGAGGGCCTCCCCGTTGACTGACGAAAAAAAAAACTTTTTGCTGCAAAGGAAGGACCCTGCTTATGGCGGCCTCCTTACCCTTGCTATCTTGAGGAAGAACAGTGCTTTTACCTCCCGTGACATCCTTGATGATGTCATCCAGCGCAGCACCGAAAAGCCCACCACCTTTAAATGGTAAATCCTTCAGAGGCTTTTTAGAAGCTAGGTCAGCAGACCAGCATTTCAACCAGATCAGACAACGCAATACCACCGTCAAGACAGAGGCCCTGAGTTATAACGGGCAGCGTCAAACTTGGCGTCGCCACATAAACCCGGCCCTGCACCATCTGTGGGCCAGAGCAATAGTGTCTGGAGGAAGATCATGCTCCTGTACAGTTTGGTGCAAACAATTTTTTGCCCATCCCGTAAGTGCTGGAGACACAAGGGTCGCCACTACCACAAGCCGTAGGGCGGACCCCAACAAGGCAAACATGGCTCTACTCACCACTTCTGACCTCCTGTGAGTGGGGTCCTTAAATGCAGGAGTCCCCTCCACCGGGAGAATGGTGGCCTTGTTCAACCGGGCGACTGCAATGTCGACCACTGGGGAAGAAGCCCACGTTTTAAGTAGGGCATCTTCAAGGGGTATCTGATAGACAAACGCCACGGGACCATGAAAGTCTTCTGCGGCTTTTTCCCCAGACCTTAGCAATGAGCTGGTCAAAGAAAGGAACATATGGAAAAAAAAACTTTTTAGAAGGCCTGGCCCTAAGGAACCAGAGGAGACTGTCCACCTGAGGTTCTACATCCGCAGCATTTAGCTTGCGAGTGTCCCTCACTGCATCAATGAGTTCACAAAACAAGCGCCCTGTCATTTACTGACACAGAACCGGAGTCTTCCTTGCCAGGAATGTCCTGTTCAAAACCATCAAATATATTCAGAGCTAGGGTCCTGAGCGGTAGTGGCTAGGCCCATATCTGAATCCGCGCACACCCCCCCTTTTTTTTTTAAAGTGGGGAGAGGGGCTTTTTCGCCCCCTTGCGCTCACACACTGCTTCCTCCTGGTCAGATTATTGATTCCAGGACTGCCAACTGGTCCCTAAGGACCGCAGGTGCAGGAGCACTGCCAGTTGTCTAACAGTGTGAAGAAACAGGTGAACCAGACTCCAATATTGCCACCCTCTAAGACCTTATTCACCATTACAGTGAATAATACAGCCCACCCACAGGCCATGCTGGGGCTGAGGAGGGGATACCTGGAGTACTCACCACCCATAGGGACCGCTCGGTACCGCTGTATGAGCCGCGCTGTATGAGTCGCGCAGTAGTGCGGGTGCAGCCTGAGGTGAAGAATCTGTGAGGATGTGTGTATTTCGCGCCGTTCAGCAGCGCTGCTAGAGGCCGAAAACTAAACTAAAAGTGCCGCGGCTACAAGAAAATGGCCGCCGGGCACCAGTATAACTGTGTATTAAGCCCCAGCAAAATGGCAGCCAATGGCGCACTTTTTTAAAAATAAAACACTGCGCCAATGGCGCACAGAAAAAAACACAGCCAGTCCCCCAGAACACTTCCCAAGCAAAATAACAGTCATGAAGCGGCCCCCCCAAGCATCCCCACACAGCACAACAGCACAATAGGGTGCAGAGAGCAGCATAACAGGGGGGAGACAGGGAGAACCCCCCACACACAGAAACACAGCCAGCATGTACTCACCTTGCAGCAGGAGAGACTACTTACCCGTCCCGCAAGCACCTTGGAGAATACCCCCGGTGCCAATAGAGGGACCCACTGGCTTGTTTCAGACAGACCTATCACAGAGTCGTACTGTGTAGCTGTCGGCCCGGTCCACCGCGAAAGATACAGTAGGTACTGTTTGATCTTGAGAGGACCGCGGGAGCATGAAAGCAACCCGGCCACCCCTGGAGCCATGGGGTATGTCGTGAACTGAGTCTCACGCACACAAGGCTAGGATCAGCACGCTCGATGGTCGGACAGGGAAAACTACGAGGATACCAGTGTACCCAACCTGTTTCCCAGCCGACAGTTGATTGAAGGTCTCAAAAATAAAATAATAAAATTCCCAAAGGAATAAAATTTAAAAGTAAAATCTTCCAGGAGACTGGCTCCTGAGAGAGCCATGTCTTCCCCTTCGGCTAGGCAGAAAAAAACTGAGGCCTGCTAGCTGCAGGTGGGAGGGTAATGTCCGGAGGGACCGCCCCCTGGGCGGGGCTGTTCAGCTCTGGTTTGTTCTAGAATGTTTTAACATTTAACATTCTGCCTAGGTCTTCTCCTGCAAGCAGGGACATATACCCATACGTTCAGTGATAAGAACCGCTGTGTCGGTCCATGGATGATAAGAGAAAATAATTTGAGCGTGGCATTTAGCTTTAAGGATCCCCTGGGATAGTTAATCTTCATTTCCCAATGTCAGCTAAACACCTATATCAAAACCGTCTCATCCAGAGTGGGTGAAAGGTTGTGGAGCAAAAAAGCATGTATGTTTTATACTGGAGATTTGCCTGTAAAAAAATTTGGAAGCTAGTCATGGTCAAGTTCATGTGCTGCTATTTAGTATTTGATAGAAAGAATTGTGGTTACATGGTTTTCTCTGTAACCACAATTAGAAAATCAATTAACAATTCTTACAGAATTCCACAGTTCTGTTACTACAATGAATCTTAAAGCAGAACTTTACTTCCTCAACCAACATTAATTATTTTTAATCCTTATGGTGGTGGCCTTAGTAAATATATAGGAAGTTATATTATATTTACTTCCAATTTTTTTTTTTACTTTTCAGTTGCTTCATGGTTTAAGGCCTGTGTCATATACCCCACAATCTTCAAGGGCATTTTTTTTAAAGCAAGCCTTCCTGCCTGCATGCCGGAGCTTGCGCAGTGTATGGGCAGACCAAGTATACCTGTATTGTACTGTGCACGCACAAGATTTTCAAGGATGCCATCACAGTAAGGCTCCATTCACACCATGGTGTTCCATTTTGTGGGCGGAATCAACACAAATCGCGGGACGCTCTTGTGATCCCCTTTACTTTGAATGCCACCCAAATTGCAGCGTGATTTTTTCACGATTGTCACCCAACGAATCGCGGTAAAATCGTGCAAACAGAATAACACGATTTTACAGCGATTCGTTTGACAATCGCGGCAAAATCGTGCCGCGATTTGGGTGCCAAAGTACGGCGGATCACAAGGGCGTCATGATTTAGAATCGCGGGGATTCCGCCAGAAAAACATAACGCTATGGTGTGAACAGAGTCCAAGGGTAGATGGATTCCAGGAACTAAATGCTACATGAATCTGTAATATCAAAAAAGAGTGCACACATGTCCCAAGGATCATGAAATCTCTCTTTGTCACGATTAAAAAAGTTACATCTTGAGTCCCAACGCTAACATGTTTCTGCCTTATGTGGGCCCTAATCATAGCTATGATTTTCAGAGGACAAAGCTAATTTATACAAGCCCTTGAATTAGAGCAGAGGACTCCTGAGGATCATTAAATATATTAAATTAAAAAGCTCAGAGGGAGAGCCAGTGTGGAGATAAATATGTCGTAATATAGAACAGTTTAGATAAGTCCTTCCAATAATCCAAAAAGTCCAAATCTACAGCCCAGTGGCTGCTGGCTGAGGGAGTTAGAAGCAACTCTGCATGTAAAACAAAAGGAAAAGGAAGACAAGCAGCGCCATCTGAGTGTAGTATATTTTTAAAAGCAATTTATTATGACATAATTGGCAACTCACAGAGACAGAGCTTGTACAGTGCTCAACAAGCATGTAATCACTGCTGTAATAGACAGGTCCAGTCCCACTGTGTGTCTGCACCAAGAAAACATCAACCCTGGCCAATTATGTGACAATTTCCTTTTTTTTTTTTTTTTTTTTTTTTAGATATACTACACTCAATGGCACTGCTCTTCTTTTCTTAGTCAAATATATTAAATTCACTGAGAAGTCTAATAGTAACAACTGCATATTCATGCAATTGTATAATTAGGCAATCAGCAGCGCAAATCAAATTAATGCAAATACAAGTCAAGCACCTTAGGCAATCTTCAAACCAAACACAAGAATAGGGAAAAATGTTATTATGGCATGATAATCGGTACCAGCTGAGGTGGTTTGAGTATTTCCTTAACTGCTGAACCCCTGGAATTTTCCCATTCAATAGTCTCCAGAGTTCACTCAGATTGGTGTGAAAAACTATGAACATCCAATGAGTGGCAGAACAGAAGCATGATGTTGATGGGGAAGTTCAGAAGAGAATAGTTAGGCTCCAGCCCACAGAAACGCTTCAGTAATTCAAATAACCACTCTTTACGCACAACATATCAAACCTTGAGACAGATTGGCTAAAACAGAAGGTGACCATGTTGGGTTCCACTCCTGCTAACCAAAAATAGCAAACCTGAGGCTGCAGTGAGCAGAGGCTCACCAAAACTAGATTCTTGTACTCCTATAGAAAAAAAAAATAAGATTTTTATGAGAAGGGCAAAGAAAGTCATTAATTGCCAGGTTATAAAGCCATCTACAGGAGGATTGAAAAGTAGCAAAAAATAAAATAAAAATCGCAGCCCACTACCAGTCTGCCTCAGTTTTGTAGCAAGGCAGATCATAAACAGAGGGGTGGTACCTGTGTCCCCCAATAGACTTCAAGAAAGGGATTTTAAGGAGAGTACAATTTTTTTCCCTCCCATGGAGGTGCACAGGTAATCATTAATTGTTGGGGTGTCCAAAAGCAAACCAACAGAGATGTAAGCAACACAATAATAACAGGCTCACCAACAAGAAAAACTTGGGACTGGCCTGCAGCTCAAATAGCCGCCTGAATGCCTGAAGTTGGCATCCGATGAGGCCCAAGCATCCACCTGGTGGAACTTGGAAAACGTGAACAGAAAATCAGGTGTCGACCTTGCAAATATGGGAAACAGTAACCTTATGCTGAACAGTCAAAGAGGCGCACATAGATCTGGTAGAGTGTGCCTTGACAGGAAACGGTAAAAACCTTTCACCGGATAAGTTTGACATATTCAGGATGTAACATGTTACAAATGTACTGGCCCCCGTACCCCCCCTCAATCTAAAGAATACACGGCACACCCACGTCATTCACAGTGTTCTGTGAATGAATGGACTACAACTTCCAGATGAGTGGTGCAATGCTTTCCAGGCTTCTAAAAACAAAAAAAAAATTAAATGCACATTTTTCTGCAAAAAAAAAATACGATTTTTTACTCACCGTAAAATCCTTTTCTCTGAGTTCATGGACCGACACAGCCTCTCTATTGACATAGTGGGTATTATCCGTTAATTAGGAGTGACTAGGCAGAAAACTTGTAAAAAGTGCTGCATCACACCTTCTACAGTACCGCCCAGGGGGCGGACCCTCTGGGTATATCCCCTCAGTCTGCATCTCGCAGATCAGTTTGTCAAAAAGCAGTACAAACTTAAAAAGGAGGGGTGGGTGCTGTGTCGGTCCATGAACTCAGAGAAAAAGATTTTACGGAGAGTAAAAAACCCTATTTACTCTTTCGTTCATGGACCGACACAGCTTCTCTATTGACATAGTGGGACGTCCCAAAGCAGTGTCAGAGAAAAAATGAGGGGTGGTAACAGCATAAAAATAAACTTCACCCCAAACACAAAACAGCACTCCTCCAACGGAGGAGTTGCAACTCTAAACAGCCGCTTGCAAAACCTTGAGGCCGAAAGAGGCATCCGAAGATGCACCTACATCAACTTTGTAGAATTTTGTGAAAGTGTGAGCGGACGACAAAGTCGCCGCTTTACATAATTGGGAAACAGACGCTTGATGTCGGAAAGCCCAAGAGGCACATATTGCCCTGGTTGAATGCGCCGTGACCGGAAAGGGGGGCGCTTGACCCTTTAAGGCGTAGGCCTGGATTACTATCTGTCGGATCCACCTACAGATGGTGGCCGACGAGACTGCTTGGCCCTTTTTGGGACCAGCCACCGAAACAAACAGTGAGTCTGACTTACGGAACAGGGAAGTAGCAGATAGGTATACTCTCAAAGCTCGGACAACGTCCAAGGAATGCAACGCCGACTCCTAAAGCCTCGCACACATGGTCGGACTTCCATCGGACTTTTCCGTGTTTTTTTGTTCGAACGGAGTTGGCTGGGCACACCCATAGCATACACACCACAGGACTTTTCTGCAAACTTTCCCAAAACTTTTTCCAACATCACAAGGTTTTTCTGCTCTTTACCGCCACCCTTTGGCCAACTTCTGCTATTGTTGGTTGATTTTAACATTATTTGTTTTGTCCATCGCACAAATGTCCGATGGTTTTCTGTACATACGGTCGGACTTTGCTCCATTGGACTTTTGTTGGCCAAAAGTTTGTCCGTTTGCAGACCGAACTTTTGTCTGATAAAAAAAAAAAAAGTTTGTCCAATGGAGCGTATACACGGTCGGATTTTTGGTCCAACTTGCTCAAAATGAAGTTTGTTGGCCAAAAGTCCGACCGTGTGTACGGGGCTTTAGGATTCGACGGATGAGGACACAAGGTTGGAAGTACAATGTCTTCGTTGAGATGAAAAGCCGAAACGACTTTCGGAAGAAAGGAAGGCAGCACCCTTGTGGAAAATCCAATAGGGAGCCTTGCAGGACAAGGCTGCCAGCTCAGAAACTCGTCTGACGTAACAGCCACCAAAAAGACCACTTTGTGAGAAAGTGTCAACAGGGGAATATCTCTAATATTCTCAAACGGTGCCTTCTGAAGCACCAAGAGGACCAGGTTCAAGTCCCACGGAGGTAGCGGGGGACGGACCGGAGGAGCCACATGTCGAACCCCCTGCACAAATGTACTCACGAGAGAGTGAGTTGCCAGGGGTCGCTGAAAAAAGACAGACAAGTCAGATATCTGTCCCTTAAATCGTACTTGAGGCAAGCCTTTAGTCCACCCCATGCTGTAAAAACAGCAGGATTCTGGAAACCAAATAAGTTTGCGGATGCCATTTCATTTCCTCACACATGGAGATGTAGGCCTTCCAAGTGCAGTGATAAACCTTCCTAGAGGATGGTTTCCGAGCACTTCTGATAGTAGAGATTACTGAATCTGATGAGAACCAGGTACTGAGAGACCGGGGCCCAACAGCCATGCCGTTAAAGCCAGTGACCGTAAAGCAGGATGGAGTATGGGACCTTGCGATAGTAGGTCAGTCCGTAGTGGTAGACGCCAGGGGACGTCTGTTACCAGACGTACTACATCGGCGTACCAAGGACGCTGAGGCCAATCTGGAGCGATTAGAATCATTGGAATTTCCTCTGCCTCCACTCTGCGAAGCAGAAGGGGGAAGAAGCCTTAAGGGAGGGAAGGCATAGATTAGTCGATACTGACACCACGATGCCACCAACGCGTCCGTTGCGTTGCCCATGGGTCTCTTGACCGGGCCACAAACCTCAATACCTTCCGATTGAGTCGGGAAGCCAGAAAATCTACGTCTGGTGTGCCCCATCTTTGGCAGAGGAGTTGGAACACCTCCGGGTGTAAGGACCATTCTCCCTGGTCCAGCATTTGGCGACTCAGGTAGTCCGCCTGCCAGTTTTCCACACCCGGAATGTACACGGCCGACAGTGTCGGTACGGTCCTCTCTGCCCACTTCAGGATGCGAGCGACCTTCGATGCTGCAGCTGAGCTTCTTGTTCCTCCTTGATGATTGACATATGCCACTGCTGTGGCATTGTCTGACTGGATCCTGACTGGCCGCCCTTGCAACCTCTGAGACCATCTGAAGAGGCACAGCCTGATCGCCCGGATTTCCAGGACATTGATCGGCAGGCGGGATTCCTCTGGGGTCCAGCGACCTTGCGCCGACTGAACACCCCAGACTCCCCCCCACCCCCCAACCTGTAAGGCTGGCATTCGTTGTGATCACTATCCAGTAAACTGGAAGAAATTACTTCCCGGCCAGAAGAGCCGGTGCTGTCAGCCACCATACCAGAGATCTCCTGACTAGGTGGCTTACTCGGATTTGATAATCCAGAGATGGACATCTGTTCCATCTGGACAGAACTTCTTTCTGTAACACCTGAGTGTGGTATTGAGCATATGGGACCGCCTCGAAGGAGGCTACCATGAGGCCGAACACTCACATGCAAAACCGGAGTGACGACCAATTCCTGGAAGTCAGCTGCCGCACTGCAGCCCTAAGGGTCTGCAACTTTTCCACAGGGAGGAATACTTTTGCCTCTGAGGAGCTTGAAGGAGCCTTCAGAAGAAGGTCGTCCAAGTAGCCCGCGATAGCGATGCACCGCTGTCTTAGAAGTGCCAGAATCGGAGCGAGCACCTTGGTGAACGTCCTGGGTGCTGAAGCAAGGCCAAACGGGAGGGCCACAAACTGATAGTGGTTCTTCCTGATTGCAAATCGCAGAAACCTCTGGTGTCTGGAGTATATGGGAACATGCAGGTATGCGTCCTTGATATCCAAGGAGGCCAGAAAGTCCCCTGGATGGAGGGCAGTGACTACAGATCGAACCGACTCCATCCGAAATCTTTGTACCTTCACAAAGCAATGGAGGGCTCTGAGATCCAAGATTGGATGAATCCCCTCCTTCTTCGGCACAATGAACAGATTTGAGTTAAAACCCTGACCCCGTTCCTGTTCTGGAATGACTACCCCGCGTTCCAGCAGACCCTGGACCGCCCCATACAGGGCCTCCCGACGGGTCGGTAGTAGCTGGAGGAGACTAATCTGTCCGGTGGACAAGAGAGAAATTCTATCTTGTAGCCTGAGGAGATTACTTCGGAAACCCACCCGTCGGAGACTAGAGCTGTCCACTGAGTCACGAATTTGCAAATATGTCCCCCCCACCCGAGAGCTGGGTGGGGGCGGACCTTCATGCGGATGCAGATTTGTCTGCAGGCTTGTTGGGTTTGCGGGACCAAGGACGTTTTTGTCCTTGGGCAGGCGCCTTTTTAGCCTGGGGTCTTTTCCCTGTCGCCCTAGGGGGACGAAAAAAACGCTTGTGTGCAGTAAAGGAGGGCCCTTGCTAGTTTGAGGAAGCAACGTGCTTTTACCTCCTGTGGCATCCTTGATGATGTCATCCAGGGAGGCCTCAAAAAGTCTGTCGCCCTTAAAGGGCAGATCCAACAGGGCCTTCTTGGAAGTCTGGTCCGTAGACCAGCCCTTTAGCCAGATCAGGCGGCGTATTGCTACTGCATAAACCAAAGCTTTGACAGCAGGGGGAATAGTATCCATGTCTGATTCGCAGACAAACCTAAGACCCTGGACCAACTGGTCGGCCAAATTTATCTCATCAGGAGGAGCAGCATCTCACTCCTTTAACCCCTGGAGTAGCAATTTTGCCCATTCAGTAAGTGTCTGAGACATTAGGGCCCCCGCCAATGCCGGGCATACTGCCGAGCCTACCACTGAGACTAGGTAGCGAGTGAGTGCTTCAGCCTTCTTATCAACAGGGTCCTTGAAAACAGGAGCCCCTTCTACTGGAATTGTGGTAGCTCTATTAAGTCTGGACACCGGAGGGTCCACTATAGGGGGAGAGGTCAATTTCTTCAGAAAACTCTCAACGTACTGTACCGCAAACTTCTTTGGAGCTGCAAAAACCCTTAGTGTGTTCTCCCATTCCTTGTATAAGAGCTTATCAAAATAAGACCCACAAGGAAACACCCTAGCAGTGTGGGCAGGTTTACGAAACCCAAAAGGGGACCGGAGTCTCTGCTGCTTCTGCAGTATTTTCCAATTTTAGCGTATCCTGCACTGCAGTAATAAGGTCAGATACCAAAGCCTTCTCGCGTACTGACCTGGACCTGGAGTCATCCTCACTGTCCGATCGGTCACGGTCTGCAGTCTCTGATGCGTCAGAATCTGGGCCATGAGCCGTAAGATGGACCTGGTTCTGCATCAGAAATATCCCCAGAAGATTGCAGGGGACGGGGGCGTTTACTACCCCCTGTATTCCCGTGTGCTGCTTCCACCCTGGCAGCAAAAGCCTCTAGGATTGCCGACATAGCGTCCATAGACACCTCAGGGGCAACAGCTGCTAAATCTGGTGTCTCAGGGGAGAAGACTGGCTCAGATGCCATGCTGACCACGCGCTGACACCCACAGGGCTCCAGGCAAGATATCAATAGGCCACCCTCCTGTGCTGCAGAGATGCTGGGTCACCCAGAGGACTCCCCACCCTTGGATCGGTACCGCTATGCTGCTGTGTGCTGCGCCTGTGATGCTGTACCACCGCTGCTGTGTCAGTCTGCTTCCTTTATCAGCGCTTCCTGTGTGAATTTTTTGTGCCAGTGTAATGCACCCTAGAGACCAGAGACTCTCGCAAAATGGCCGCCAAACGTCTGTATGGAAGATAATGTGGGCTCTAAGAAAATGGCCGCTCAGCCGAAGATAGAGGCCAAAACAGCCATAGACCACAAAAAGATGGCCGCGGAACGGCGGTATTTACATACAGCATGAATAATTACAAACATGGCTGCCGATCAGTTGATAGAGGCCAGTGGGTGTGGAACTACAAGAAAATGGTGCCGAAACCAAAGGAAAATGGCCGCCGGGCAGTCACTAGAGGCCAAAACAGGCATGGACCACCGCAAAATGGCCGCCGGCAGCATTGAGGGGGAAGCCCATACAGGTAAGCAGAAATTACATTTCTTTTAAATGTTAGTTACAGCCAGCCCCGCTCCAGTGGAACCCCTTAGGTGACCCCCAGCACCCAGCAACCTTAGCCAGAAGCCCAGGGAGGAGGGAAAGGCAGGGAGAGAGGGAAGAAAGGGGCCACAACCACTTGGTCTCTCCAGGAATGTCCAGCCAAAATCACCCAGCTGAGGCGGGGGGAGTTTACTTACCTATCCTGCATGAATCATGCTGGAAGACATTCGAAACAGATCATCGTCCGCGCACGGAAGGTGACTGTTGGCCAGGCATGCTGTGATTGGACCCCAGGGGACGATCATATGTATGTCCTGGAGCACGACACTTACGCCATAAGGTCAGCCAAAGCTGAGCGGTCCGATGCAAGCCCTGAAGTGTAGGCTCACCGGCCACCCGTGGAGCGACGGGCATGTCGTGGAAAACCCAGCGCGTAGCTAGGGTCGACACAGGCTCAATGTCCGAAACTGGGGAGACTACAAGGATCGAGGATCCAGGCTGTCACCCAGTCGGCAGTTGATCGAAGTTCGCAGGAAACAAAAAAATTTAGCAAAATATATTTTTCCTCCGGACCAATGGGCCCGAAGGGAGCCATGTCCTAGTCCTTGCTAGACAGAAAAAACTGATCTGCGAGATGCAGACTGAGGGGATATACACAGAGGGTCCGCCCCCTGGGCGGTACTGTAGAAGGCGTGATGCAACACTTTTTACAAGTTTTCTGCCTTGTCACTCCTAATTAACGGATAATACCCACTATGTCAATAGAGAAGCTGTGTCGGTCCATGAATGAAAGAGTAATGTGCATTTATTTTCTGTTAAAAGGTGAACTTATCCTTATCCACTGAAGGACCGGAAGGATTTGCCCCCTTAATGACTTTATGGATGAGTTTAGGCCGATATATTCTTCTACATATTTTTTGTAAAATAAATCCCAATAGGCATATATTGATTAAAAAAATGATTTTAAATTAAGATGTGTGTATGTGGAATACATCTACAGGGAGGGCGCTACCACTAGGCGGACTAGGCAGCCGCCTAGGGCACCCGGCCGCTGGTTATACTACCCCTGCACAATCAGTCCATAGAGCTTGCAACACCAGGCAGCCAGCCGCTATGAAATGTGTGAAGCAGCACCCCCCCATCTCCACTCTGACACTGTGTGACATGTGTCCACTGTACAGTCCAGCACTCGCGCCCCCACTCCGGCCCCGCCGCTCTGATGAGTTTCCCCTGCAGAACCCATCCCACCCCCCCAGCCCGAGTGGAGATCGTTCTGACAGTGAGTGACAATGTCCAGGTCCAGCCCACCCCCCCAGGACGTTCTCCACTCTGATATGATGTGTGTACAGCGCCGTCAGCGCACCCCCCAGGACACTTACTGGTCTCCATCGCTCTGACTTGTGTGTCCAGCATGCCCCCCCCCCCCCCAGGACGCTCTCCTGGCTGTGTCACACGCACTCACACTGCTGGAGCGGTGTAAATCATGATGGCGCCGGCTCTCCGAGCTTGGGGACAGGTGGAGGCGGAGCCTGGAAGAGGCACCCGACACAGAGGCAGGTACAGCATAAAGCAGAAATTTAGAACAGGCAGCAAGGTACGCATTAGGTACGACTTGAAGAAGGAGGAGGTCTAACCTTCCTTGGCTTTATTGTAAAGTAACCTTAAAGATGCAAGCAAAACACCATGGCTTGCTGAGGGTTAATAAAGCCTGTGAAACTTAGGGAAGTGGCCACCCAGCTGAGAGAAGTGCTGGCCTACGCCAGAACACCTATGCGGCAGGCACCCCAGTAGACAAGTGTCTAGCATGGAGTCAAAGACTGAAATTGAAATTCTAACTTGTAGTCCCTGCATACCTGCTTTTCTCAACATACTGGGATTAAATGTCTGCAAAAGGCCAGCAATGCACCCCCATCTCCCCACTTTGAGAGGAGGAGGACTTGCGCACGGGCCTGGAAGGTTTTGGTGTCCAGAACAGAGTTCAGGGCTGGAATTTAGACTTGAAAGTCTGAGGGGAGCAAAGGAGTAAAATTAACTCTTCCTAGCCTGGGAGTAGAGAAATTTTCTAGACAGGTACCTGGCCTCATTTCACTGGAGCAAAATGGTGCTATTACCCATGAACATCCTTAGAAATGGCAGCCAGGGATGCCTCAAAAGGAGCGATTCCCATCAAATGGCATGCGCAGGAAGTGTTTCTTGCACTGTCAATGACCAACATTTAAAACATTGATTGAAAACAGACTCAATCTGGATGTAGACTAGCCTGTCCATGCAGCATAGCAGGGCAGGGACATATACTTGGACCAGACACTCAACATCTGGCAGACAGAAATGGCTGCAATGATGGGTTGCAGGGTAGGTCTGACAAGGAAGAATAAGGCCTTGGAAAGGGCTTTTCAGCATTTGTCCAGAGGATCTTTAAAGATCAGAAGGTCCACTACAGAAACAGTGAGTAAGACCGGCAACTGCTGGATCCACTTCATTGACGGACCACTTCTTAAAGAACCTTTTAACCGCTTAAGCCCCGGACCATTATGCAGCTTAACCACTTTACCACTGGGCACTTAAACCCCCTTAATAACCAGACCAATTTTCAGCTTTCGGTGCTCTCACATTTTGAAAGACAATTACTCAGTCATACAACACTGTACCCACATGAATTTTTTGTCCTTTTTTTCACACAAATAGAGCTTTCTTTTGGTGATATTTAATCACTGTTGGGTTTTTTATTTTTTGCGCTATAAGAGAAAAAAGACTGAAAATTCTGTGTAAAAATGATTTTTTTTTCGTTTCTGTTATAAAATTTTGCAAATTACTATTTTTTCTTCATAAATTTTGGCCAAAATTTATACTGCTACATATTTTTGGTAAAAATAAGTACAAATTGGTGCATATTATTTGGTCTTTGTGAAAGTTATAGAGTCCACAAGCTATGGTGCCAATATCTGAAAATTGATCACACCTGAAGTACTGACAGCCGATCTCATTTCTTGAGACCGCAACATGCCAGAAAAGTACAAATACCCCCCAAATGACCCCTTTTTGGAAAGAAGACATTCCAAGGTATTCAGAAAGAGGCATTGTGAGTTTTTTGAAGTTGTCATTTTTTCCCACAATTCTTTGCAAAATCAAGATTTTTTTTTTCCACAAAATTGTCATATTAGCAGGTTATTTCTCACACACAGCATATGCATACCACGAATTACACCCCAACACACATTCTGCTATTACTCCCGAGTATGGCGATACCACATGTGTGAGACTTTTACACAGCGTGGCCACATACAGAGGCCCAACATGCAGGGAGCACCTTCAGGCGTTCTGGAGCACCCAGGCCAATTCTGACATTTCTCTCCTACATGTAAAAATCATCATTTGTTTGCTAGAAAATTACATAGAATCCCAAAACATTATATATTTTTTTTAGCAAAGACCTTAGAGAATATAATGGTGGTTGTTGCAACTTTTTATCTCGCACGATATTTGCGCAGCAATTTTTTTAACGCGTTTTTTATACGGAAAAAAAATGTTTTGTGCTTAAAAAAAAACAAAAAAAAACAGTAAAGTTAGCCCAATGTTTTTGCATAATGTGAAAGATGAAGTTACGCCGAGTAAATAGATACCTAACATGTCACCCTTAAAAATTGCACACACTCGTGGAATGGCGCCAAACTTCGCTACTTAAAAAATCCCCATAGGCGACGCTTTAAATATTTTTACTGGTTACATGTTTTGAGTTACAGAGGAGGTCTAGGGAAAAAATTATTGCTCTCGCTCTAACGTTCGCAGAGATACCTCACATGTGTGGTTTGAAAACCGTTTTCATATGTGGGCGGGACTTGCGTATGCGTTCGCTTCTGTATGCGAGCTCACGGGAACAGGGGCGCTCTAAAAAAAAAAAAAAAAAATGTATTGTTCATTTTACTTTATTTATTTTAGTTAGACATGTTTTTCCGCCCCATAAAATTTTTTGATCACTTTTATACCTATTACAAGGAACGTAAACATCCCTTGTAATAGGAATATGGCATGACAGGTCCTCTTTACAGTGAGATATGGGGTCAATAAGACCCCACATCTCACCTCTAGGCTGGGAAGCCTGAAAAAAAAAACCAAAAAAAAAAACCAGCAATCCTGGCTTTGATCGTAGCGGTGAGTCGGTAGAAGCACCGGAGGGTGACGGGGGGACATCCCCTCTCGCCTCCCGTAAGAATGATCAAGCGGCGGAACAGCCGCTATGATTGTTCTTATGGTGTAGGGAATCGCCGGCTGAAAAAGCCAATATCTGAATGATGCCTGTAGCGGCACCCATCATTCAGATATCCCCGCACAAAGTCAAGGACGTCATATGACGGCCGGGAAGTGGTTATTGCGGAGTATGGCCGGGCATAGCGGAGTATGGCCGGGCATTGCGGAGTATTGCGCCAGGGTATTGCGCCAGGGTATTGCAGAGTATTGCACCAGGGTATTGCAGAGTATTGCACCAGGGTATTGCAGAGTATTGCACCAGGGTATTGCAGAGTATTGGCAGGGTATTGCACCAGGGATGGCTGAGTAGGGATGGATGGATGGCTGGATCTGTGACTGCAATTGTCACAGATCCAGCCCACAGAGCTGCTGCCTTGATCTGCTCCCTCCCCTCTCCTCTCACACTGTACCGATCGGTACAGAGAGGGGAGAGAGGAACCGGCGTCATCACATGACGCCGGTCTGTTTACAAGTGATTGCTCCGTCATTTGACGGAGCGATCACGTGGTAAACGGCCGCTATCAGCAGCGATTTACCGCGATTCGTGATGCGCCGGGTCCCCTGGACCCGGCGGTCACGGAGATTTCCGTGTGCGCGCCCCAGGGGGCGCGCGGGAGCGCGATTCTGGGAGGACGTTATATAACGTCCTCCCAGAGTTAAGCAACCACCTTGTCGACGTTATTTGTCGGCAGGTGGTTGCTAAGTGGTTAATGACCAGAGGTGATTTCACAATTTGGCACTGCGCTGCTTTAACTGGAAATTGTGCGGACATGCAATGTTGTACCCAAACGAAATTTGCGTCCTTTTCTTCCCACAAATAGGGCTTTCTTTTAATGGTATTTGATTGCCTCTGCGATTTATTTTTTTTGCGATAAACGGAAAAAGACTGAAAATTTTGAAAAAAAAAATGATATTTTCTACTTTTTGTTACAAGAAAAATCGAACAAACTAAATTTTAGTCATACATTTGGGCCAAAATGTATTCAGCCACATGTCTTTAGTAAAAAAAAAAAAAAAAAAAAAAAGTCAATAAGCGTATATTTATTGGTTTGCGCAAAAGTTATAGCGTCTACAAACTAGGGTACATTTTCTGGAATTTACACAGCTTTTAATTTATGACTGCCTATCTCATTTCTTGAGGTGCTAAAATGGCAGGGCAGTACAAAACCCCCCCAAATGACCCCATTTTGGAAAGTAGACACCCCAAGGAAATTGCTGATGATATATTGCTCACACATGCCATGGTTATATGTGGAATTGCACCCCAAAATACATTTTGCTGCTTCTCCTGAGTACGGGGATACCACGTGTGGGACTTTTTGGGAGCCTAGCCGCGTACGGGCCCCCGAAAACCAAGCACCGCCTTCAGGATTTCTTAGGGCGCAAATTTTTGATTTCACTCCTCAGTACCTATCACAGTTTCGAAGGCCATAAAATGCCAAAATAGCACAAAACCCCCCCAAATGACCCCATTTTGGAAAGTAGACACCCCAAGCTATTTGCTGAGAGGCATGGTGAGTATTTTACAGCTCTCATTTGTTTTTGAAAATAAAGAAATACATTTTTTTTTTTTTTTTACATTTTTAAAACTGTGACAAAAAGCGAGATCTGCAAAATACTCACAATACCTCTCAGCAAATAGCTTGGGGTGTCTACTTTCCAAAATGGGGTCATTTGGGGGGTTTTGTGCCATCTGGGCATTCCATGGCCTCCGAAACTGTGATAGGCAGTGAGGAGTGAAATCAAAAATTTATACCCTTAGAAAGCCTGAAGGCGGTGCTTGGTTTTGGGGTCCCGTACGCGGCTAGGCTCCCAAAAAGTCTCACACATGTGGTATCCCCGTACTCAGAAGCAACAGAATGTATTTTTGGGTGTAATTCCACATATGCCCATGGCATGTTTGAGCAATATATCATTTAGTGACAACTTTGTGCAAAAAAAAAAAAAAAATGTATTTTTTCCGCAACTTGTGTCAACATATAAAATATTCCATGGACTCGACATGCCTCAGTATATAGCTTGGGGTGTCTAATTTCCAAAATGGGGTCATTTGGGGGGGTTTTGAACCGTCCTGGAATTTTATACACAACATTAGGAAGCTTACATCCACTCTAACCACTTGAAGACAAAGCCCTTTCTGACACTTTGTTTACATGAAAACATGTTTGTTTTTTTTGCAGGAAAATTATGTTGAACCCCCAAACATTATATATTTTTTTAAAGCAAAGGCCCTACAGATTAAAATGGTGGCTATTGCATTTTTTTTTCCACACAGTATTTGCGCAGTGATTTTTCAAACGCATTTTTTGGGGAAAAAAATAGGATTTTTATAACAGCTTACCTGTAAAATCCTTTTCTTGGAGTACATCACGGGACACAGAGCGACATAGTCATTACTAATGGGTTATATAGTTACCGTCAGGTGCTGGCACTGGCAACTTCCAAAACCGGAAGTACCCTCCCCTATATAAGCCCCTCCCATCCGGGAGCACCTCAGTTTTGTAGCAAAGCAATAAGTGTCCCCAAAGAGGGGTGGGAGCTCTGTGTCCCGTGATGTACTCCAAGAAAAGGATTTTACAGGTAAGCTGTTATAAAAATCCTATTTTCTTTCTCGTACATCACGGGACACAGAGCGACATAGTCATTACTAATGGGATGTCCTAAAGCAATGCCAAATGAGGGGGGGGATACACCATATATAAGCTGAGCGCTATCAGACATGAGGATCTTTTGCGGCCTGCAACACACTGCGCCCAAAGGCGACATCCTCCTGACTTCTAACGTCCACCTGGTAGGACCTAGTAAACGTGTGTACCGAAGACCATGTTGCGGCCTTACAGATTTGAGCCAGGGAGGCCTGGTGATGCACTGCCCATGAAGTTCCAACTGCTCTCGTGGAGTGCGCCCTAACTTTGAACGGAGGCGGTCTACTTCTCAAGCTATAGGCTTGTATTATGACCTGTCGAATCCACTTGGCTAAAGTAGATTTTGACGCTGCCTGACCCTTTCTGGGGCCTTCCGGCAGAATAAACAAAGTATCCGTTCTGCGAATCTGAGCAGTGGCTTTTAGATAAGCTTTAACTGCTCTTACTACATCCAAAGAATGCAATAACTTTTCCTCTACCGAAGTAGGTTTGGGGAAAAAAGAAGGAAGAACCACATCTTGGTTCAAATGAAACCTCGATACCACCTTAGGAAGAAAGGCTGGATGAGGACGTAACACTACTCTGTCCTTATGGATAACCAGATATGGCTCCTTACAGGACATAGCTGCTAATTCCGATACTCTTTTTAGCCGAACAAATGGCTACTAGAAAAATCAATTTCCTGGTAAGAAGCACCAAGGAAATATGCTGTAATGGTTCAAATGGTTGTTTCTGTAGAACCGACAGAACCAAGTTTAGATCCCATGGACATATGGGAATATTAACCGGAGGACTAATACGCATCACTCCTTGTATAAAGGCTTTGACTAGTGAATGCGAAGCCAAGGGCCTTTGAAAAAATATTGACAAGGCCGAAATCTGACCCTTGATAGTACTCAAGGCAAGCTTCCTATCTACAGCCCACTGTAGGAAGTCCAGAATCCTACCTATTACGTACTTATGTGGATGCCATTTCTTGGCCTCACACCACGCGATGTACGCCTTCCAGATTCTATAGTAGATCTGCCTGGATACCGGCTTCCTGGCATTGATCATGGTAGATACCACAGCATTAGAGAGCCCTCTCTTTTTTAGAATGTGGGCTTCAATAGCCAGGCCGTCAAACCTAGGGCTGGTAAGGAAGGGTGGTATATCGGTCCTTGCGAAAGCCGGACGACGTGGGAGAGTCCAAGGACTCCCCACTGAAATTTTACAATCTCAGCGTACCACGCTCTTCGGGGCCACGCTGGAGCCACCGGAATCACTGGTTTCTTTTCTACCCTGATTCTGCGGAGTAATCGAGGTAACCATTGTGGCGGTGTGAATGCATATATCAGCTTGAACTGATCCCCAGGGAACACTAGGGCATCCGAGCCGCAAGCTAGGGGATCCCTTGTCCGAGAGACAAACCTATCCCCCTTTGCGTTGAATCTGGATGCTAGAAGATCTACATCCGATGTTCCCCACCGCTGACATATTGTCCAGAAAACCTCGGGGTGAAGGGACCCTTCCTCTGGGCCTAATTGCTGGCGACTTAGAAAGTCCGCCTTCCAATTCTTCACTCCTGGAATGAATACCGCAGATATGGCTGGGACATATTTTTCTGCCCATCTCAGGATGTAATTTACTTCCCTTTGGGCTGCACGACTCCTGGTGCCCCCCCCGATTGATATATGCCACTGCTGTGGCATTGTCTGATTGAATTCTGACAGGGGACCCTTGGAGTTTGGATGTCCATGCTACTAGGGCATACTGGGATGCTCGTATCTCTAAGAGATTGATGGGCAGGGCCTTTTCTGCATCCGACCATCTGCCCTGGAGAGACTATTGCTCCAGTACTGCTCCCCAGCCTATAAGGCTGGCATCTGTAGTGACCACCTTCCAAGAAATCGGACTGAAGGATTTCCTTTTTTCCAGATTCTGGGGAACCAACCACCAACGGAGGCTCTTGCGAACGGAAGGGGACAAGGACATTGTAAGTCTAGGGCCTGAACTTTTTTGTTCCAGGCTGACAGTATGGCCCCTTGCAAATTCCTTGAATGGAATTGACCGTAGGGTACTGCTTCGAATGATGCCACCATTTTTCCCAGCAGCCTCATATACAGGCGTATGGACGGCTGTCTTTTTTGTACCCACTAAGTGGATCAAATCTTTCAAAGACAACACCTTTCCTCGAGGCAAGAATATTTTTCTCTGGCCTGAATCCAACCTTAGCCCCAAGTATTCCAGACTTTTGACTGGTTTTTAGGGCTGACTTGTCTCGGTTGATAATCCAACCGTGAGATTCCAGATACTTGATCGTCTTGTGAACGACCACGTCTAGTTTTTTCACTGAGTGGTCTATCAGCAACAAGTCATCCAGATATGCCATTATCATTACACCTTGTGTTCTTAGATTGGCCAATAAAGGGCCAGAATTTTTGTAAACACTCGTGGTGCTGTGGCCAAACCGAAGGGTAAGGCTCTGAACTGAAAATGGCGCCCTTCTACTGCAAAGCGTAGAAATTTTTGGTGGACTGGAAAGATGGGAATGTGCAAATAAGCATCTTTGATGTCGATCGTGGCTAACCAATCCTCCCCTTGTAGGGCAGTGGCCACCGATCGGATCGACTCCATCGGAAAGTCCTGATATACAGGAATTTGTATAGCCCTTTTAGAATTAATATGGGCCTCCCGTCCGCGTTTGCTTCGGGACTGTAAAGAGGTTTGAGTAAAACCCGAACCCTCATTCTTCCAGGGGAACCTCCATAATTACTCCTTGGAGCAATAGTTGTTCTAGTGCCAACAGGAGGGACTCTCTCTTCCGGGGATCCCTTGGCACGTTTGACCTCAAAAATGGGAAGGAGGAGAGTCTTTTAACTCCAAACTGTATCCCAAACCTACTGCGGAGAGCACCTATCTGTCTTGATCGTGTCCCGCCAGGTCTCTTGCGAACAACTGGAGTCCTCCCCCCACCCGACTGAGTGGGGGCTTCAATGAATTTAACTTTGGGGGAGGTTTTGTACCTCCCCTGACCCAGGGTTTCTCATTACCCTGCTACTGTCCCTGTTTTTTACCCCCGGGATTTGACCGAGGAGGCCGTCGGAACTGTTACACAGCCGATGCCCCAGGGACTGGAGAAGCAGGCCTCTTAAAGAGGGACCTCTAACTCTGCTTTTAACCGGCAAGAGCGTATTTTTACCGCTGGAAATTTTCTGGATATATTTGTCCAGGTTTTCCCTGAATAAGCGTTCACCATGAAATGGGACGCTAACCAGCCATTCTTTACAGGGAGCTTCAGCAGACCAGTTTTTGAGCCATAGGAGCCTACGCATATGTACTATAGACAGCGTAAGGCGGGAGGCCTGATGGACTGAATCCTCTATGGCGTCAACCGCAAAGCCTAAGGCTCTAGGTAGATCAGCTAGGGCAAAGCCTGCTGATCTGTCAAGTCCCTCAAGACCTGTTTCAACTGATCCTTCACTGCTTAGCAGACCCCAATAGCTGCTACTGCTGGTTGTATCACCAAGCAGATTTTCATAAGGACTCCAATCTTTTATCTATTGGGTTCTTGAACATTTGGACATTATCCACTGGACATGTCAGTGATTTATACATACAAGAGATGGCTGCGTCCACTGTAGGGACCTTCCATTTTTTTTTTTTTTTTTGATGAACTTATCCTCCATGGGATAGACCACCGGAAATCTCTTGGGGGAATAAATATTTTCTCAGGACGTTCCCAATCCTGGTAAATGAGCCCTTTCAGTAAAGGGTGAAGTGGAAAAGAACAAACAGTCTGGGGGCTTCTAGCGACCCCAACGAGGATACAGTAGTGGTTGATGGTTCCGCAAGGTGCATTTTTAAATGCTGATCGGACCATGTTAGTCAGAGACTGAACCCATAATCTTTCAGCTTAAGATGCTGAGAAAAGGTTCCCCCACTGTTGATTCCTCTATAACAGAATCAACCTCATCCTGATCCCCTTCAGGCAGGTCGATCCCTGTATGGGACTGTTGCTCTGCTAACAGGCACTCTGAAGGAGGAGACGGAGATCGGACGTGCTTTCCCTGACAGGGAGGCAGCGATAAATGTTGACAATCTCTCTCTAATCCTCCCAGAGCTGAGGAAAAAACCTCCTCTGTTACATACACAGGAGCAGGTGACTGAGGACAGCCACAGTACCAAGTACCCCTGCGGGGTCTCTACGGTCACTTACCTCTGAACTTCAGGGGAGACTGGTGCAGCAGGAGTATGCCCAAGATCCTCAGAGCCCGATGAGACCCCCTTCGCTTCCTGGAAGATTCAGTTCCGGAGCTTCTGGACGGCATATTCCTAAGCCTAAAGCTGAGGTATTCCAGCCGTAATACACCACTTTTACTGAGAATAGTCTAGCACAATTGCTGCTATATCACAGTTGGTGTCTACTAATGTGCCTTTCTAGGGGATGCCTGTATCAACCGCTTGCTGTATGCCTTTAAATGTTGCCAGCTCTGTCTCTGTACTTCATAGCCAGCTTACTGCAATAATGTGGCTTTTTAAAAACCTGCTGGGACGCCCGCACATGCGCAGAAGCGCTGCGGCGCGCACAGAGCGTCATCCCCCAGGCCCCGCCCCTTTTTCCGGCCACCTCTATATATAGAGGCGCGTGCACGCGCACGCGCGGCCACGTGCGCCTCGGCGCTAATTTTCAAACATGGAAACCAGGGACAGGAGCCAGGGCCCCCTTTGCCGCAGGCCGGGGGATAGACGAACACTGCAACATGGCAGAGGAAACAGTTTCCTGTAGGAGAACTCACCAGCTGCCTGGACTTTGCTCTCTGAGAAGAAACTAGTCCATATGACAAGAAAAACATTCCACAGCGGCCTCTAGTGGACAAACACAGGTACCGCAGTTTAATATACTAAACATATATAAAAAAACATTCTTTTTTTTTTTTCTTGACCACCATTAAAAATTATTACATTTTTTTAGTAGTTACAGGCATGCACAGATATTAGCGGGAATACCGTTAGGTAACAGACAGAAAGACAAATTAGGCTTGGGGGTCCCCCAATAGAACCAAGTTCCTGGGGGCCCCCACTTACCTGTTCCCCGCCGCAGGACTTTGTTTGGTCCACAAAAGCCCAAACTTCACCTATCACGGCAGGCATTGTAATCAAACCTTCAGGGACCGGGTTCCCAAGGATTCCACTCCCCTGGACCTGTATAGCACCCTGCACAGAAAACATCTTGGTCGTGGGTATGACCAGAGCTCTGGATCCCAGGGTCCAGCTCTCCTAAGAGAAGCATTACAGGCAGAACCTTGCTCTTCTCTGCAAGGCCCGGGTACCGACCGTTTAGCTATGAAGCTTTTTTGGTCGGATCCGGAATAGCTTACTGAGGCCCAAAAGAACCTGTACGCAAGCTCAGTGAAAAACACATGTTTCTTCTTGGCCAACACCTTAGACACTGGCAAAAAACTGAGGTGCTCCCGGATGGGAGGGGCTTATATAGGGGAGGGTACTTCCGGTTTTGGAAGTTGCCAGTGCCAGCACCTGACGGTAACTATATAACCCATTAGTAAAGACTATGTCGCTCTGTGTCCCGTGATGTACGAGAAAAATACTTTTTTTAATTTTAATGCACTAAAACACACTATAATGCACAAATGTTTGATGAAATAAAAAAGATGATCTTAGGCCGAGTACATAGATACCAAACACGACATGCTTTAAAATTTCGCACAAACGCGCAGTGGCGACAAACTACATACATATTTAAAAGCCTTTACAGGGTACCACGTTAGATTTACAGAGGAGGTCTACTGCTAAAATGACTGCCCTCGATCTGACCTTCGCGGTGATACCTCACATGCATGATGCAATTGCTGTTACATATGACGCCAGACCGACGCTTGCATTCGCCATTGCGCAAGAGCAGGGCGGGACAGGGGTGCTTTTTTTTTTTTTATTATTAATTTTGCTTTTTTATTTTATTTTTAAACTGTTCTTTCCATATTTTATTTTTTTATCATTTTTATTGTTCTCTCAGGGAATGTAAATATCCCCTATTATAGCAATAGCTAGTGACAGGTACTTTTTAAAAAAAAAAAACTGGGGTCTATTGGACCCTAGATCTTTCCTCTGCCCTCAAAGCATCTGACCACACCAAGATCGGTGTGATAAAATGCTTTCCCAATGGCGCTTTTTATATCCGGGTGGGGGGACATTCCCTCCCACTGCTTGTAAAAGCAGTCCAGAGGCTAATTAGCCGCTAGGATTGCTTTTACATGAAAGTCGGCCGCTGGCTGAAAAGAATGATACCAAGATGATACCTAAACCCGCAGGCATCATTCTGGTATAACCAAAGTCCAGCAACATACCAGTACGTTGCTGGTCCTTGTTGGACATGTATTGTAATCTTTTTTTTCATGCAGCCTGTTGGCTGAACGAAAAAAAGAGATTGATCGGTGGGTATGCCCACCATTAGAATACCACCCTTCATTCACCCACTTCTAATGATGGGCATACATGCACCATTTATATATGCCGAAGCATGGGGGCATCCTCCCGCAAAAGTTATGCCGCGTACACACGGTCAGACTTTTCCACGGGCAAGCCTCCGTCGGAATTTTGACCGTATGTACGCGGCATTAGGAGCAAAATCACTCCTCCGCCCCTGCTGCCCCCCTGCTTCGGCATATATGCTCTTTTTTTTTTTTTTACTGTGGTGGTGAAATCACCTCCTACAGCACTGGAGTCGCAGGGATCAGGCCTGTCTCTGCGAACGCTGCAGTTATGTGTTTTGTAAGTGACAGTGATCGATCGATACTGCACTTGGGTGGCCTGGGCTGGACGGTGGGGCAAAACGCAGGTGCTAGCAGGTCTCTGGGCTGATCCCGCTAACACTGCGTTTTTGGGAACCCTAAACTGCTGGGGACGCTAGTATAGATCTGATCAGATATTGATCTGTTCAGATACTATACCACCAAGTGAGGTGTATGCTTCACGCGTGGGTGTTAGCATTCCTGGCACTAACCTGACGCTGCCTGGGGCGATGTAGACCCTCTCTGACACTAAAACCTAATTGATATCACCCGCCGGGCGATCAGGGGGTTAAACCTTTATTGGGTTATATACGGCGGGTGCCCTGACACTATAAAAAGCAAACTAACCAGCGTCACCTGTAACACTTATATGGTGATCACTGGTGAAAGGGTTAACTAGGGGCAATCAGGGGGTTAAACCTTTATTAGGTAATATATGGGGGTACCTGACGCTATATAAAAACCTGACGGGGAACCTAAATAACAAAATAACTAACTGGCTAACCAGTGTCACCAGTAACACTTACACGGTGATCACTGGTGAAAGGGTTAACTAGGGGCAATTAGGGGGTTAAAACCTTTATTAGATAATATATGGGGGTACCTGACGCTATAAAAACCTGCAGCGAACCTAAAAAAAATAACTGGCTACCTATCGGCATCACCGACACCTATCAGAAAAACGATCGCTTAGTGACAGCGGTAAAAGTGTTACCTGGGTGGCGATCAAGGGGTTAAACCTTTATTAGGGCGGGGGGTTAGGGGGCTACGCTGTACCTAAACCTGACACTTTTACAGTCACAAATGTCACTGATTGCAGTGATCAGTAAATAAATGGTCACTGCAATCAGCGACACTGCCTGGGGGCTGGGGGGTGATCTGGGGGTGCGATCGTGTGCCTATGTGTCCTGGTGTCAGTGTGCTGTTTAGTGCACTAACCTGTCTTCTCTCATGCGGCGCTCGGTATATGTGAGCGCCGCATGAGAGATGACATCACTTCCTCCTGCCTGTGTAAACATTACACAGGCAGAGGAAGCTTTTCATTCGTCGGGAGCGATCGCGAGGGGGTGGCCAGAATCGAATGGCTGCCCCCTCATCACGGATCGCTCCCGAAGCGATCCCGGCCGCTCACTGTACCGGAGGGGGGTCCGATCGGACCCCCCACCCATATGAAGGCAGGCATGTACAGGTATGTGATTGTGCCTGTCCGTGCCATTCTACCGACGTATATATACAGTGGGCGGTCGTTAAGTGGTTAATAGGATATTGCTGTGCAAAAAGCCTGAGAGGAGTATACACCTTGCATGGATTAGGCCACTCCCTGTACAACAATGGCTGCAGAAATGAGTTTGCAGGGAAAGTTTTTGAAGTCTAGGCACTTTTAAGTTAAACCTAGCTGAGAAGTTTTGAAAAAGATGGCGCAGGTCTAAACAAGAGCGTACTACGTTGACAAGTACCAAAATGGTATCCTTGAGCATGGGAGTAATGTCCACAGACTGAAACACCACATGTACAAACTCATTCATAAAGGATAGGGTATCCTCGACATCCTCAGCTGACAATGCAGAAGCAGCTGCAGGTATGGGGAAACCAGAGATGGAATCTGGAGCAGGGGATGTGGGAGCATGCTTGCGACTCTTGCATTTATGCAACTCAGCCATAGTTTCAGAGAATTCCTCTGTGAATAAAACAAGAAGGAAGCTACACCTGAAAGAGCTGAGGAAGATTCAGAGAGAGGAGTGGACTCAAACAGGGAATGGAGGTCTGGGCTGTCAGTGTTTGACCCCTTAGGGGGTACACTGCAGGCCACCCCAGTAGTATACACATTTTTTCAGGTTAGGTAGGATAAGTAGGAGGAGGGGGGGCAGGTAATTTTTTTTTAAATGGTTGGAATTAGGCTTTTCTCCCACTTTTAATACCATCAGGTCACTGTAAGGCAGCTGTAAGGAGGAGATATCCAAGGGCTTGTGGGTATCCAGCTGTAGCTCAGGCAGAGCAAGAGATACAGAAGGGAACGTGCACAAAATGGGAAGTGCTGCGGCCCTTGTGGGTGCAGGGATGTTGCCCACGTGTGTTGTAGTCAGAACAAGGTGTGCAACAAATTTGAAAAGCTTATGGAGGTGCCAAAATAGTGTGCCACAGCACATACAGGGTGCAGGTGATAGATTGCGGGAAGTGCCTCACCATCCCAACAAAAAGTGTCCATAACACATTTTCAAAATGTCTCCACACTCGAGATATACCGCAAAAAAGGGAGAAAGGGAACATAGCGGGGGATGCCAGCTCTTAATGAGTAGGGACAGGCCCTAAGTACTTGATAGTGGACTGGATGTTCGATAGTAGCCCCTGTGGGGCATCCAGCAGAAACTGGACACATGCAATACAGCTCTGGACCTGTAAATTGCTCTACAGCTAGATTCACACAGTATACATAAGTGATCTGGAGAGCACCTTCAGCAAAATCCAGTGCCTGCAGGTCACAGTACAGATTGGCCCTGCATATTCTCCTTAGCAGGGTTCAGGGTACAACCTTCAGGCTATGCTGAAAACCCACCAACCCAAAAAAAACTGCAGCCACTGTAGAAACACTAGCAAACTAAAACATGAACTGTCATAAAAACTTTGCTAGTGGCAGATCTCCTGAAGGTAGCTACATAAACCTACATCACTGGATATTCCACCCGTGTCCCCTAATAAACAATTAAAATACAATATTATGCATGTGAAGTACTTAGTGCTCCGATCTCCTATTTGTATGCATTTAATGCATATGTCTAGATATGTTTGGTCTATGGTTCAACTGTCACTTGTTACTGCTGCATTGATTCTGAATTCTAACTAGTTATTGTGATTGAGCTAATGAAGACAATATGACTGGGCTCCCACTTAATAATGCAGTGGTGTCAAGCAACAGCTACAATCAGAAGCCAGATGTCATTAGTCTGTACATTTTGAACCAATGAAAGCCCCTTACCATATAAAAAAAAAAAAAAAAAGTTTTTTTTTTTTTAAACTACTGGACTATATGTACTCACCCTTCATTCCAAAGTGCGAGAATGTATTTCTTTACAAGGTCAATGATGTTGTCCAGCCACACCCAGAATGAAAACCCTTTACCAGCCATGTTTTCCTGATGGGAAAAATAATTGTAAGAATGGTATTAAAGCAGATACATTTACCCACAAAAACACTGCATGCAAACGTCATTTAGTTTAAACTTGTAAGATAAATATGCCAGGTTAAAGTTGTACACAAACTACACTACCAGCTGTGAAAACTTTTTCTCATTTACTTTTTTCACTGCTAAAGTACAAACCGGTTTATAAAAGAAAAACTCCAGGTTACAATGGCATCTAGAATGTAGCAAATAAGTTTGTGTCTAAAGCCTCGTACACACGGTCAGACTTCCGTCTGACTTTTCCGTGGATTTTTGTCCGAACGGAGTTGGCCGGGCACACCCATAGCATACACACCACAGGACTTTTCTGCAAACTTTCCCAAAACTTTTTCTAACATCACGTGGTTTTTCTGCTCTTTTCCGCCACCCTTTGGTCAACTTCTGCTATTGTTGGTTGATTTTAACATTATTTGTTTTGTCCATCGGACAAAAGTCCGATGGTTTTCTGTACACACGGTCGGACTTTGCTCCGTCGGACTTTGCTCCATCGGACTTTTGTTGGCCAAAAGTTTGTCCGTTTGCAGACCGAACTTTTGTCCGATGAAAACAACAACAAAAAAAAAAGTTTGTCCGATGGCGCGTACACACGGTCGGATTGTTGGTCCAACTTGCTCAAAATGAAGTTTGTTGGCCAAAAGTCTGACTGTGTGTACGAGGCTTTACACTTATCTCTGTGCAACCAAACAAGAAAACTTGGTATGTCTGGACAATTCCACACCTAGCTCACCGTTTCAGAGCCACCCAGAACTAGTTTGTGATGTCTATGGAGATGTTGCTAAGCAAGTCTTGGATTCAGAGTGATGCACTGGGGAAGGGTGTTGAAGTTTATAAAGAAAAATGGGGGGGGGGGGAATTGGGACTTTGGGGTGTTTGGGCTTTTCCTCCCTTACACCCTCATGTATTTCATTGGAGTTATTTGGGATATTTCTTATAGATATGAACCCTGCATTTGCTTATGAAGTGGAACTCAATCCAAGAAATGCGTCAAGCTTTTTAATGCAGTTCTGTATTTCATCATGTCTGTATATCATACTGCTTCCTTTGATTTTATTCATCATGTGCTATAATGGAATTTTTACACTGCTCTCTGTGTGTTAATCAGCTCGTCATATCTCCTATGCATCATGTCCCATGCATTTTTTAAATAAACCCTCTTGATTGTGTATGTCATTGTCTTTTCTCCTAACACACATCTCATTCAAAGTCCCAATTCCCCCCATTTTTCTTTATCAGTAAATAGGGATGGAAGTGTATGCTCGCCTAGACTGTACACTTCATTCAAAGTCCCAAACGTCCCTCTCTATAGGGTGTTGAAGTTTACACCAGGAGATCACACAGTTAAGTAAAAAAAGTGTAATGTACAAAATTACTCAAACTTCACCACAATCTAGATACCTAAAAAAAAAAAAAAAAAAAAAAAAGAAGGACTTATCAAAAAACGGTTTGGTTTTGGTGAATGAGTCTTACTTTACCATTGCCCATTTTTTAGCTACAAGAAAGTAATGTCCTTGATCATCCGCAAATCCCTATGGTGGAATGGCATACTCCTGACCACAGTAAAACTAGTGTGTTCAGCCAGATATATCAAACAGATTATTCCAACAATTATATTAGTCTAACTCCATGTTGGACACCCACAACCCCTTGCATTTTTTAATTTTTTTATATAAAAAGCACGTTATACATACTTTAAATGCTATAGTTTTCTGGCCAGTCTAGGGACATCATGAGTTCTCCCACTTCTCCTTCCATGATGACCAGTCCTTAATCCTGGACAGCATGGTGCTCATGTAATCACACGCGAGCACCATTCTATCCAGGAGTAATGTGAGCCGAAGTCAGCGTGATGAAGACATTAAAGCCTGGCCACACAAGAGTGGGTTGAATGATCCCGTGGTCATTAATCCTGGCAGAGGTCTGGAGCAGATTGCAAAGAGGTGGGTCTGCAAAGACCAGCACTGGAAGGGACGGGAGTATTGCGTTGAAAGCTACTTTTTATCTGTTTTCAGAAACTGGGCAATGGATTTTTTAATTTTGTTAAACAAAACTGAAGTTGGGCTGAACTGCAGAGGGTGGATAGAAACTATACAACTCGCCAATGACATCCTATTAACTTGAGATTGCTTAAAAAGTTTTAATATTTCCCCTGTCAACTATTTACCTACAGGATGAGCCCTCTACTACCCAGCATGCTTCGGTTTTCACAGCAAATCATTATTGAATGCATAATTATAAACACAGAGCGTTGGGTCCTGTGTCCCTCAATGGACTCCAAGAAAAGCATTTTGTGGTGAATCCATTTTCTCCCATCCATTGAGGGACACAGGAAGTGTTAACCTTAGGGATGGCCAACTGAGGAGTGGGCAACATAGTCAAACACACCGCTCATCTGATTCCCCTCCCCCCTCCGGTGCCACAATTGGCACCTTTCGGGGGGGAGGGGGGGACAGGATACCTGTCTTTGACAGGTATCCTTTCCCACTTCTGGGAGTCCGGGTCGCGGCCCGTGACATCACCGCGGGGCTCCCTCCTCCGGCCGTCGGGCCAGTAGGAGAGAGGAGCGGGCCTCGCACATGCGCAGTAGGGTTCCCGGCGTGGACCTGAAAGGCTACACTGCCGGGTTTCCTTACCCGCAATGGCGGCGGAAGCACTCGACAGCTAATGGAAACATCAGCTGCGGGTGCAGACATCGCTGGACTCCAGGACAGGTAAGTGTCCTATTAAGCGCCAGCAGCTGCAGTATGTGTAGCTGCTGGCTTTTAATTTTTTTATCTTTTTTGGCGGAACACTGCTTTAACAAGCTCAAGAAATAACAGAAAATGGGGACTGCCTACAGTGCAAAGAGATGTCCAAAAGGACCTTGTGCCCCCAGCTAGCATCAGATAAAGTCTAAACATCACCTGGTAGAACTTAGGGAAAAGAAGATCATGTTGTAGCCCTGCAAATCTGGAAAACAGTAGCCTGATCTCCCCAGAGGCAATAACAGATTTAGTAGGGTGTGCCTTGACAGGAATAGGGGTGGGGAACCCAACCCTTGTGGACCCTAAGCTTGAACAATGGTCTGTCTTAGCCACTTAGAGAGGATGGAACAAGTAGATGAGCTCTGCCGAGGACCATCCACAATCAAGAGAACATTTATTTTTCTGAAGGAAGCACACAGAGTGGTGAGGAATACATAAAATTTATAGTACAATGATCAGGAGAATGTAATGTGCAGCACAGCGTACAAAGCGCAATTCCGAGAAATATATAACATACACCCATGTGTACAGAGTGCAACATTCAATACAGAACATTGGCCATTAATATGTAACATATGACAGTAAGAGGTAGGAAACCTATAACACAGTATAGAGGTATGGTGGGCAGGAGTAAGTAATGTAACAAGGCATGTTTCAAAATCATGACTTTTGCACCCTGTCTGCTAAGCATACATTACATAAAACACTGACACTAACTTTACTATCTCTCTCTCCCCTCCCTCCTTTTCACAGATCACCTCTGGGCCCCCTATCCATAGGTCACATCTGTGCTCTCACTGCAGCCCATTGCTGTGTGCCTGCTTCCTTGCCGCCCCCACACTTTATTTAATTTCTCTGTCTTCTGCATCTAGTACTCCCCTATATATAGGGCACACACCAGGCTCGGCACACCAAAAAAAAAAAAAAAAAACTTCTTCTGTCTTCCTTACAGAAGTTGTTTTTTTTTTTCTATTAGGGAGACACAGGCATTTTTATTTTTATTTAAAACACAGCATACTGCCTGGCTGCTGCACCTCTCTCACTGGGCAGTGGTAGGATGCACAGTGCAAACATAGCAGGGTAGCCTGGGGCATCAGCTGGGATGCACAGGGCATGTGTCCTGCACTAGCAACAACCCTGGTAGCAAGGAAGCTCTGGGCCTCAACACCACCTTGTCCTTGTGTAAAACTACCAGGGGTTCTTTACAGGATAAGGCTTCCAGCTCAGGTACTCTCCTCACAGAGGTGATGGCTACCAGATACACCACTTTAGAAGTGAAATTGGAAAGAGGAGAGTTTCTGATGGGTTCAAAGGGCAGTTTTTGCAGCTCTGAGAGAACCAAAGTCACAAAGTCACAGGGAAGTGAACAGGGGGAGCCACATTTAAAAAGACTCCTAATCACCCATTACCACATCTGAATTCCTACTCCCGATCAAAAACCTCAAAAAAAAAAAAACACACGGGAAAACTCCGGGCCCAGATCGCTACACAACTCGCTTTTACAAGACGTTTGCCCAACAAATTTCCCCCATCATGGCACGAGCCTTTGAAGTGGACGATGCTCACCCCCTTTCAACTCAGTTAGTACAGGCCCAAATAGTTGTCATCCCCAAACCGAGGAAGGATACTACGAACTGCAGTAATTACAGACCTATTATCCCTTCTGAACGTGGACCTCAAACTGTTCTCAAAGATCATAGCGAATTGTCTAGGCCCCTTGCTACCAGATCTAATACACAGTGAACAGGTAGGATTCGTCCTGGGCCGTGAGGCCAGGGATAACACCACAAAAACCCTCCACCTAATCGCCTACGCTCAACGTAAACACATTCCTTTCTGCATATTGGCATGCGACACAGAAAAAGCATAAGACAGAGTCAGCAGACTCTTTCTTAAATCATCACTTCAACAAAATTGGACTGGGTCCCAGACTCTTAGCGAAAATTATGTCCCTCTACTCCAACCGCTCAGCAAAAGTCACGGCTAATGGCGAACACTCAGACGTCTGAGATCAACAAAAGGGACCAGACAGGGCTGCCCACTGTCCCCCCTCCTTTTTGCTATCACCATTGAACACTTGGCCCAAGCAATTCACCATAACAACTCCATACAAGGCATCCACACCCCATCACCTTTCTCCATGAACTAGCTCGATTTGGCGCTCACAGTAACTTTAAACTGAACATAAACAAAACAGAGGCCCTGAACATATCTTTACCACCCCATACTATCTCACTGGTCCAACAAAAAACTTTCCCTTTCACTGGCAAGCTAAATTGATCAAATATCTAGGGACAGAGATTCCACGGGACCTTCGCGACATCTCCTGAACTTCAGCCCTTTATTAGGGAAAATCGGACGTTCTCTTGACTAGTGCACCACCTCAAACTACCATCGCTCGGACGCGTCAATGTACTTAAAATTAATATCCTCCCCCAAACTACTCTACCTCTTCCAGGCTCTACCAATAATCCTCCCAATGTCCTTCTACCGCACGCTTCGATCGCTAGCAATTAAATTCATATGGCAACACCACCCCTCCAGACTGAAACACAAACTATTATGCTCCCACAAACAAAATGGCAGCATCAGGCCTCCCTGATTTTGAACTATACCATGACTCGGCCGTATTCTCCAGACTACTGGAATGGTTCCCATGCCCATTGACCAAACTAGCAACACTGATGAAACAGGATATGGCGCAAGTAGACCTTCGAGCTCTGCTCTGGGGTTACCACCACAAATACTGCTCCATGACTAGGCTCTCCCATTTGACGGAGTCGGCCCTATCTCTGTGGTACCGCCAACAGGTGACTTATGCACTATCCACAGACCCCAGCCCCCTGACTTCCTTATTTGACAACCCTAAAACATCCCGACTATGAAGCCTCATGACGAATAGGTGGCTACGAGAAGGCAAATTGGCCAACAGCACACTCCTTTATCCAAGCAACAACAGCCAAATTCGTGCCAAGCGAGAACACCATATCCCCCACACCTAACTGGTTATCCATGCTATCCTTGACGAACTTCTGCTCGTCCTTACATTTATTAGGTTGCATACACAGGACCCGAACGACATTTGGGGAGATGTGTGGTCTCTCCCAGGTACCCAGACACACGCTATCCCCAATATAAAAGGGAATTCTTGCCCACACGCATAACACAAATGGTCCAGAGACCTGGGTGGAGAAATTACCCCGGGCAAGTGGCAGACCTCGTTCACATTTACCCACAAATCTTCAATCTTCAGCTACTACAAACTACTCTCCAGATGGTACAGGTATCCGGTCTCGGTCCATGGGATGTTCCCCAACGCTTCGGATGCATGCTGGCGCTGTCACGGAGAAAAAGGAACGTACGTCCATATTTGGTGGGAATGCGATAAAAATTTGCCCCTCCTGGAAAGGTATATTTGAGATCTATAATGAAATGTATGACTCCCCCCTTGCCCTCTCCCCAAAGGTGGCTCTGTTATCTATCCTCCCGGGATCAGTTAAATCCCAGAAATCCAACCTCTAGGTTTTTTCTGGCGACGGCCCGGCAGATGATAGCACAACACTGGAAATCTGAAGCAATCCCCCCCCCCTTCATAGGCGGATGACCGTCCTCAACAACGTCATGCTCATGGAGGAGATGCAGGCTAGGGAGGGAGATAAATGGGATAAACACCTCAAGCTATGGTATGTCTGGGTCCACTATTCGGCCTCTGATAGATTACTGAACAGAATGAATGGTAGCTGAGTGGAGGGATGGCCTTGGGACCAACACCCGTAATGTCACTGGGGTAAATGGTCCAGAAGAATAGATGACCACACCCCAGTGACCGGCCCTCTAAGCATCCAACCTCAGCTGAACTGAGTACGAGAGATAACCTTCATACTAACTGTATATCTATATCCCTCTCCCCACTCCCCCCCCCATACCTTTATTTTTTTTAATTATATTTTTTATTTTTATTTCTTCCATAATCCTGGGTTATACACTATATGTTTTCCTTTTCTGTATCCAATTGGCTGAGTATGCTGCTTGCTTGAGATATTGACTGCAGCCCTCATGTTATTATGTAAGCATTTATCTGACTTACCTATATGTAACTTTAACATGTTGATGTATGTCTAGCAATAACCCCCAACCCCTTTTTCTTTATTCTGTACCCCAACCGTTTTACCTGAAAAATAGATAATAAAAACATATTCAACCTTAAAAAGACTCCTAACCAATGAATGAGAAGCCAAAGGTCCCTGAAATAATAATCGCAAGAGTAGAGGCTTGACCATAAATAATGGCACAAGTGAAATGCTGGTCTAGACCCTGCTGCCGGAGAGAGAGGATTCTTCCCAGGCGAATCTCCCAGGAAGAAAACACCATGGCTTGCACCAAGTCAAGTATGCTTTTGCATACAATGATAGACTTTTGCATGGAGTAGACCTCTAAGCTTTGAACATCAAGAGATTAACTGATTCAGAGAAACTCGTTTCTTTGAATCTAGTAAAGCAGGATGGCACACCGGTCCTTGAAACAGGAGAACCAAACAATCTGGTATAGTAAGTTATGGGGTAATGGTATAATTGAAAAGTAGGTTTGAAAATACATAGGCGTACAAAGAAATGCACACTGCAAATAGTGGCAAATATTTCTGTAGCGGATGTATAACCTCAGTCATATGCTAACTGGGTTTTTGTTGTGATAAACTTTCTGCCCAGTTGGTCTGAGAAATTTGTTCTCAGGGTCATAAAGCATTGTCTGACTGTACACAATGGAAATCGCTGTGGAGAACTTTCTTGAAAGGAACTCTTTTTAGGTTTAGGCCAAGACAGAGGATGTACACATTTGATTATTTTAATTCATGCATTAAGGCATTCATCAGAATAGCCAATCAGAAACTCCTACAGTGTTAAGAAGGGTATACAAGTATCAAAATCCGATTCTGGCATTCAATCAGTGCATGCAGCCAATTGCATGCTCTTTGCATGATAGACACATAGGTACATATGTAGATTGAAAGCTGTATGTGTGGCATGTCTATATCCTTGCTAAATTATGAACAGAATAACTGAGTATTCTGAAGAGGATTCGTAGGTCTTATTGTATTATTTTGTACTTGCAGTAATATCTTGAACTGCGAGTAACGCGGTTTACGAACGTTTCGCAATACAAGCTATTATTTTTTTTTACAAACAAAATAAAGTAAACAGGGTCACTTATCCGGCGCTTCAATCAAAATGAGGGTTAATTACTCTTAATGAAAGTTGGTGGAACTAGCAGCCACTATATTGATACAATAGAATATAATCCATAAGGCAGGGATATGCAATTAGCGGACCTCCAGCTGTTGCCAAACTACAAGTCCCATGAGGCATAGCAAGACTCTGACAGCAGCAAGCATGACACCCAGAGGCAGAGGCATGATGGGACTAGTAGTTTTGCAACAGCTGGAGGTCCGCTAATTGCATATCCATGCCATAAGCCATAAAGTTCATTCCGAAAAAAGTCCTTAAGGCAAAGTAGCGCTTCCAAATAATAATGTACACCATTAGATGACAATAGTACAAGACACCCAGGGAGACAAATTCGGTCAAGATGCTTGGACAACAGTTCATAGAAATTCATCAGGTGTATGGAGACTCCACCTTCACCGCACCACGTCATTCCACTCCCCCAGGAATTGCACTTGCCAGAAATATGTCAAATAACGGTTTGGATATGTTATGCCCAAACAATATCAAGGGATCATCTTCCAGGATATCTCAAATCACCGGGCCCACGAATTGGTACACTCCAAATAACGTTAGTCTCCCTCACATAATTTATAAGTAGTTCCATGGGCTCAAACAATTATTTACACACACACACACACACACACACACACAAACTGTTGCCCAAGCATCTTGACCGAATTTGTCTCACTGGGTGAACTTTATTGCTTATGGATTATATTGTTTTTTTTAAATTCCGACTGTTTTTTGCAAGCGTTGTCTCGCAAAACTAGCAGGATTCAAGCCTCTGCGGTGTGCAGTAACGCATTTGGCCAGAGGTGATCGGGCACCGTCGACACTCAGTTCCAGATCGCCCGAGTGTTTCAGAGTGCATCCGAGCGGTTTCCGAGTGGCTTTGGCGCCCCCCACCTCTGGCCACATGCGGTACTGCATAGCATAGAAGTCACTGTGGAATGAATTATCTGTGTTTCCATTGACTTCTATGGGGAAACTCGCTTTGATATACGAGTGCTTTGGATTACAACAATTCTTCTGTTACTAATTATGCTCGTAATCCAAGGTTCCACTGTACTTGAATGTGGTTTCATCTGCTGCCAAGATCTAATAAGTGCTACACTCTGGAAAAGAGCTAGGTTGCCTGAAACATGCTTGAAAATGTTGCAGTCTACACCTGCACTTCCTGTTTCCACCAAAATGTCATCTATTAATTTACAACATCTGCTACAGCCCAGCCCATGAAGCATCTGCCGGTCTTATTAGGTCAGAGCATCACATCCACCTGGGCCAGTCCAGGGCTATGAAGATCACTAGCATGCCCGCCATCTTGATCCTGTGGAAGATGTGTCCGGAAAGGAAAAGCATAGATCATGCTTTTACCGATTCCACATGAGGATCCCTGTATTTAGTGACAAACCAGTCCAGTTTTTTTTTTCTTGCGCCTGGACGCATTGCGGTCCAATGCAGTGTTCCCTACCTTGTGACACAGGGCCTAAAACACCTACAGGTGTTAAACCTAATTCCCTCCGCATCCAGGTGCTACCAATTGTCCATATCTGGAATGTAAAAGTTGGACTACCCACTGAAGTTTGCATGTTTGCTGCCCCCAGTACATTTTCCTCCTGGAATCATCTGGAAAAGTGAAGTTCCTTCCAGGACAAAATATTTTCTACCTTTCTGGCCGAGGCAAGACTTCTGGTTCCTCCCCGATGATGAATGCATGCCACTGCTGTGGTATTGTCTGACTGGATCTTGGTAAGATGACCCACCAGTTGGGATGTCCAGAATTGTGGTGACAACCAAATCGCCCAGTTTCAGAATGCTGGTCGGGAGATGGATTCCTCCGGTATCCAAGTCCCCTGCACTGACAAGGGACCCATATATATCCTGTTCTGTAAATGGGCAGGAAGACCCGTCATTCAACTGCTCCATGGCCTGTTCACAGCTTGCAATGCATTGTGGGATTGTAGTAAGCCAAGCTCTGTAAATGGCAGAGACAGTAGAAGGGGGAGGGAGGGTGCTTTTCTGTGCATAGGTTACAGTTAGTTTTTATTCCAGCTTTGCAAAAGGTGAGGAAGGTATGTTATAGCTGTGAGGAGCAACAGACGGGAAGATTTGTAGCAGCAGCAGCAGACCCGTAAAGCTAATGGGATACACCCCATTACTTATAATCATTGCGTCTCTTACTGTGCCCTCCCCGAAAAAATACCAATCTTTGGCTTTTATCTATTCCCCTAATGCAGGAGTATGGATTAAACCTTGAGCTGTGGGGAAACTACAAATCCCATCATGCCTCTGCCTCTCGGAGTCATGCCTGTGATTGTTAGGGTCTTGCAATGTCTCATGGGACTTGTAGTTTCAAAACAGCTGGAGGGCCAAGGTTGCCTACCCCTGCCCTAATGCTTGAAAATCTCTGCAATTAGAGTCAGCAATCAAAGTTGCAATATGGCTCATAAAATCCTGAATTACTTGTAGTGAAATCCTCCTGTGATAAGGCCAAGAAACGGGCTACAAGCAAGACTCCAAAATGTAGGGTTTCAAGCAGGGACAATATTCCATGCTGTTGGTGTCAGGTCCTAACTACAGGTTGCCCCGAAGCGGTTAGTGGATTATGACCTAGAGGGACATAATACAGCAGGACTGCTCCTCTTGCATTTCTTGTCTGATATGTTGCACTGCTTGGCAGGGATAACTTTGCAAAGAATTTCAGGTAAAACTGAGTACTCAAACCACCTTCTAAAACCAGGAAAGATTCAAATAAATAAAGATAATAGGGTTTTTATAACAGCTTACTTGTAAAATCCTTTTCTTGGAGTACACCACGGGACACAGAGGTCCCGCCCCTCTTCCGGGATACTTACTGCTTTGCTACAAAACTGAGGTACTTCCCTTATGGGAGGGGTTATATAGAGGGGAACTTGTCTTCATTGGTTGTGCCAGTGTCCAATCACCTTCGGTGAACTATACAACCCACTATGTAATGACTTAGGCTCTGTGTCCCGTGGTGTACTCCAAGTCATTACATAGTGGGTTGTATAGTTCACCGAAGGTGATTGGACACTGGCACAACCAATGAAGACAAGTTCCCCTCTATATAACCCCTCCCATAAGGGAAGTACCTCAGTTTTGTAGCAAAGCAGTAAGTATCCCAGAAGAGGGGCGGGACCTCTGTGTCCCGTGGTGTACTCCAAGAAAAGGATTTTACAGGTAAGCTGTTGTAAAAATCCTATTTTCTTAATCGTACACCACGGAACACAGAGCCCAAGTCATTACATAGTGGGACGTCCCAGAGCAATGCTCAATATGAGGGGAGGGGGACACAGATCAATATGACCGCTATCGGACGAGAGGCCCTAAACCGCTGCCTGTAGCACAATACGCCCGAAGGCGGCATCCTCTTGTCCTCTTACATCTATTTGGTAGAATTTGGTAAATGTATGGACTGAAGACCAAGTTGCAGCCTTACAGATCTGAGCCATCGAAGCCTGATGATGCACTGCCCAGGAGGCACCTATTGCCCTGATCGAGTGCGTCTTAACAGGAAAAGAAGGAATTTTATTCCTTAAATCATAAGTTTGAATAATTACTTGTCAAAGCCATTTAGAAATGGCCAATTTCGATGCTGCCTGGCCCTTTTTGGGACCATCTGGCAGAATAAACAACACATTTGTTTTACGTATCTGAGCAGTTGCTTGCAGATAAACCTTCATTGCTCTCACTACATCCAGAGAGTGCAACAATTTTTCCCCCCGCTGAGTGCGGTTCAGAAAAAAAGGAAGGCAAAACAATATCTTGATTTAAATGGAACAGCGAGACCACTTTCGGAAGAAAAGTAGGATGGGGCCGTAATACAATTTTGTCTTTGTGACAAACTAAATAAGGCTCTTTACAAGAAAGAGCTGCTAGCTCAGATACTCTCCTAGCAGAGGAGATAGCAACCAAAAATGCCAACTTCCGACTCAAGAGAATCAATGGAATATGACGAATAGGTTTTTGCAAGCCCGACAAAACTAGATTCAAATCCCATGGGCACAAGGGAGGTTTGACTGGCGGATTTACCCGCAACACCATCTGAATGAATGCCTGGACTAGGGAATGAGATGCCAACGGTCTCTGAAAGAAGATTGATAGAGCTGAGATTTGACCCTTAATAGTACTGAGGGCTAATTTCATATCTACCCCCAATTGACAGAAGGCCAGAATCCTACCAATGACATTTTTGAGGGTTCCACCCTCTGGATTCACACCAGGAAACATATGCCTTCCAGACTCTATAATAAATGATTATGGAGGCCAGCTTCCTAGCATTAATGAGAGTAGAAAGAACTGGGCCCGAGAGCCCACGTTTCTTCAGCATGTAGGTTTCAACAGCCAGACCGTCAAATTTAGCTTTCGTAAAGAAGGATGGAATACTGGACCTTGTGATAGCAGGTCTTGGCGAAGTGGGAGAATCCAAGGTTCCCCCACCGCCATCCTTATGATCTTGGTGTACCAGGACCTTCTGGGCCAATACGGGGCCACAAGGAGAACTGGTATCCCCTTTTTCTTGATTTTGCAAAGAAGTCTCTGCAAGAGTGGAACTGGAGGAAATGCATAGATCAGGGAAAACTGATCACAGGGAATCAATAGTGCATCTGTACCGTAGGACAGAGGATCTTTTTTCCCTCGACACAAAATTGTCTAATTTCCTGTTCAACCTGGAAGCGAACAGGTCTACATCCGGGGTCCCCCATTTTTGGCATATGTCCGGAAAATATTCGGGGTGGAGAGACCACTCCCCTGGCAGTAATTGCTGGCGGCTTAGGTAATCCTAAATTCTCTACCCCTGGTATGAAGATTGCAGAGGCAAGGAATATGAGCTTCTGCCCATGCTAAAATCTTGTTCATCTCTCTCTGAGCATCCCGACTCCAGGTGCCCCCCTGGTGATTGATGTAAGCCACCGCAGTAGCGTTGTCAGGTTGAATCCGAACCGGGTAATCCTGTAAACCTGTATGTCCAGGTTCTGAGGGCTAGATATACTGCCCGAATCTCCAGAATGTTGATGGGCAGGCCCCTTTCAGACTTGGACCAAGTTCCTTGGGCTGAAGCCTCTTCCAGGATTGCCCCCCAGCCCAACAGGCTGCCATCCGTAGACACCACCTTCCAAGTGACCCGGGATAAAGGATTTCCCTGCTCGTAAATTCATGGGGCTTAACCACCGAGGCTTTGGCGCACCTCTGAAGACAGGCGCATCGGCCAATCTAGAGCCTGGATCTTTCTGTTCCAGGCAGCCAGGATACTATTCTGAAGTAGCCTTGAATGAAACTGGGCATACGGAATGGCTTCGAAAGAGGCCACCATCTTCCCCAACAACTTCATGCAAAGGAGAATAGATCGTTTTCCCTTTGTCCTGACCATGCGGACTAAATCCTTCAGAGATTTGACCTTTGGCTCTGGAAGGAATACTTTGGGTCGTGTCTAAGACCATGCCCAAGTACTCCACCCTTCTCAGAGGCTGTAAAGAGGACTTCTGGAAGTTTAGAATCCAGCCTAAATACTCTAGGTATTTTACCATATTGAGTACACTGTGATTTAACCGTGCCACTGACTGTTCTACCAAGAGTAGATTGTCCAGATAGGCCGTCACCGGTATGCCCTGTGTCCTTAGATTTGCTAGAAGCGGGGCCAGAACCTTTGTAAACACCCGAGGCGCCATAGCCAAGCCAAAAGATAGAGCCACAAACTGATAGTGGCGGTGTTCCACGGCGAACCTTAGGAACTTTTGGTGAGCCGGATAAATAGGCACGCGCAAGTATGCATCTTTGATGTCTATTGACGCCAAGAATTCTCCTCCTTGTAGGGTGGAAACCACTGATCGAATGGTTTCCATTCGGAAATGCCGAATGTTTAGAAACAGATTCAGAGTTTTTAGATCCGGAATGGGTCTGACGTCTCCGTTTGTCTTTGGGACACAGAGATTTGAATAGAATCCCGTGCCTTGTTCTTTTAGGGGGACCTCTTGATTACCCCCTGGGACAGCAAGTGATCCACTGCTTGGAGGAAGGGTTTTCTCTTTAATGGATCTTTGGAGACATTTGAATTTAGGAACCAATAGAATTCCGGGAAATCCCACCCTATTTTGTATCCTAGGGATACCGTGGAAATTACCCATTTGTCCTGGATTTCTGTTTTCCAAGCGGCTGAAAACTGCCGAAGCCGTCCCCCCACTCGGCCGAGCGGGGGCGCCCCTTCATAAGGAAGCTTTAGGGTTCTGTTTACCGGTCCTTTGTACCCACGGCTTTTTGCGACCCTGGGTCCGATTTTGGGTCTTAGGCTTTGTGTTGACCGAGAATGCCGTCGCCACTGCCTAGGAGGCAGAGGTCCCTGGAACCGGAGAGATAAACATGGGCATTTATTTTTATTTTTCTCTGGCAATAGTGTAGTCAGAGAGCCGGTTCACACAGGGGCGTCCTGGGATCAGACTTCAGGTCGCCCCAAGTCGCGCGGTTTAGAAAAGTAATGGAAGTGAATGGAGCCGTCTTAAATGTACACTACTGCAGTCGCTCCGACTTCAGAAAAGGTTCCTGTACGACTTCAATCCGTCTTCTAGGCGACTTGTACCCATTGATTTCAATGGAAGTTGCCTCCAAGTCGGATCCCCTGTCTTAACTGAAGCAACTTTCCAGGAAGTAAAAATAGTTTTCCAGGCAAACCCCTTCCCTCCCACAGAGCTGATTATTGTTTGATTGGCCACTGGAAAGTCACCTGTCCTGGAGGCAACTTGAAGTTGCCTTGTAAGTTGCCTCATGTCGCTCTGTGATTCATGCTCAAGTCGTGTCCAAGTTGTCTCCCAAAGTCGCGCTGGAAGTCGTGTTGCCCCTGTGTGAACCGGCTCTCACCACTTGAGATCCTCTGGATGTATTTATCCAGATCATCCCCAAAGAGCCATTCCCCATGAAAGGGGAACCCAGCTAAAAGCTTTTTACATGGAGCTTCTGCTGACCAATGCTTTAACCAAAGGATTCTGCACATATGCACCAGTTGGAGCGTGAGGTGGGATGCCTGTTGGATAGAATCTCTAATGGCATTGACTGCCTTATCCACGCTGCAGGACTGCTGAAGACCAGACAGTACCAATCTTCACCCCTCACGGCGGGAAGTGTTCTGCCAACCTTCAGGGGTATGGGTTCCTACTTAAAGGAGACCTCTTCCCTCGGCCTTGTAAAAGACTCTGCCAGAGTACTTATGCGCGTTTAAATAGTGAAAGTGCTGGATCCCAGAGCCCAGTCCTCAAAAGGAGACACATTACAGGCACCGCCTCAGTCTTCTGCGAGGCTCTGGTACCATCAATTTGGCATAATTTAATAAGCGGTTTGGATGGACCCAGTGGTGTAGCTCCTTAACCCACGGAGGGATTTTTTCCAACAGAGCTCCTCTAGCACATCCTTACTCGTGTCCTTCACCTTAGACACTGGCGAAAAAACTGAGGTACTTCCCTTATGGGAGGGGTTATATAGAGGGGAACTTGTCTTCATTGGTTGTGCCAGTGTCCAATCACCTTCGGTGAACTATACAACCCACTATGGCTTAGACTTAGGCTCTGTGTCCCGTGGCGTACGATAAAGAAAACCAGGTCACTGAAGGTGGCAGCAAGGACTAACGGAGATTAAAACCATGTATCTCTCGCAATTAGGAGCAGTGTTAGGAGGGTACTATCTCGTGCCGAATGGCAGGACACAGCATGGATTTTATGTGTGCACAACACTCCATTCACTGATGCAGCACTAAAATTCCTCACCGTTTTTAATCCTTTCCCCTTTCCGTGGAAAGCACTGGAACACATTGGGATAGTAATGGTGCCCAACAATTCAAATAGAAGAAGCAGCTCCTAACATGCAGACCACATGGCCTACTAATAAATGAGTCTTCACCAGAGGTTGTTCCATGACTGAACACTGGAAAGCACTTGGCTGCTATTGAACACCGTACACAAAGGTCTGCCACAATACAGAGCACAGTCCCCACAATCGTTTAGCCCAATGGGGTCCAGGTATAGTCTCCAAAGCTATTTGCTGGGGATATGCAGATCTGCATAGCTGCAATGCAAGACTAGCTCAAGCAGCATGTAGTGAAGTCTTTGAAGGAAAAAAATTAATCTTGAGAAAAAGTAAAATGGCTAGGAAAGTTATTAAACTTTTCCCAGCAGACACAAGGCACAGGTCCTCCTAGGATATCTGAAAAAAACAAGCATGTCTCTAAATCCTGTGTCCCTCAATAAACGAGAAAAAAAATGTAAAATTATACCGATTCGGGGGGCGTGTCCGGATGGCAGAGGGAGCAGACGTGCGAGACTTCAGCTCTGTCTTCCGATTGGCATCCTGCAGGCATCCTAAGTACGATTTGCACCACACCAACTTCTAAATACTCCCCACGGTAGTGGGAACATTCCAGGCTGGCATCCATGGTGAAATACGGGCCACCCACACCAGCATCCGCGGCAGGACAGCTGGCCCGATTCAGATGGCAAGATGGCTCCAGGACACAGGCAGAGCAGCATGGCACGCTGTTGCATCCACCCATCTCCACTCCTCAAAAGAAATCACAGGCTCTGGTGAGTGAATCTGCCCCTGCTCCCCACGGTGCACAGCCAGACCCCCTGCAGTCTCAGGACTCCCCCATAGACAGCGAGGATGGCTCAGGCCCCGATTCCCCTCCTGCTGAGGCCACCCTGGCCTCCATCATGCATGCTATACAGGACTGCAAGGCTTCTCACTGCACAAATTGCATCAGTCCGCATGGACTTCTCTCCTGAAACAAGATGTGAAAAATTTAAGGGACAGAGCTGGGGAGGCTGAAGAACGTATCAGCTCCCTGGAGGATGTTGTTCACCCCTTAGCTATCACGGTGAGGGATCATACGAAAGAAATGGTGACCCTCTGCGCCAAAGTCGACGATTTGGAAAATCGTTCGAGGAGGAACAACCTCCGCTGCTTCGTTGGTTTCCCTAATAGGGCGGAGGGCTCCCACCCAGAAAAATTTCAATATAATTGGCTGAGACATTTTTGGGACTGATGCACCATCCTTTTCACATGTCATTTAGCGTGCCCACCGCACCCCTCCGCGTACCCCACCTTCTGGAGCACCCCCATGATCCATTATAGCAAGGATCTTCAACTTCCAAGACAAAGTTGCTATTCTTCGCCTGGCCCGGGAGAAGGGTCCACTTAAATACAAATGGCAACACCAGCTTAGTGTACCCCGGTTTTTCAGCAGATGTCCAGCGACAACACACCTCCTTTGCGGCAGTGAAGGCCCGCCTGCGTACGGAGGGCCTCTCCTACGCCATGCTTTTTTCCAACAAGCTGCGCATCAATTATGAGGGTAAAGCACACTTCTACAACAACCCCAAGGAGGCTATGGCCTGGCTAAATGATCGAAACGGAGTTCTTCCTAGGCACAGGGCTGCCTAATATCTGTTGTCCTAGGCCCCTGCATTCTCCTCTATGTTTGCTTTGAACTGATTATGGATATGTCCATCCTTCCATTTTGGAGAACTCGTTTACCTTGACTGCACCGTTTGATCCAGATTTTCATGAAGGTATGGTACGCCTCCCTGCAATAGGCCTGAGAACTATTACCCTGCCATATTTAATCCTAATAGACTGAACATCCTCCTTATTAACAGGCCTATCTCCCCTACAACTTCTGCCGGTTGTTTACTCTGCAATCTACTGCATCCGCTGTTGGACTGTGATGCTTCTCGCCCCTACAACACTGCTCGGGAGTCACTCTGGACTCCACTACACCCCCCGTACCAGTTAGTGGCGAGGCCACGGTACAGCTCTCCCTCAGATTAAAGATTAAGGAGGGGGTTTTCGTTTTACAGTTCAGGGATCCAAGGCTCGCTATGTTGGGGTTGGCTGAGCGGGGAGGGGGGCAAGGGATTTTATCTGGACTTTGTTGGTGATTTTTTCTCTTAGTTTTTCTTTTTTTTTCTATGTTCCATTTTGCACTTTTTGACATATTTTTTCTCAGGTTGCTGCCTATGGCAGACTATTAATGTTTTTTAACATTTCATTGCTGGCTCATGATGTCCTGATGGCGGATCCACGCACTTTTACTCATGTGCATGCATGTGCTTCAGGTGGCGCGGCCTGTCTGGTCATTTATATTCTTGTATGCATGTTACTTTGTGCTTATTTACTACTGTAAATTTTACAATGGCAAAACCCCTAAGAATAGTCTACTGGAATACTAGAGGTCTGAATGCACTCTAGAAGAGATCTCTGGTCTTTTCAGTATTAAAAAAATGTCGCCCTCACATCATCTGCCTCCAAGAGACTCACCTTACAGGCTCTAAAACAAGGGCCCTAAAACGCCCGTGGTTGTCTAACTCCTATCATGCCACTCATACTAATTACTCCAGGGGGGGTTTCCATCCTTCTAGCCAAATCTCTCCCGGCTGAGACGGTACAAGTTAAAACCGACCCGGACGGGCGGTTTATTGTTCTTACTTTGCAAATTTCTACTGTGACCTTTACCCTGGTGAACATTTATGTGCCCCCCCCCCCATTTTCGGCGGAGGTACTCTCTAGACTGTCACTTCAGCTGCTGACTAGACCCCCTGGCCCCTATGCGAGGAGATTGGGAGGTTGACACTTTACAATCCTTTAGTAAATTACCGTATTTATCAGGGGAAAATCGTGGGTGCGTGTTATACTCCGATATCCACATCCCTGAGCTGTCTCCGCTGACTGGGAGCGGAGCGGAGCGAGATACACATAGCCGAATGTACTCGGCTCCGCTCACAGTCATGCCCAGTCCCGCCATTGGACCTGTGTTATGTCCATCATAGGGCGGGACTCGGCGTGACTGTGAGCGGAGCCGAGAAAAGCCGAGTATAGCCGAGTACACTCGGCTATGTGTATCTCGGCGGCGGCTCCGCCCAGTCCCTGCGTCCCCGGCGGCGTCCGCACAGTCTCGGCACCAATTTTGAAATGCGGCACGGCGACTCTGGGGCACGGCGACTCTGGGGCACGGCGACTCTGGGGCAAGGCTGCACGGCGACTCTGGGGCAAGGCTGCACGGCGACTCTGGGGCAAGGCTGCACGGCGACTCTGGGGCAAGGCTGCACGGCGACTCTGGGGCAAGGCTGCACGGCGACTCTGGGGCAAGGCTGCACGGCGACTCTGGGGCAAGGCTGCACGGCGACTCTGGGGCAAGGCTGCACGGCGACTCTGGGGCAAGGCTGCAATGGACACTGACAAGGCTGCAATGGACACTGACAAGGCTGCACTGTGACAAGGCTGCAATGGACACTGACAAGGCTGCACTGTGACAAGGCTGCAATGGACACTGACAAGGCTGCACTGTGACAAGGCTGCAATGGACACTGACAAGGCTGCACTGTGACAAGGCTGCAATGGACACTGACAAGGCTGCACTGTGACAAGGCTGCAATGGACACTGACAAGGCTGCATTTAAATGTAAGTTATTTTTCCTTAAACTTCCCTGCTAAAAGTTTTTTTCCCTAAAATTTCCTCCTAAACTTGGGGTGCGTGTTATATGCCGGTGCGTGTTATACGCCGATAAATACGGTATTTTGAAGAAAAGCAATGTGTGTGGTCAACTTGAATATCTTACATCCATCTACTAATTAATTAGTTCAAACAGTTATCTAAATGGTTTTCTGTAATGCTTCTTATTTATCCAGGTCATGGTATATCTAGTAGTAGTTAGGCACATTCAATTGGACTTGTTCTGTAATGCTGAAGAAATTTTGTGGCTTATCCCAGCCACCATTTCACTTCTAAATTAGTGGAAACTAAATCTGGGGTATGTTGCTGACACTAGTTAGACCTGAAAAGGTGGCTTAAAAAGTTCAAACTGTCGGCGCTATATACCTGTATAATAATAATAATTACAGAACAAGTCCACTTAAATGTGACCAACTACTACTAGATCCCCCTGGCCCCTTACTTTATGTGGGGGACTTTAATGCTATATTAGATCCAACTATGGACCGCCTGGCTGGTGGAGGTAGACCCTTTCCCTCTTTTCTAGACTGGGCACAGGTTCATGGCCTTACAGAGGTGTGGCGATGGAAACATCCGGATGTACGCCACTTTTCCTGCCACTCGGATTCTTTCCACACCATGTCCAGACTGGATATGGCGTTTGCTTCGGCTGAGACCCTCCCTGTTGTCTCTGCCGTTTCATATCTGCCTAGAGGGGTTTCTGATCATGCCCCTCTCTGTGGATCTCCTCCTCTTCCTCCCAGGTTCAGGGCCTGCCATTTGGCGCCTGAACTCCTACTGGTTAGAGGACGAGATAGTGCAGGGAGAATGAAGGACAGGCATCACAAACTATTGGAGGGATATTCTGGGAAAAGTAGACCCTTCCACTGAATGGGACGCGTTTAAGACAACTCTGAGGGGCACTTTCAGGTCCAACACAGAGGTCTTGCGCAAAAATAACCAGATGCTTATAGAAGAACTTGAGACTGTTATGGTACGTGCTGAGTCTGCTTATGCCTCTAACCCTGCCTCCGACACGAGGGAGGCATGGTTACAGAGCCGTAGGGAGTATGAACTCCGTCCGTTAGATCTCACGCAAAATCGCATGTTGCATGCCTCACAAAAATCATTTGAACATGGTAATAAAGCCGGACGTCTCTTGGCATATCTGACTAGACCTGACCATTCTCCCATTTCCATCCCACGTATCCTTACTGCTCAAGGCCCCATCAGTGACAACCCAGGGGATATCCTAGACTCCTTTTTATGCTTTTACAAAGACCTGTATACCTTTAGGGTTGACTACGATGACTACCAATTGAATGACTACTTGGCTGACATATCTCTCCCCTCTTTGTCAACGGAGGGGCGTGATGTGCTGGATGCCCCTATCTCGGTTGAGGAAATTGCTGCAGCCATTTCACAAATGCCTGCACATAAGACTCCGGGCCTAGACGGTTTCCCGACTGAATGGTATTCACAATTTTAAGACCTTTTGTGCCCCTTTCTTTTGCGGACCTATAACAAAGCTGTAGATGTCGGGATCTCTCCCCCCCCCCCCCCCCCAACGATGCGAGAGGCTTTGATTGTACTTCTATTAAAACCCCGTAGGACCCACTTAAATGCAAATCTTATCTTCCAATTTCTCTTATTAATGTGGACGTAAAGATTCTGGCAAAAATATTAGCAAATCGTTTGAACTCGGTAGTCACGTCCTTGGTCAATAGTGACCAAGGGGGCTTTATCCCCGGCAGGTCCACCAGAATGAATATCCGCAGGCTGTTTGAATATCTACAGGCTGTTTCACAACCTGCAATATCCACATGACTGTCCTCCCACTCGTGCTATTGTGTCTTTGGACACTTGCAAGGCATTCGACAGTATGGAATGGCCATATCTGTTTCGGGTGCTTTGGCCCCTGTGTTGTAGCATGGATAAAACTCCTTTACACCTCCCCGGTAGCTCGGGTGGGGGTCAATTCCTCCATCACTGACCCCTTTCCGATTACTAAGGGCACACGACAGGGCTGCCCGCTGTCACCCCTCTTGTTTTCCCTGGCCATGGAGCCGCCTGCGGTTCGCATTCGCTCACCCCCTCGATTAAAGGACCAATTGCTAATATAGAGGAGCGCATTTCACTTTATGCGGATGACACATTGGTGTATCTGGCTGATACTAATAACTCACTTCAGGCCCTGTTGGTGGAGATTAATACCTTTGGAGACTATTCTGGCTTCCGGGTAAATTGGGATAAGTCCAGGCTTTTCCTCTTAGACGTGGCTGAGCCTCCCCTGATTCACCCGGATTCCAAGCTTCAAGTGGTATCCTCCTGTAGGTACCTTGGGGTTCTGGTGCAGACCCCTTTATCTTCATGTCGCCAATAACTTAGATCCTCTATTGGTCAGCCTTCAAGAGCAGACCAAGCAGTGGATGGATCTGCCTCTGGATCTTATGGGGAGGGCCAACATCCTCAAAATGATCTACCTACCGAGATTGCTCTATATCCTTGCCAATTCCCCTTGCAAAATACCTAAAATCTATTTTTAAATGCATAGATTCAATATGTACTACTTTCCTGTGGAAGGGTGGCTCCCTCAAGGTAGCACTTGAAACACTATGGTTGCCAGCTCACTTCGCAGGCCTGGCATTTCCCAACTTCTTTCTATATTATTTGGCATCCCAGTTGGTGCACATCCACCATTGGCTGTGCCCGGTTCCGGCCAATGCCTGTACCTCCACGGAGGGAGCCATCACATCTTCCCTGGAAACCCTACATAATATTATCTACAGAGGCCGGGTCCCTGATCGCCCCGAAACCTCCCTACTTGCACTTCCCTTTACTCTTTCCGTTATTTTGTCACAAAAGTATCCAGGCACACCTGGCTGAAATCTCCCAACAACCCCCTGTGGTTTAACCCTAAACTGCAGGAACTATACTCCCTTCCCGATCCCAATCGCTGGTACTCCAGGGGGGTTAAATATGTATGCCACCTGTACAACGCTCAGGGCTTTAAATCTTTTTCTCAGCTACGTTTAGACTTCGATCTACCAAGATCGTACCTATTTTATTACTACCAGCTCAGGCACACTATTCGTGCCCAGTTTGGCTCCTTGGATGATCCCACTGACCTACCCCCGTTGGAAAAACTGCTCAGACAGCCAGATCCCACTAAACTTGTCTCCACCTATTATGCAGCCCTAATTGACTGACTTTAACCCCAGGTTTCACAAAGCTCAGGTAAAATGGACCTCTCTGGACATCTCCCTGGTAGACGAGGACTGGTCAGAATTTAGTGGTACGTATAAAACCTCTGTTATTGCTTCCTGGGACCGCATCATACAGGTCAAAATTTGTCATCCAACCCACCTCACACCGGCTAGGTTACACAACGAGATGGGTCTCCTGCCCTCGGCTGCCTGTTTCCGCGGCTGTGGCCAAGAGGCCGATTTCTTACACTGCTTCTGGTCATGCCCGGTTGTACGGGACTTCTGGGAAATAGTGGGTGCTTTCATCTCATCGGCGCTAGGCCTCCCAAACATAATCCACCCCAAGAACTGCCCATTAGGCATTTTTGGCGAATTACACCTATCACATGCCAAGAGACTGCTCCGTATACATAGTTAGTCAGGTTGAAAAAAGACAAAGTTCATCCAGTTCAACCATAAAAAAAAGAAAAAAAAAAAAAAAAAAAATCGTACAATCCCATATACCCAATTCTATACCCTCAGTTGACCCAGAGGAAGGCAAAAAACCCCAGCGCAGAGCATGATTCAATTTGCTACAGCAGGGGAAAAAATTCCTTCCTGATCCCCCGAGAGGCAATCGGATTTACCCTGGATCAACTTTACCTATAAATGTTAGTACTCCGTTATATTATGTACATTTAGGAAAGTATCCAGGCCTTTCTTAAAGCAATCTACTGAGCTGGCCAGAACCACCTCTGGAGGGAGTCTGTTCCACATGTTCACAGCTTACTGTGAAGAAACCTTTCCGTATTTGGAGATGAAATCTTTTTTCCTCTAGACGTAAAGCGTGCCCCCTTGTCTTTTGTGTTGACCGTAAAGTGAATAACTCAACACCAAGTTCACTATATGGACCCCTTATATATTTGTACATGTTAATCATATCCCCCCTTATTCTCCTCTTCTCAAGAGTGAATAAATTCAGTTCCTCTAATCTTTCCTCATAGCTGAGCTCCTCCATGCCTCTTATCAGTTTGGATGCCCTTCTCTGCACTTTCTCCAGTTCCCTGATATCCTTTTTGAGAACTGGTGCCCAAAACTGAACTGCATATTCCAGATGAGGTCTTACTAATGATTTGAACAGGGCAAACTCTTCTTCTATGTTAAAAAAAGCTATTTTACTATCCTGGAAGGGCACACAGACCTCTCTGAAATCCCTCTGGTTAAAACTTATTAATGACGCGATCCCACTGTATAAAAACTTACTTTTGAACTCTGGAAACGGAACAAAAACCTTCTACAAAATTTGGGGTAGATGGTTGGCTAGCCCACTAACCCTCTCCCAGCACTGATTGTACTACTCTTGCTTGACCATTGATAGACCGTGCCTCAGGGATCTCTAATGTCTGGACCTCCGCTTTTGCTATATCCCGGTATTCTATCTGAGCATTGTGCCTACTTTATATTTTGCACTGATGTCAGTTTATTTTTCTATGTTTGAGTGTATTGCCTAATGTTTATTACCAGGTTGACTGGTGGTATTGTTTTTTTTGTATGTTTGTTTCTTTGTTCGTTGTTTTGTCTTAAACCTAATAAAAATATCTTAAAAAAATTATACCGATTCATTCTGACACACAGTTAGGCAAGCTGTTAATTTATGTCGAACTCCCCAACTAAGGCCCCATGCACACGAGACGCCGGTGCAAACTCTGCTGAACACAAGTTTTTAAAGGCTAAAACCGGCGTTTAAAAACGACCGTTTTGCCGCGATTTTAGCGGCGTTTTACCGCGTTTGCGTCTATAGGCGTTTAGTTAAGAAACAGAAGACCCTCCCTAAGCTCAAAAAACAGTATTATTTAGACATTTTGGGAGACCAGCAGCTGAGAGAGCAGCAGTGTACTTATATTTAGCATATCACTTGCCACATCATCTGCCACAAGCTGTGGATTGTCCACTTGCCACGTCACCTGATACGTCACCTGGCCACGTCACCTGCCACAAGTTGTGGATTGTCCACTTGCCACATCACCTGGCCACGTTACCTGCCACAATTTGTGGATTGTCCACCTGCCACGTCACCTGCCACAATTTGTGGATTGTCCACCTGCCACAAGTTGTGTATCGTCCACTTGCCACAAGTTGTGGATTGGTGATAAAAAGAAATAAATGCGCTACCCAAAAAACACATAAATAATAACAACTCTATAGAGGGAGGTGAAGCAGCTGTGCTGGAATGTGACAAATTCAAACAAAGTGGAAGGTAGTAGTACAGCGCTACATATAGGCCAGTAAAAACTGGACTGATGGAGACCTGAGAAGTACTGCATCCAATACCCCCAAGGCTGGAGATCCCACCAGAAGACTGGCACTCTGGATCCCGGTATTCAACCGGACGATGGGATACGATCAAACTTAAATGGAAAATACCCGACAAGGGTATTGTAGAAGGACCAACTGGAGAAAACTGAAAAAACTTTTCCTCACCGATTTCATGCAAAGAGAAGAAAAAAAATTGGGGGCTCCAATGGTGTAGGTCAAAAAATAAATAAAAAATTGGGTTTTTAATCAGAAAAACACCAACATACAAAGATAAAAAGTGATCACAGTTCATATATTAAAAGACAACATGGGAAGCAAAATGCATAGCCCGATGCGTTTCGTTCGGCAATGCCCCTGTAGACGTCCTGTTAGGAACAAAACGCGTCGGGCTATGCATTTTGCTTCCCATGTTGTCTTTTAATATGAACTGTGATCACTTTTTATCTTTGTATGTTGGTGTTTTTCTGATTAAAAACCCAATTTTTTATTTATTTTTTGACCTACACCATTGGAGCCCCCAATTTTTTTCTTCTCTGCATGAAATCGGTGAGGAAAAGTTTTTTCAGTTTTCTCCAGTTGGTCCTTCTACAATACCCTTGTCGAGGTATTTTCCATTTAAGTCTGATCGTATCCCATCGTCCGGTTGAATACCGGGATCCAGAGTGCCAGTCTTCTGGTGGGATCTCCAGCCTTGGGGGTATTGGAGACCCGAGAAGTACTGCATCCATCAGTTCCACCCAGGATTGAAAACATTCGATCGTCTAGCCGGTATACCTCTACATCCATCAGAGATCCGGGGACGTTCCTGTGGAGCAGCCGTTGGAGATACTCTCAAGCTCGATTGATCCGCTGTCGTATGACATTCGGGTCCAACGTTTCTGGTAAGCACACATGCACGTGAAGAATTGTGCCAGAAGTTTTACATCCATTCCTTGTTATTTACCCACTGTTTTGGACACTCTCAATTTTTTTGTTTTTGTTTATTATTGTGGACATTTTATATATTTTGGTTAGGGCGTTCAGCCTGCCCCTTCTCACTTTTTTGTGTGTTTCCATTTATGGTCACATTTGAGTTACAGTCCAGTTTTTACTGGCCTATATGTAGCGCTGTACTATTACCTTCCACAAGTTGTGGATTGTCCACTTGCCACGTCACCTGGCCACAATTTGTGGATTGTCCACCTGCCACGTCACCTGGCCACATCACCTGGCCACGTCACCTGCCACAATTTGTGGATTGTCCACCTGCCACGTCACCTGGCCACAATTTGTGGATTGTCCACTTGCCACATCACCTGGCCACGTTACCTGCCACAATTTGTGGATTGTCCACCTGCCACGTCACCTGGCCACATCACCTGGCCACGTCACCTACCACAAGTTGTGGATTGTCCACCTGCCACGTCACCTGGCCACGCCACCTGCCACAAGTTGTGGATTGTCCACTTGCCACGTCACCTGCCACATCACCTGGTCACGTCACCTGGCACAAGTTGTGGATTGTCCACCTGCCACAATTTGTGGATTGTCACGTCACCTGGCACAAGTTGTGGATTGTCCACCTGCCACAATTTGTGGATTGTCACGTCACCTGGCCACGTTACCTGCCACAAGTTGTGGATTGTCCACTTGCCACGTCACCTGCCACAATTTGTGGATTTCCACCTGCCACGTCACCTGGCAACATCACCTGCCACAAGTTGTGGATTGTCCACTTGCCACGTTACCTGTCACAAGTTGTGGATTGTCCACTTGCCACAAGTTGTGGATTGTCTACAGTGCAATGCAAGCAATTAGATTTTTTTTTTTTTTTTTATGGTTTTTCATCATTTGCCATCATTTTTGAGATTTCTAATGTAAAAAAATAGGTCACCTTTTAAAACGCTTATAAACGAAACGCTGCAAAACGCCGGTACCCCGCGTTTAGCGTCTGAAACATGGAAAACGTTTGCGTCTGAACCCATTTTTTTGCTTCTGGAAAAACTAGGTTAAACGCAACTGCTTGTAAATGCCAAAAAACGAGAGTGTGTGCATGGACACATAGGATAACATTGAATGGGTTCAGGGGCAGTTGAAAAAAGCGTCCAACTGCCTCTGAACGCGCGCTTAAAAGCAAATAACAGCGTCTCATGTGCATGGGGCCTAAAAGGAAACCAAATGTTGGTTTTTGACTAAAGGCTTTCTCTCAGTAGCCAAGGCCCATTACAGCCTGACCTTAGAGGGAGCTTAGCAAAGAATTTAAAGTGAACACAGGACGTGTGTGTAATATCTTACTATGGCTAGCCATACACGCTTCGTTTTCGCTCATTCTCCCGTGGCTGTCAGAATACCCAGGCAGTTACTAAAACAGATAGGAAACAGTCAATATTCGGCTGAAGATTTTCCTCCCGGCTCAGTGGATTTAAAAAAAACAAAAACAAAACAAATGGTGTTGCGCCAAGTGGTGCCAAATTTCCAAGGATTCAGCAACAATTAGCTGAAAATTGAGTTGTGTATGACTAGTCCTAGTATTACTACTGTACTGTATAATGTTTGTCTGACTGTCCTGCACATTTAACTTGTGAATCTTTGTGTTGCCAAGTTCTATATATAATTAATGTATGCTTTGGTTTGGTTTTTTTATTCTGCTTCTTTAATCTTACTACCCAACAACCTGTTTGTCACCTACTCAGCATAGTCAAAGCGGAGGCAAAAAAATTAAATAAAAATATCAGTGGTAAATTAGGACATCTGTCAGTTTTTTATTGCTGTGCCATCAATAGGGCGGACCACCCTGATGACAGTAGCCACCCAAAACAGGAGAAGGGAAATGCAGGATTTACAGTTGTTAGAAAAACAATAGGATCAAGTGTTCTAGGGAATCAATAGGTGGGGTTTCTCCAAGACAGGACACTGACATTGTTTAGAACATTAGCATCATAAACTGACTGACACTTCACGCATCGTCAAAAAGAAAAAATAGTTACTTTGCAGAATTTGGCCCAGGTGATTTGACAGCCAGAATAGTTTACTCCAGGCCCTGAAGATAAAGCAAATAATACTATTAGGGCTACAGAACACAAATTATAACACTGTATCAGTGTACCTTCTGAAGTACTAAGAGCTTACCCAGCAGTTTTTCGGCCAGAGTGGTTAACTGTTCAATGCTAAGACCACGTTTTGTGGTGGAAGAGAACTGCCAGCTTAGGACCTCAGCCACCTGATCCCATGTGCCAATGGGAGGTTTGGTGAAAAAGTTGACATTCTGAAAAAAAAAATATTAACTAGCACTGTAATACTGACAAATCACAGAAATGTATTTTAATCATATCCATACAATAGGCAGATCTGCATTTTGTTTCTCTTTTATTTTATTACCTACATATCAACAGCAAAAAAATGTGTATGCAAATCAACTCTCCCCACCCGAGTCCCAGTTGCGACAGTGGGCCAGGGACCTTCCCTTCGCACCCGCTGTCCCAATTTAAAAAAAAATGTGGCCGGGTGGCTGGAGTTCTTTGAATGGGAGAACTACAGACATTGTGGCTGACAGCTTGTGGTTCTCAATGAACTACCAGGATGCTGATGAGCACTCTAGTTAATGAATTGATGCCGTTATTCAGTAACTGCCTGCCCATATGATGTACGGGCAAATAGCTATACTGACAGTCTACAGCGATTGCACCCGTGATCTGCTGATTGAGTGCAATGCTTTACAGGCTCCGAATAACAACAACAATAATAATAATAATAAAAATAAAAGGCACTTTTTTTACCTGCAAAAAGATGTGCATTTACGGTATTTATTTTTTACAATAGTGAACTTATCTTTTAAGTTATCAGTTGGTTTGTACTGCTGGCTGTCAGAAATCATAAATGCACTGCACACAAGTGAAATGGACCAGAGTCAATAAAAAGAACAGGTCTGTAGAAAGACACTACAGTCTGCAGAGAAAAAAGTTGCAGAAAGGGTACAATTATGTGTAGGGGCTGGAGTGGTAACAAGAACTCACTTTAGCAGACTGCACCCTGTATCGGTGCTTTAAAAGGCTCACAAACATCCTATGCACATCAATCTTTACACTGGCCCTCATTCAGCCTGCTGTAATCTCTATAAACCAAACCTAAACCTACATTAGCATACAATTGAAGTTCCTGCAATATTGTTATACATTCCTGTCTGAAAAGTCATATAAATATTTAGAATTTTTTCACAAAATAGTAATGAAGGTGGGAACAGCTCATTTAAAGGGGTTGTGTTAGGCAGATGTTTAAAGCAATAGATTGTGTCATTGTATGCTATTGGCTATTCTCTGGGGAAGGCAATTATATCTGATGACTGCTGTGTGCCTGTAACCCTCCCGGTGTCTTCCCATGCTTATGTTACAGTCTATCAATACCAAAGACAAACGCTTAAAGAAAGTCACCCCATGATAATACACATCGGACCATAAAGAATTATCACCAAGTATTTCATAGTATAAATCATACAGTCTAGGACCTTACAAGTAAAAAACTGTGTTCTTAAATCTTAAACATCCACTTTAGTACTTGTACTCCTATTATGACAATTTCAACCTGTGCCCTTTGGATACACAAATAAGGGTTACATTGCATTACCTTTGGGTTGTTTGTCAGCATGTTGTACCACAGGATTGAGGCCCAAGCATTGGGCATCTGACAAATGTTGGATATCACTACAACTGGTAATGAATGAGTCTTCAGGGAAAAAAAAAAAAAATATATATATATATATTATTACACCATTTAATATAAAATACAGCTTATTAAAAACAGAAAAAAATACCCAATATCTGCTAGTCATAAGAAAGGAGTGTTAGCAATGTAATATTTTCAGCATGCTGGGCATTTAAAAAGAGAACTAGTCATGAGTGCGATTATGAAAGCATTTAGAAATTCAGTCCACATCTGCAAAGCTTTAGCTGCGGAAGCTTAATATCTACTCCTTTAGTTTTACCCTATTCGGTGCCTGATTCTTAGCTTTGGAAGGAGTCATTGACATTTGTTGCCAAATCTCATATGCCAAGTTATACTTGGTTACATAGTTAGTCAGGTTAAAAGAAGACAAGTCCATCTAGCTCAACCCAAAAAAATAAATAAATAAAAAAATATTATATATATATATTATATATATATATATATATATATATATATATATATATATATATATACATATACACACACACACACACACACACACACACATATATATACACACACGCATACATACATTTATATATATATATATATATATATATATACACATACATACATACATACATACATACATACATACATACACACATACAATCCCATACCCACAGTTGATACAGAGGAAGGTGAAAAACCCCAGCAAATCATGATCCAATTTGCTACAGCAGGGGAAAAAAATCCTTCCTGATCCCCCGAGAGGCAATCGGATATTCCCCGGATCAACTTTACCTATAAAATGTTAGTACCCAGTTATATTATGTACATTTAGGAAAGAATCCAGGCCTTTTTTTAAAACTATCTACTGAGCTTGCCAGAACCACCTCTGGAGGGAGTCTATTCCACATTTTAACAGCTCTTACTGTGAAGAAACCTTTCCGTTTTTGGAGATGAAATCTTTTTTTCTTTCTCGTACATCACGGGACACAGAGCGACATAGTCATTACTAATGGGTTATATAGATACCGTCAGGTGCTGGCACTGGCAACTTCCAAAACCGGAAGTACCCTCCCCTATATAAGCCCCTCCCATCCGGGAGCACCTCAGTTTTTTGCCAGTGTCTAAGGTGTTGGCCAAGAAGAAACATGTGTTTTTCACTGAGCTTGCGTACAGGTTCTTTTGGGCCTCAGTAAGCTATTCCGGATCCGACCAAAAAAGCTTCATAGCTAAACGGTCGGTACCCGGGCCTTGCAGAGAAGAGCAAGGTTCTGCCTGTAATGCTTCTCTTAGGAGAGCTGGACCCTGGGATCCAGAGCTCTGGTCATACCCACGACCAAGATGTTTTCTGTGCAGGGTGCTATACAGGTCCAGGGGAGTGGAATCCTTGGGAACCCGGTCCCTGAAGGTTTGATTACAATGCCTGCCGTGATAGGTGAAGTTTGGGCTTTTGTGGACCAAACAAAGTCCTGCGGCGGGGAACAGATTGGGGGACCCCCAAGCCTAATTTGTCTGTCTGTTACCTAATGGTATTCCCGCAAAATTCTGTGCATGCCTGTAACTACTAAAAAAATGTAATAATTTTTAATGGTGGTCAAGAAAAAAAAAAAAAATTTTTTTATATATATTTCATATATTAGACTGCGGTACCTGTGTTTGTCCACTAGAGGCCGCTGTGGAATGTTTTCTTGTCATGTGGACTAGCTTCTTCTCAGCAGAGCAAAGTCCAGGCAGATGGTGAGTTCTCTTATAGGAAACTGCTTCCTCTGCCATGTTGCAGTGCTCGTCCATCCCCCGGCCTGCGGCAAAGAGGGGCCCTGGCTCCTGTCCCTTGTTACCATATTTGAAATTAGCGCCGAAGGCGCACGTGCCCGCACGCGCCTCTATATATAGAGGTGAGCCGGGAAAGGGGGCAGAGCCTGGGGGATGACGCTCTGTGCGCGCCGCAGCGCTTCTGCGCATGTGCGGGCGTCCCAGCAGTTTAAAAAAACCACAATATTGTAGTGAGCTGGCTATGAAGTACAGAGACAGAGCTGGCAACATTTAAAGGCATACAGCAAGCGGTTGATACAGGCATCCCCTAGAAAGGCACATTAGTAGACACCAACTGTGATATAGCAGCAATTGTGCTAGACTATTCTCAGTAAAAGTGGTGTATTACGGCTGGAATACCTCAGCTTTAGGCTTAGGAATATGCCGTCCAGAAGCTCCGGAACTGAATCTTCCAGGAAGCGAAGGGGGTCTCATTGGGCTCGGAGGATCTTGGGCATACTCCTGCTGCACCAGTCTCCCCTGAAGTTCAGAGGTAAGTGACCGTAGAGACCCCGCAGGGTACTTGGTACTGTGGCTGTCCTCAGTTCACCTGCTCCTGTGTATGTAACAGAGGAGGTTTTTTCCTCAGCTCTGGGAGGATTAGAGAGAGATTGTCAACATTTATCGCTGCCTCCCTGTCAGGGAAAGCACGCCCGATCTCCGTCTCCTCCTTCAGAGTGCCTGTTAGCAGAGCAACAGTCCCATACAGGGATCGACCTGCCTGAAGGGGATCAGGATGAGGTTGATTCTGTTATAGAGGAATCAACAGTGGGGGAACCTTTTCTCAGCATCTTAAGCTGAAAGATTATGGGTTCAGTCTCTGACTAACATGGTCCGATCAGCATTTAAAAATGCACCTTGCGGAACCATCAACCACTACTGTATCCTCGTTGGGGTCGCTAGAAGCCCCCAGACTGTTTGTTCTTTTCCACTTCACCCTTTACTGAAAGGGCTCATTTACCAGGATTGGGAACGTCCTGAGAAAATATTTATTCCCCCAAGAGATTTCCGGTGGTCTATCATATGGAGGATAAGTTCATCAAAAAAAAAAAAAAAAAAAAATGGAAGGTCCCTACAGTGGACGCAGCCATCTCTTGTATGTATAAATCACTGACATGTCCAGTGGATAATGTCCAAATGTTCAAGAACCCAATAGATAAAAGATTGGAGTCCTTATGAAAATCTGCTTGGTGATACAACCAGCAGTAGCAGCTATTGGGGTCTGCTAAGCAGTGAAGGATCAGTTGAAACAGGTCTTGAGGGACTTGACAGATCAGCAGGCTTTGCCCTAGCTGATCTACCTAGAGCCTTAGGCTTTGCGGTTGACGCCATAGAGGATTCAGTCCATCAGGCCTCCCGCCTTACGCTGTCTATAGTACATATGCGTAGGCTCCTATGGCTCAAAAACTGGTCTGCTGAAGCTCCCTGTAAAGAATGGCTGGTTAGCGTCCCATTTCATGGTGAACGCTTATTCAGGGAAAACCTGGACAAATATATCCAGAAAATTTCCAGCGGTAAAAATACGCTCTTGCCGGTTAAAAGCAGAGTTAGAGGTCCCTCTTTAAGAGGCCTGCTTCTCCAGTCCCTGGGGCATCGGCTGTGTAACAGTTCCGACGGCCTCCTCGGTCAAATCCCGGGGGTAAAAAACGGACAGTAGCAGGGTAATGAGAAACCCTGGGTCAGGGGAGGTACAAAACCTCCCCCAAAGTTAAATTCATTGAAGCCCCCACTCAGTCGGGTGGGGGGAGGACTCCAGTTGTTCGCAAGAGACCTGGCGGGACACGATCAAGACAGATAGGTGCTCTCCGCAGTAGGTTTGGGATACAGTTTGGAGTTAAAAGACTCTCCTCCTTCCCATTTTTGAGGTCAAACGTGCCAAGGGATCCCCGGAAGAGAGAGTCCCTCCTGTTGGCACTAGAACAACTATTGCTCCAAGGAGTAATTATGGAGGTTCCCCTGGAAGAATGAGGGTTCGGGTTTTACTCAAACCTCTTTACAGTCCCGAAGCAAACGCGGACGGGAGGCCCATATTAATTCTAAAAGGGCTATACAAATTCCTGTATATCAGGACTTTCCGATGGAGTCGATCCGATCGGTGGCCACTGCCCTACAAGGGGAGGATTGGTTAGCCACGATCGACATCAAAGATGCTTATTTGCACATTCCCATCTTTCCAGTCCACCAAAAATTTCTACGCTTTGCAGTAGAAGGGCGCCATTTTCAGTTCAGAGCCTTACCCTTCGGTTTGGCCACAGCACCACGAGTGTTTACAAAAATTCTGGCCCTTTATTGGCCAATCTAAGAACACAAGGTGTAATGATAATGGCATATCTGGATGACTTGTTGCTGATAGACCACTCAGTGAAAAAACTAGACGTGGTCGTTCACAAGACGATCAAGTATCTGGAATCTCACGGTTGGATTATCAACCGAGACAAGTCAGCCCTAAAAACCAGTCAAAAGTCTGGAATACTTGGGGCTAAGGTTGGATTCAGGCCAGAGAAAAATATTCTTGCCTCGAGGAAAGGTGTTGTCTTTGAAAGATTTGATCCACTTAGTGGGTACAAAAAAGACAGCCGTCCATACGCCTGTATATGAGGCTGCTGGGAAAAATGGTGGCATCATTCGAAGCAGTACCCTACGGTCAATTCCATTCAAGGAATTTGCAAGGGGCCATACTGTCAGCCTGGAACAAAAAAGTTCAGGCCCTAGACTTACAATGTCCTTGTCCCCTTCCGTTCGCAAGAGCCTCCGTTGGTGGTTGGTTCCCCAGAATCTGGAAAAAAGGAAATCCTTCAGTCCGATTTCTTGGAAGGTGGTCACTACAGATGCCAGCCTTATAGGCTGGGGAGCAGTACTGGAGCAATAGTCTCTCCAGGGCAGATGGTCGGATGCAGAAAAGGCCCTGCCCATCAATCTCTTAGAGATACGAGCAGCCCGGTATGCCCTAGTAGCATGGACATCCAAACTCCAAGGGTCCCCTGTCAGAATTCAATCAGACAATGCCACAGCAGTGGCATATATCAATCGGGGGGGGCACCAGGAGTCGTGCAGCCCAAAGGGAAGTAAATTACATCCTGAGATGGGCAGAAAAATATGTCCCAGCCATATCTGCGGTATTCATTCCAGGAGTGGAGAATTGGAAGGCGGACTTTCTAAGTCGCCAGCAATTAGGCCCAGAGGAAGGGTCCCTTCACCCCGAGGTTTTCTGGACAATATGTCAGCGGTGGGGAACATCGGATGTAGATCTTCTAGCATCCAGATTCAACGCAAAGGGGGACAGGTTTGTCTCTCGGACAAGGGATCCCCTAGCTTGCGGCTCGGATGCCCTAGTGTTCCCTTGGGATCAGTTCAAGCTGATATATGCATTCACACCGCCAATGGTTACCTCGATTACTCCGCAGAATCAGGGTAGAAAAGAAACCAGTGATTCCGGTGGCTCCAGCGTGGCCCCGAAGAGCGTGGTACGCGGAGATTGTAAAATTTCAGTGGGGAGTCCTTGGACTCTCCCACGTCGTCCGGCTTTCGCAAGGACCGATATACCACCCTTCCTTACCAGCCCTAGGTTTGACGGCCTGGCTATTGAAGCCCACATTCTAAAAAAGAGAGGGCTCTCTAATGCTGTGGTATCTACCATGATCAATGCCAGGAAGCCGGTATCCAGGCAGATCTACTATAGAATCTGGAAGGCGTACATCGCGTGGTGTGAGGCCAAGAAATGGCATCCACATAAGTACGTAATAGGTAGGATTCTGGACTTCCTACAGTGGGCTGTAGATAGGAAGCTTGCCTTGAGTACTATCAAGGGTCAGATTTCGGCCTTGTCAATATTTTTTCAAAGGCCCTTGGCTTCGCATTCACTAGTCAAAGCCTTTATACAAGGAGTGATGCGTATTAGTCCTCGGGTTAATATTCCCATATGTCCATGGGATCTAAACTTGGTTCTGTCGGTTCTACAGAAACAACCATTTGAACCATTACAGCATATTTCCTTGGTGCTTCTCACCAGGAAATTGATTTTTCTAGTAGCCATTTGTTCGGCTAAAAGAGTATCGGAATTAGCAGCTATGTCCTGTAAGGAGCCATATCTGGTTATCCATAAGGACAGAGTAGTGTTACGTCCTCATCCAGCCTTTCTTCCTAAGGTGGTATCGAGGTTTCATTTGAACCAAGATGTGGTTCTTCCTTCTTTTTTCCCCAAACCTACTTCGGTAGAGGAAAAGTTATTGCATTCTTTGGATGTAGTAAGAGCAGTTAAAGCTTATCTAAAAGCCACTGCTCAGATTCGCAGAACGGATACTTTGGTTATTCTGCCGGAAGGCCCCAGAAAGGGTCAGGCAGCGTCAAAGTCTACTTTAGCCAAGTGGATTCGACAGGTCATTATGCAAGCTTATGGCTTGAGAAGGAGACCACCTCCGTTCAAAGTTAGAGCGCACTCCACGAGAGCAGTTGGAACTTCATGGGCAGTGCATCACCAGGCCTCCCTGGCTCAAATCTGTAAGGCCGCAACATGGTCTTCGGTACACACGTTTACTAGGTCCTACCAGGTGGACGTTAGAAGTCAGGAGGATGTCGCCTTTGGGCGCAGTGTGTTGCAGGCCGCAAAAGATCCTCATGTCTGATAGCGCTCAGCTTATATATGGTGTATCCCCCCCCTCATTTGGCATTGCTTTAGGACATCCCATTAGTAATGACTATGTCGCTCTGTGTCCCGTGATGTACGAGAAAGAAAATAGGATTTTTATAACAGCTTACCTGTAAAATCCTTTTCTTGGAGTACATCACGGGACACAGAGCTCCCGCCCCTCTTTAGGGACACTTATTGCTTTGCTACAAAACTGAGGTGCTCCCGGATGGGAGGGGCTTATATAGGGGAGGGTACTTCCGGTTTTGGAAGTTGCCAGTGCCAGCACCTGACGGTATCTATATAACCCATTAGTAATGACTATGTCGCTCTGTGTCCCGTGATGTACTCCAAGAAAAGGATTTTACAGGTAAGCTGTTATAAAAATCCTATTTCCTCTAGACAGAAACAGTGCCCCCTTGTCCTCTGATGAACTTAAGCCTAGTACACACGAACGTTTTTTCCGTCGGATAATAAACCAACAGTTTTCCCGACAGACTTCCTCTCAGCCTGCCAAACGCTCAGACAAAAGTCCGCCCGTCCAAAGCGCGGTGACGTACAACACGTACGACTGCACTATAAAGGGGAGGTTCCATTCCAACGGCGCCACCCTTTGGGCTGCTTTTGCTGATCCTCGTGTTAGTAAAAGTTTGGTGAGAGACGAATAGCGCTTTTCAGCCTCGTGCTTTTAAGTCCGTTACAGCGTGACGAATGTGATATCTCCATTCCGAACGCTAGTTTTACCAGAAAGAGCGCTCCCGTCTCATACTTGATTCTGAGCATGCGCGTTTTTTTGCCCATCGGAAAACCATACAGACGAACGGTTTTCCCGCCAGGATTTTTTCCTGACGGGAAGAGAGATCCTGCTCTCTTTTTTTGTCCGGCAGTTTTCCCGTTGGAAAAACTGCGATGGAGCATACATACGACCGGGATTCCCGACGAAAAGCTCTCATAGCAGTTTTGCCGTCGGAAAAAACGGTCGTGTGTACGAGGCATTAAAGTGAATAACTTAACACCAAGTTTACTATATGGACCACTTATGTATTTGAGTTGATCATATTCCCCCTTAACCGGTTCATGCAGATAGACTGTGGCAGAATGACCCCCCTAGGCGAAACCCCATACAGGTACGTCCTTATCATTTTCAGCCACCCCGAGGCGGGGGAACACAAGGCGTGTGGCCAGCAGGCATGATTGCTGGCGGCCATGCGCGATCGCGTGCACGAGTGCCACCACGGGGATGTGTGTGTAAACACACAAATCCCTGTGCTGTCAGGGAAGAGGAAACATATCGCTTGTTCCTACTAAGTAGGAAAAACAATATATGTCTCCTCTCCTAGTCACTCCCATCCCCACACAATTCGAACACACTGAGGGTACACACAGTTAACCCCTTGATCGCCCCCTAGTGTTAACCCCTTCCCTGCCAGTGACATTTACACAGCAATCAGTGCATTTTTATAGCACTGATCGCTGTATAATTGTCAATGGTCCCAAAAAAGTGTCAAAAGTGTCTGAGCTGTCTGTTGTAATACTGCTAAAAGTCACAGATCACCACCATTACTAGTAAAAAAAAAAAAAAATGCCATAAATCTTTGCCATAGTTTGTAGATGCTAAACTTTTGCGCAAACCAATCAATATATGCTTATTGCAATTTTGTAGAAGAATATATATTGGCCTAAACCGATGAAGAGATTTGTTTTTTTCTTTTTAAATTTATTATAGCAAAAAGTAAAAAAAAAAAAAAAATAGGATTTTTGTACTCACCGTAAAATCCATTTCTCTGATGTCCATGGACTGACACAGCTGGATACTGTAAACGTGTGGGTATAGGTCCCTGCTCGCAGGAGAAGATCTAGGCAGAGTGTTAGAAACATACATTCTAGAACAAACCAGAGCTGAACAGCCACGCCCAGGGGGGCCGTCCCTCCGGACATTACCCTCCCACCTGCAGTTAGCAGCCTCAGTTCATAACAAACCTTAAAAAGGGTGGGTGCTGTGTCAGTCCATGGACGTCAGAGAAATGGATTTTACGACGAGTACAAAAATCCTACTTTCTCTTATCGTCCATGGACTGACACAGCTGGATACTGTAAACGTGTGGGACGTCCCAAAGCAGTATCAGAAGGGTGGGAGCAGTAGCAAAGGAACAACCAAATCTTCACTCCAAACAAGCAGAGCTCCTCAACAGAGGAGTTGCAACATTAAACAGCAGCCTGCAATGCTTTGCGGCCGAAGGAAGCATCCGGAGATGCAGCCACATCAACCTTATAAAATTTTGAAAAGGTATGAACGGACGACCTGGTCGCCGCCTTGCACACTTGTGCAACCGACGCTTGATGTCGGAAGGCCCAGGAAGCACCAATTGCCTTGGTGGAATGCGCCGCAACCAGAAAGGGAGGCGCCCGCCCCTTAAGGGCATAGGCCTGTATGACGGTCTGCCTGATCCACCTAGAGACGATGGCAGACGACACAGTTCGGCCCTGTTTTGGACCAGACACAGACTTCCGAATGGAAACAGTAGCAGACAGGTACACCCATAAGGCTTGTACCCATCTTAATGTATGAAGCGCAAACTCTCAGGGACGCGATGGGTGAGGACACAAGGACGGAAGAACAATGTCCTTCTTAAGGTGAAAGGCCGAGACCATCTTTTGAAAAGAAGGACAGTCGTGGGCGCAACACCGCCATATCCTTATGGAGGACCAAGTAAGGTGACTTGCAGGACAAGGCCGCCAACTCAGACACCCGTCTAACCGAAGCAATGGCCACCTTCCGGGACAAGGTCAAGAGAGAAATCTCTCGGATATTCTCAAAGGGATGTTCTTGGAGAACCAAGATGCATCCAATTCAGATCCCAAGTAGGGAGAGGAGGCTTGACAGGGGGGATCACATGGCGAACCCCCTGCACAAAAGGTGCTAATCAAGGAATGGCCTGGTAGCGGTCGTTGAAAAAAAAGACAGCCCGGGCCGAAATCCGACCCTCAAAAAAGGTATGCAAGGCCAGCTTTTGGGTCACACCACGCTGTAAGAACAGCAAAATCCTGGGAACGGAATACATCCGAGGACGCCACTTAAGTTCCTCGCACATAGCGATGTAAGCCTTCCAGATACGGTGAGATATCTTTCTGGAGGAAGATTCCCGTGTCAACAACATAGAAGAGATCACCGAATACGAGAGAACTCGGTCCTTCAGCACCTGGCTTTAAACAGCCATGCCATTAAAGCCAAGGACTGTAAAGCAGGATGAAGTATGGGATCATGAGACAGAAGGTCCACCCCAATAGACAGTCACCAAGGAACGTCTGCGACTAGCCGAAGTAGATCGGCGTACCAATGAGGATCACCTGCGAAGCAGGCGAGGCAACAACAGTAGCGGAGGGTAAGCATATATCAGGCGATACTGCCCCCACGGGCTTCCAACGCGTCTGACACGTCCGCCCAGGGGTCCCTGGACCTGGCCACGATCTTGCCACCTTGCGAGTGAGTGAGTCGAGAGGCCATAAGATCCACTTCCGGTGCCCCACCTCCGGTAAAGGAGGTGGAAACACCTCCGGATGCAAGGACCCTTCCCCTGCAATGCGCACAGCCGACAGGACCGTCTTGCAGCGAGATGTATGAAAATCCCAAAGAGACTCTGTAATGTATCGGAGAAGAGAGGCCCCGGTGTACAGGGTGCCTCAACTGTTGGCCAATAAAGGCAACTTGACGGAACTTCCCTAGAAACTCGGTCAGAGGACTAGTACCTCAGCCTCCACAGGTGGCGCAAACCCACCCCGGCCACAGAGACCCTAAAGGCTAAAGCAGTTGCAGTGCACCTGCTAGACGACTGATGGATGAAGCAGAGGCTTTTGCCCAGTCATTGAGCTACAAAAACGCCAGAGACGCAGCCACTAACGGGCGTAACGCTAACCTCAGCCTGGCGAACACAGTCCAAGCCAGCGCTTCTGATCACCACTGAAAGCAGGTGGAAAGTGGTACCCCTGAAACCAGGGATCCTTGTGACAATGCTCCATCCAGCAGCTACCCATGGATAAGTGCTGATTGCACAAACACATAGTTTATACTATGTATTGCATCAAACGCGCAAATAGAGTGTGGGAGGAAACCCACCCAGCCACAAAGAGCATAGTACAACCACATACGGCGTATGTAGTTTAGTATGTGTGGATAAACCTATTAAACACGTTTATACTGTGCCAGCGACGAAGGCGCGCACATCATCGGGGCTTGGACGTAAACCAGCCACGCAGATTGCGTACACAACCGTGTAGGTATGTTAGCCTGCGAATAAACAAATTGCACATGTTTATACTGTGCATAGCGCTGAAAATGCGCACACCATTGGAACGCAGGGGAGAAACCTGAGCACCCGGATGAACCCCATGCAGACTGCATACGCATACCGTGTAGGTATTATAGTATGTGTGTTTAACATTTTGCACAAGCCCGTGTGTGCATAGCACCGAAGGCGCGCACATAGTTGGCGCGTGGGAGGAACCGAAGTACCCCACGCATACTCAGAGAATACAATACCTACAACTACTGTGAATGTATTTAGTGTTGTGTATAAACATAATGTGTATGTTTACACCGTGTATTGCACCAAAGGCACGCATGTCATGTAGCGTGGGCGGAGACCCGGAGAAAACCCACGCAGACTGCAGACATACCGGGTAGGTATGTTAGTATGTGGATGTCCAATCGCACAAATTTAGACTGTGCATAGCGCGGAAGCGCCCATACCTATGGATTGTGGGAGGGAACTTGAGTACCCGGAGGAAACCCACACAGACTGCATACACATACCGTGTAGGTATTATAGCATGCGTGATAAACATTGAACATGTTTAACTGTGCAGAAGGCCAAAGGCGCACATACCATCAGCGCGTGGGAGGAAACTGGAACACCCGGAAGAACCCCACGCAGACAGCATACAGATACCGTGTAGGAATGATAGCATGTGAATAAACATGTTGCACATGTTTATGCTGTGCATTTCCATTGGAGCGTGGGGGGAAACCGGAGTACCCGGAGGAACCCCACGCAGACAGTATACCCATACTGTAAACATGTATAGTATGTGCAATAAACATATTTGAACATGTCTATACTGTGCAGAGAGCCGAAGCGCACATACCATAAGAGCGTGGGAGGACACCGGAGCCCCCGGCGGAAACACGCGCCGACCCAGAGAATATAATACATACATATACTGTGAATGTATCTGGAGTCGTGCATAAACATATTTTGTACGTTTATATTATGTATGGCACGGAAACACAGCATTGGAACGTGGGGGGACACCCATGCAGACACAGAGACCAATAACACATACATATACTGTGAATATATGCAGTGTAGAGGTATAGGATGAGTTTAAATTATGGCGCATAATCTTCTCTGAATCATTCCAACCTGCTTGACTGTGCTGCCGAAGCAGCATGCAGGTAACAGGTAACCTCTGATCCTCAGACCGTGTGCCTGTCAGAGCCCAGAGCGTTCCCCAGGAAATGGCGAGAAACCACAGGTGCAGAGACCCTGTTGTTGCATCAGGATATCACACAGAAGGTTCACAGGGACTAGAGACATAAATGAATAAAGCCCCGCCCCCCCCCACCATGCTGCACCGACCAGGGGGGGGGGAACACTGTGTACCACTGTATCATCCATGCTGCTCTTGATGCAGGAACCAAGGGAAACCGCATCCACCTGAGGTACCTCAGTCACAGCACCCAGCTTGAGAGTGTTCCTCACATCATCAATGAGTTCACTTACAAGCGCCCTGTCATTCACTGACACAGAACTGGAGTCTTCCTCACAAGGGAATGTCCTGTTCATAAACATTAAATATTCAGAGCTAGGGTCCTGAGCACAGTAGCCAGGCCCATATCTGAATCAGAGCACTCCTTCACTAAAGATTTTTGTGGGGAGAGGGGGCTTATAGCTCCCTTCGCTTGCACACCGCTTCCATTCTGACAAGGAATGATTCCAGGACTGCCGACAACTGGTCCATAAGGACCGCAGGTGCAGGAAACATATGAACATGTTTAACTGTGCAGCACTGACAGTTGCCCCAGGCAAGTGTGGAGAGCAGGTGTATCAGACTCCATAACACCACCCTCTGAGACCTTATACACTATACAGTGAATATACAGTCCACCCACTGGCTACGCTGAGGCTGAGGAGGGGATAGTCGGAGGACTCACAAACCCTTAAGGACCGCACAGTCCTGCTGAAGAAACCGCGCTGTGAGCCTGAGGAGAGTGAAGAGATTGTGAGGAGATTCGCGCCGCCGCTAGAGACTGAAAGTAAATGCGCGGCGGCCACAAGAAAATGGCCGCAGCTATAACTGTGCCATTGAACCACACCAAGATGGCCGCCGAGCGCGAAATTCAAAGCTCTAATGCGCGCGCGCGCTTATGGCGCACGCAATAACCACCTCAAACCGCGCTAATGCGCGCGCTAATGGCGCACGCAATCATCACCTCACACACACACCAGAAAAACTGCCTCTCTCTCCAGAACCCACTACAGACATGAGCGCCCAGCCAGGCCAGAGTGACCCCCAAGCACCCCCACAGCACAACACCAGTACAGGGTGCAGAGAGCAGCATAACAGGGGGGAGACAGGGAGAAACCCCCCATATAAAGAAACACAGCCAGCATGTACTCACCTGCAGTAGGAGAGACTACTTACCCGTCCCTTTCAGGGACCCACTGGCTTGTTTCAGACAGCCCTATCACAGAGCAGTACTGCGTAGCTGTCGGCCCGGTCCACCGCGAGAGATACAGTCAGTCAGGTACTGTTCAATCTTGAGAGGACCGCGGGAGCATGAAAGCAACCCGGCCACCCCTGGAGTCATGGGGCATGTCGTGAACTGAGTCTCACGCACACAAGGCGAGGATCAGCGCGCTCGATGGTCGAACAGGGAAGACTACGAGGATACCAGTGTACCCAACCTGTTGTCCAGCCGACAGCTGATTGAAGGTCTCAAATAAAATAATAAAATTCCCAAAGGAATAAAATTTAAAAGTAAAATCTTCCAGGAGACTGGCTCCTGAGAGAGCCACGTCTTCTCCTTCTGCTAGGCAGAAAAAAACTGAGGCTGCTAGCTGCAGGTGGGAGGGTAATGTCCGGAGGGACCGCCCCCCCCCCTGGGCGGGGCTGTTCAGCTCTGGTTTGTTCTAGAATGTATGTTTCTAACAATCTAACATTCTGCCTAGATCTTCTCCTGCGAGCAGGGACATATACCCACACGTTTACAGTATCCAGCTGTGTCAGTCCATGGAGAAATCTTGTTTATAGCGCAAAAAATAAAAACAGAGGTGATCAAAATACCACCAAAAGAAAGCTATATTTGTGTTAAAAAAAAAAAAGACGCAAATTTTGTTTGGGTACAACATCGCACGACCGCGCAATTGTCAGTTAAAGCGACGCAGTGCCAAATTGTAAAAAGTGCTCTGGTTAGGTAGGGGGTAAAATATTCTGGGGCTGAAGTGGTTAATCTCCTCTTCTCAAGAGGGAATAAATTTTAGCTTCTCTAATCTTTCCTCATAGCCGAGTTCCTCCATGCCTCTTATCAGTTTGGTTGCCCTTCTCTGCACTTTCTCCAGTTGCCCGATATCCTTTTTTGTGAACTGGTGCCCAAAACTGAACTGCATATTCCAGATGAGGTCTTACTAATGATTTGAACCAATTGAGCAAATGAACACTCAGGAAAACTGAAGATGCTGAAAGAAAATGTGATTAAATAGCACAACTATAAAATTATATAAAAATTTAAATATTCATTTAAAAAGTTAATAGAAGTATTTTATAATTCTTTACACATTCAGAGTGTGGCTGACCCATGGTGCTTTGGGAGGATAAAGCCCCTCTGCCCACGATACACATTTGTTGCTGAATTGCTTACCTCTAGATCAATTTTTAAGCCTTGATGGTATACTTCAGTCTCAAAGGTAATTAAATGAAGCTCTTCAGTAACAATAAGTGATGCCTGAAAAATGTAAATTTGTCAAATAAACACGTGGTACACAAAACTGCGATTTCCTTGAGATGTGATGCTACAAGCTGGAGGCCAGACGTATGCTTCCCTCTGACATCTTACCTACTTGTGATGCTATGAGGATCATTTTAAAATTGTAAATTTCTGAATGAAAAATAATTAGGATGTGAGCACTCACACTTTTAATAGCTGCCATTTAAACGTTTGGGTGGGGACTGTGGCACATCTGTCACCAGCTTGAATCGAAATGAAGGGGAGTTTGTATTAGCCATTTAGATGCTTAGAATCCGCACAATGATAATACCTTAGTTCGTGTGAGTACAGAGGGTGGGGGAAGCTTTCTTTAACTGAAAAAATATTTGCAGAGATTTCTGGATTTGTTAATGAATTAAAGTAGGGTTAAAACCACATGTCATGGCTAAAATAAAAACAAAAGAACAAAAAACAACTCATCTCTGCAATACGTGTATGTTTCCCTGTGCTTCATCCTCTCAGTCTCTGCAAACCTTTTTACCCCTGAGGAACCCCTAAAATAGCTTTCGGGTCTCAGGGAACCCTTACTAAAACTGATTAATTCGGAATAATTGGAGAAAATGCCTCTTACATTGATGGTCAGTAGGAATAATGCGACTTTTACAATGGTGATCAGAATGCAACCTTTGAAGTCAGCTAAAAAGCTGTCTGGGACATATTGCTGGTTTAGCCAAGTAGCATTGACCCAGGAATAATGCAGGTACCATCAGATGGGAGATTAATAAATTACAGCTTAAAGTGGTTGTTAAGGCACTATGTGATCTTTATATCATCCCCATTGTTAGATAAAAACCTGTATCCTAGTGCCTGTGTTTAAAAAAAAAAAGCAGATTTCTGCCCGTTTTAACAGCGTCTCCTGGGGATCACGTGACTCCCAGCTCTCTCCTCATCTGATAGCTCGAGCGGGCGGATCCGAGATTCCCCTGCTGATGTCAGCCGGGGAGTCACGTAATCGCCAGGAGATGCTGTTAAAACAGGTTCGGCTTTTTGTTTTAATAAAAGCACAGGAACTAGGATACAGGTTTTTATTTAACAGAGGGCATGATATAATGATCAGATAGTTTTGTAGCAGAGGGGAGAGGAGCAGAGTGGCGGTAGTGAGAGCCGACAGGCAGGGTGGGGAGGTGGACAGAGACAGGAGAGCAGGGCTGCGGACGACGATGGCATGTAAATTGACCACGGTGTCAGGGCTCAGTTTACAGAGGGGAGGGCAGAATCAGGCAGGATCAGCCATGTATTTCAGGTGATACAGGAGGCCAAATTACACAGCACAAGCACTGTGCTGTATAACATGCTTTAAGGGAACAGGATGCAATTTCTTTTCGTTTTCTTTTTTTTTTTTAAGTTAACAACCACTGTAAGAAACCACCAGAGTTACACGGGACCCTTGTTAAGAATGGCTGCTCAAAATACTTTGCAAGTACATAAAAATACATAGTCCTCAATCTCCTCTTCTGCCCAGCACTCATGGAACCTATAAATGCTCTGTACCAGGCACTCCCATATTAATTCAGGAAGTGAAAATATGTAAACACGTCATTAAAGTTTACCAATCCCTTCAGTTATGAACACAGGAATGGTTAGTACTGACGGAATCCGTAAACATAGGAGATGGGTTTTAGGCAGATTGGTAAACACATCATGGAGAGAACCGATCCTCCTCACTGTGGGCCCACAATATGATCGCCTCCACAACACACTGCCTCTGCCAGTAAAGGCCTGGGAAGAGCAGCAGGGATTGGAGTGCACAGAAACAGCAGAGACTGTGGCTAGTACATGAAAAGGTATAAAAAGATTGCTGGCACACTGCAGGGCCGTGATGGTGGTGGGTGCTCAATTTTTTATAAAAGGCTTGTGATTGACAGCTTGTCAGCATATATTAAGTTTCAACACTGATATACAATTTTGCACTTGTGGTGTGTTACATATGTTGAAAATCAATTCTATTTTTAGCTTTGATTTTGGAGCACTGCACTATTTTGTTTTAGATTTATATTGGTTTTTATGTGTGAATGACATTTGTGCTGCCTAGTTCCAAGTGGGATAGGGGAAGTGTGTATAGATTTTTTTTCTTCATTGCAGCATGGGAACAAGGGAGATAAAACACTGTCATTATAGTCCAAGGGAATGTAACAGACTATGGGGTTAGTGGGCTGGCCAGCTGCAAGCAGTTCTGTACCAACGTAACCCTTGTTTCTGTGCTATAAAAGCGATAAGGGCACATTCAAACCAGGGTGGTCTGTTGCAGTGCTTTCAAGTCACAGCATAACTTGCATTAAGGCAGTTGGTTCATTTCAATGGGCTTCCTAATGCACCACAAAGAACCAAAAAACGCTCCTGCAGCATTTTTACTAGTGAAGCACATAATAGTGCGCTATAAATGTATTGCGATGAGCTGCAATAGAGATGTATTGGGGGGTTGTTCACAATAAAATTGCACCATAGGGCACAAAAGGGTGTTTTACGAAGCAGGTTACCACTGATTAGCAAAGGGACAAAAACGGTCTGAGAGCTCTTTAATGGAGTTTATATGCTTACATCACAGTTGGCTCTTCCTCCATTGCCACATCTCTGCTCTCTAAGAGTCTGCAAACAAAAGGATGACAGATGAAAATTAATAAAGATGACAAGGATCACATGTAATAGAAAAATGAACTCTGGGTATGACTGAGAGGCAAGTACTGGAATACACCTTAATAAAACCAAGCTTTATTGATAAGAGGAGCAGTGTACAAGGCAGACAGAGAAGACCTTACTCTGTAGTAGAAAATAGACATGGCTGTCAGGTTCCTGAATCAAGCACATCATTTATAAAAAGGTGTAAACTGACAAGGTAAATGAGTAATAGTTCACGAGCAGCGGGAAGTGGTAATTCTGTTACATGCAAAGAGATTTTCAGTTTAGAGAGTGTTATTCTTTCAAGCATTCTAACAGATGCTGTTAGCGAAGTTTGACTTTAAGAATACAATATGTCAAGGCAAAAAAATAAAACCACCACAAAACAAAACATTTTGCACATCCCTGCCGTACATGTACATATCCCTATGCTTTATCCCTTTAAATATTCTGCAGGTACAGAAAAATAAATGTTAATGTGCCAAAAATATAGTGTGCTCCACCTTCCTCTGACATGACAACACAGTGCATTTTGTCTCCGAATTCCAAAGCATTAGGTGTCAGCCTTGCCTACTTCATTTATGGTGCATTACAAACACAGACCTAGCTTCCATAACCCCTCCTTGTGCAGAGAATAACTACTTCGCAGTACGCTTGTGATTTATACGAGATGAGAGATTATATATATATATATTATACACACACACACACATATATATATATATATATATATACATACATACACACATATATACACATATACATATACACACACACACACACAGTTCTCTGCCCTCATAGGACTCATCCCTCCTCCACTCTCCTGCCCCCCCCCCCCCCACAAACTCTCAGGGGGGGGAGAAAGCGAGCGAGAGCGCGCGCGAGAGAGAGAGAGAGAGAGCGAGCACGAGAGTGCGAGAGAGAAAGAGCGCTGTGCATGATGTCATAAGCCTAGACTTTTTACCAGACATGAAACCGGAAGTGGGCTGTATAAGGTATTTACTGGGAGAAAAACTTTAAAACAATGGCAGAAGTTTTAATAAATGGAAAGATGAGAAAATTTCAATGCTTGCCCTCACTGCTTGATATTGTTCTTAAAGTTGTGATAAAATATGGATTTTAGGAGTATATGTGTGTTATATTGTTTTTTGGAATAGTTGATGGTCTCCTCTATACTTCCATGCTTTTCTTTATTGGTTGTATGTTACTTATCGGTTGTTACACTTATGTGAAATAATTAAAAACACTGATACCAAATTCTGTGCTTGTCTTGCATATCAAATACAAAATCTTACCAAATGTTTGAATTCAGCAGACAGGCTGCCATTATTTGATTCCTCCATATTCATCACCTTTGTGTTTGTACCAAGAATATTAAATTTACGTGACCTGAAAAATTGAAAAAAAAAATCAAAATAACACATCAGCTTCCAAGGTTGACTTATTTTATAAAGCATAAAGGCTTTTCTCTCATCATCCATGGACTGACACGGCGACTCTTTACACTTTACATGTGGGTTATGTCCCTGCTTGCAGGAGAAGACCTAGGCAGAATGTGAGATGTTATCCATACATTCTAAAAAGCCAGAGCTGAACAGCCTCGCCCAGGGGGGCAGTCCCTCCGGACATAACCCTCCCACTGCAGTCAGCAGACCTCAGTTTTTTTTCTGCTTACCAGAAGACGTGGCTCTCTCAGGAGCCAGTCTCCTGACCTATTTTTATTCCTTTTGGAATTTTTTCTTATTTTATTTTTGAGATCTTCTATCAACTGTCAGCTGGGCAACAGGTTGGGTACAAGATATCCTCGTAGTCTTCCCTGTCCGACCATCGAGCGTGCTGATCCTCGCCTTGTGTGAGTGAGACTCAGTTCACGACATGCCCCACGACTCCAGGGGTGGCTGGTGGGCTTTCATGCTCCGCGGTCCTCTCAAGATTGAACAGTCCTGCTGTATCTTTCGCGATGGACCGGGCCGACAGCTACTCAGTACCGCACTGTGATAGTTCTGTCAGAAACACACCAGTGGGTCCCTCAGGGGACGGGTAAGTAGTCTCTCCTGTCTGCAGGTGAGTACATGCTGTGTGTTTCTCTGTGTGGGGGATTTTCCCTGTCTCCCCCTGTTTTTTATTGTCACTCTGTCACCATTGCTTGCGCTGTGCTGTGTGGGGTGCCTGAGGGTCATACTGTCCTGGGGGGGCTCATGCTGGTCTGCATATCGCTGGGGCTGTGTTTTGGGGGCCTGGACGCCATTCGGCGCCATGTTTTATGTTTGTGCATTACTTTACATTGACGGCCATTTTGCCGTGGAGCGCTTGAGCACATTGCGGCGGCCATTTTCTTGTAGCAGCGCGCTTTTCAAACACTTGTTTGGCCTCTATCGCTGCTGGGAATGGCGCGAATCTCCTCACACTCTCGCTGAACAGTGCGGCGCAGGGCATTCCCCTACTCAGTCAGCACAGCTTGTGGGTGGACTTTTTTTCTGAGGAGTCTCAGAGAGGGACAATATGGAGTCAGTGTCACCAGCTTCCCCTTACATGCCAGAGGCGACAGGCAGTGCCCCACCACCTGCGGTCCCCATGGACCAGTTGTCGGCAGTCCTGGAATCATTTCTGACCAGGATGGAAGCGGTGTGCGAGCGCAAGGAAGCAAAAAAGCGCTCTCTCCCCACTTTATCTCCACAAGGGGAGTGCTCTGATTCAGATATGGGCCTAGCTAGTGCTGCTCAGGACCCTAGGTCTAAATATTTGGATGGTTTTGAACAGGACATTCCTTGTGAGGAAGACTCCAGTTCTGAGTCAGTAAATGACAGGGCGCTCGTTAGTGAACTCATTGATGCTGTGAGGGACACTCTTAAGCTGAATGCTGCGGCACCTCAGGCGGAGGCAGTCTCCTTTGGTTCTTTTAAGGCCAAGCCTTCTAGAAAGGTTTTTCCATATGTTCCTTTCTTTGACCAGGTCTGGGAAAAGCCGCAGAAGACTTTTATGGTCCTGCGGCGTTTGTCTATCAGATACCCCTTTGAAGACGCCCTGCTTAAGAAGTGGGCTTCTCCCCCAGTGGTCGACCCTCCAGTTGCCCGTTTGAACAAGGCCACCACGCTCCCGATGGAGGGGACTCCTGCATTTAAGGACCCCACTGACAGGGAGGTCAGAAGTGGTGAGCAGAGCCATGTTTGCCTTGTTGGGATCCGCCTTACGGCCTGTTGTAGCGGTGACCCTTGTGTCTCAGACACTCACGGAATGGGCAAAAATTTTGCACCAAACTGTACAGGAGCATAATCTTCCTCTAGACACTATTGCTCTGGCCCACCAAATGGTGCAGGGCCCGATTTATGTGTGCGACGCCACGTTGGATGCGGCCCCTTTAATATCCAGGGCCTCTGTCTCTGCGGTGGTATTGCGTCATCTTATCTGGTTGAAATGCTGGTCTGCTGACCTAGCCTCTAAGAAGCTCCTGACGGATCTACCTTTTAAGGGTGGTAGACTTTTCGGTGCTGCTCTGAATGACATCAAGGATGTCACGGGAGGTAAAAGCACTCTCCTTCCTCAGACCGTCAAGGGTAAGGAGGCCCGCCGTAAACCGGGTCCTTCCTTTCCAGCAAAAATTTTTTTTTCCGTCAGTCGGAGTCCACGGGTAAGCCCTCCCAGACTGACAACAGTGCGGCTGGTGGACACAAGCGCCCCTGGGTGCGTAAGCCGAACAAGCCGGCTCTCAATCCCTCCTCCGCGTGAAGTCTTGCCCCCGCCCAACTCTGGGGTGGGGGGGGACTTTGCAGGTTCACGGATCGGTGGACCTCCCGGATCTCCGACCGGTGGGTGTGCGAGGTGGTCACCTCGGGATACAGAATAGAGTTCCGTTCCTGGCCCCCAGACAGATTCTTTCCCTCAAATCTCCCTCTCCTTCCTGCCCGTCGGGCAGCCCTCTTGGGGGCTGTACAGGATTTGATCGGGTCCGGAGTGATTGTGCCGGTTCCGTCCCAGGAGAGGTTTCAGGGGTTCTACTCGAATCTGTTTGTTGTCCCAAAAAAGGACGGGGTTCGGCCAATCCTGGACCTCAAGGCCCTGAATGCCTTCATGAAGGTGCAAAAATTCCGCATGGAATCCATTCGCACGGTGATCGCTAAACTCCATCAAGGGGATTTTCTGGCGTCCTTGGACATAAAGGACGCCTACTTGCATGTTGCGATCTGCGCGAGCCACCAGAAGTTTCTGCGCTTTGCGATCGACGAAGTCCACCATCAATTTGTGGCTCTTCCCTTCGGCCTAGCCTCGGCACAGAGGGTGTTCACCAAGGTGCTTGCTCCGGTCCTAGCTTTGCTGAGACAGCGAGGCATTGCTATCCTGGGCTATCTGGACGATCTTCTTCTAAGAGCAGACAGTGGATCAGAATTAGAAGAAAGTGTGACTATCGTCAGTCAGACCCTCAGGGACTTCGGGTGGCTCCTGAACATTCAGAAGTCGGTCCTGGTCCCGATTTAGTGTCTGGAGTATCTAGGTCTGATTCTGGACTCCTTGGAGGCGAAGGTATTCCTACCTCCGGAGAAGCTGCTGACACTTCAGTCTGCAGTGCGGGTGCTGACGTCCCGAAAATGGTCGTCAATCCGTTTTTGCATGAGAGTCCTAGGACTCATGGTGGCCTCTTTCAAGGCCGTCCTGTATGCCCAATCGCACACCAGGGCATTACAGAAAGATCTTGTCATCTTGGGACAAATCCCCGTTGTCCTTAGATCTTCAGATCCAGGTGAGTCACCTGGTCAGGGCGTCCCTGGCGTGGTGGTTGAGGTCCACGGCTCTTCGGTCCGGGAAGTCTTTCCTTCCCATCCAATGGACGGTGATCACGACGGACGCCAGCCTGAGGGGCTGGGGGGGGGGGGGGGGGGGAGTCTGGGGAGTCCTGTCGACCCAAGGGCTTTGGACTCCGGAATCAGACTGTGCCTCTCCTCATGGTCGGAGAGATTACAGGGTCGCTTCATCAGGATCCAGTCGGACAATGCCACGGCGGTGGCGTATGTCACCCATCAAGGGGGGACTCGGAGCTCAGCTGCGGCTTCCGAGGTCGCCCGCATCCTAAGGTGGGCCGAAAGAAGCGTGCTGGCTCTGTCGGCCGTCTACATTCCGTGCGTAGACAATTGGCAGGTGGACTATCTGAGTCGCCAGACGCTGGACCAGGGAGAGTGGTCCTTGCACCCGGAGGTCTTTCAACTCCTTTGCCGACGGTGGGGCACGCCGGATGTGGACCTGATGGCCTCTCGACTCAATCGCAAGGTGTCGAGGTTTGTGGCCAGATCCAGGGATCCTTGGGCGGTGGCCTCGGATGCGTTGGTGGCCCCATGGGGTCATTATCACCTGATATACGTTTATCCTCCGCTGCAGTTACTCCCTCGCCTGCTGCGCAGGGTGGCGGCCGAGGGAATTCCGGTGATCCTCATTGCTCCGGATTGGCCTCGGCGTCACTGGTACGCCGATCTGATACGTCTCGTCGCGGATGTTCCCTGGCATTTGCCAATGAGGGAGGACCTTCTTTCTCAAGGTCCTAGATTTCATCCTGCTTTACAGTCTCTGGCTTTAACGGCATGGCTATTGAAAGCCAGGTGCTGAGAGACCGAGGTCTCTCGGATTCGGTCATTTCAATCATGTTAAGGGCACGGAAGTCTTCCTCCAGAAAGATCTATCACCGTACTTGGGAAGCTTACATCGCCATGTGCGAAGAGCTGGACTGGCGTCCGCGAACGTATTACGTCCCCAGAATACTGCGTTTTCTGCAGCGTAGTGTGACCCAAAAGCTTGCTTTGAGTACCATTAAGGGTCAGATTTCGGCCTTGGCCGTCTTCTTTCAGCGACCGCTGGCGGGTCATTCTTTGGTTAGCACCTTTGTACAGGGGGTTCGCCATGTGCTTCCTCCTGTCAAGCCTCCTCTCCCCCCGTGGGATCTGAATTTGGTGCTCTCGGTTCTCCAGGAACCTCCCTTTGAAAATATCAGAGATATTCCCCTCTTGACTTTGTCTCAGAAGGTGGCTTTCTTAGTGGCTATTACTTCTGTTAGACGAGTGTCTGAGTTGGCGGCCTTGTCCTGCAAGTCACCCTATTTGGTTATCCATAAGGATAAGGCGGTGTTGCGTCCGCGACCTTCTTTTTTGCCAAAGGTGGTCTCGGCCTTTCACCTAAATGAGGACATTGTCCTCCCGTCCTTGTGTCCTCACTCATCGCATCCCAGAGAGTTTGCGCTTCACACATTGGATGTGGTACGAGCCTTGCGGGTGTACCTGTCTGCTACTGCTTCTATTCGGAAGTCTGACTCACTGTTTGTGACTGTCTCTGGTCCAAAACAGGGCCAAGCGGCTTCGTCCGCCACCATTTCTAGGTGGATCAGACAAACCGTCATTCAAGCCTATGCTCTCAAAAGGGGCGGGCGCCTCCCTTTCCGGTTACGGCGCATTTCACCAGGGCAATTGGTGCTTCCTGGGCTTTCCGACATCAAGCGCCGGTTGCACAAGTGTTCAAGGCGGCGACCTGGTCGTCCGTTCATACCTTTTCTAAATTTTATAAGGTTGATGTGGCTGCATCTTCGCATTCTTCCTTCAGCCGCAAGGTGCTGCAGGCCGCTGTTTAAAGTTGCAACTCCTCCGTTGAGGAGCTCTGCCTTGTTTGGAGTGAAGTTTTTGGTTTTTCCATTTATACTGCTCCCATCCCTCTTGACACTGCTTTAGGCCACCCCACATGTAAAGTGTAAAGAGTCGCCGTGTCAGTCCATGGATGATGAGAGAAAATAGGATTTTTTGTACTCACCGTAAAATCCTTTTCTCTGACATCCATGGACTGACACGGCACCCACCCTTCCTTTTAAGGTTTGTACTGCTTTGTTACGAACTGAGGTCTGCTGACTGCAGTGGGAGGGTTATGTCCGGAGGTAACTAACGTCCCCCTGGGCGGGGCTGTTCAGCTCTGGCTTTTTAGAATGTATGTGAAACATATCACATTCTGCCTAGGTCTTCTCCTGCAAGCAGGGACATAACCCACGTGTAAAGTGTAAAGAGTCGCAGTGTCAGTCCATGGATGTCAGAGAAAAGGATTTTACGGTGAGTACAAAAAATCCTATTTTGGCCAAGTTGAATTTTAGTTGTAGGATTTGTTTCATCCCTGTGTATCACCTGAGGCCAGCCACTTCACTGGGTATATACAAGGGTTTACAACCACTTTAACTGGGCTGGAAAGGAATCTTTACTTCAAAGTCTTGGTTTAAGCATATTACATGCAAAAATTTAATCCATTAGACAATCTGACTGATATGACAATTGACTGAAGTAATCGGACTACAGATGATCATCAAAAGAAAATAAGCAGATAAGCTCCATGGATGGTAAAACATGCAATCACAACAAAAACAGAGAATATCTGCAATTATGTAACATAGTATTGTATTTCTTACCCTCTGAGCGCAGCAACATCCCCCGAATCTCTATAAAACACAGGGGGAAAGGCATTAAAACCAATCTCAATTCACAAGCTGTACAATACAATAAACAATACACTTGTGTTAGAGACTTTCTGAAACTTGCCAACATGGTAGCATTTAGTGAAGTAAATTGTCCAAGTCTAAATGGTCTTACCAGGCACTCTGGTAAGGCCTGCCTGAAAGAGCCAAAATCACAGTAGAAGTAATGAAAGAATGGGGCTTAGGATTTCTGGTACCGCTAATGTGCTTATTTATGTCCAACTTTACTATAGGTTTGCTGAGGTTTTATGGAAACTGTTTAACATATGCAGCACACAGACCAGTATATTTAGTAAATACTGTACATCTGATAGGAAATGTGCAATTCGTAATCTTGGCTTCATCCACCCGTTTGTTGCAGTGGGTTGTGCTAAAATGGATAACACACTGGCTACCCCTCTGTTACATATATGACTGGTATTGCAGCCTTGTACGATAAGGTGACACTTAGTCCACTTTCACACTGAGGCGCTTGAAAAACTGCCAGTAAAACACTGAGCGCTTTTCAATTCATTTCAATGGAGAGGGGCGTTTTTTCAGCGCACTGCCCCAGTGTGAAAGCATTCATTGATTTTAATGGAAATAAGTTTTCAGGCGCTTTTTTTAGTGTGAAAGCACCTGAAAAGCGCCTCAGTGTGAAAGTGGTCTTAGGATTCCAGTCCCACTGATGCACTTCCTGCATGGAGTGTGTATGGGTTTAATCCCACAACTGACAAAATAATAGGTAGTATTTCTTAAGGATAACCAGTGGAACGTTTTAACCCACTCAAATGCTGTTCTTCAGACTTTAAAATATCTGTCCATCAGAGATCCTGAGGCCTCATGCACAATGGGCATTTAGCCCAGCTGCATGAGACTACGTCATCTAGCTGCAGGCAGAGAGCACAAAGTGCACCACCCAGCCCCGCTGCCGGAAGCTTGCCAAATTCTATGAGGTTGACAGCTGCTGCAACTACAGGGCGCACCTAGAGGTACTTGCGTTGAGGGCAGTATCTGCCAAGGGACAAATGCTCAGAATGCAGATTACTTGAGCTCCAAGCATTGGTACCTGGGCTCATACTGCTTTAAATATTAAGTACTGTTAGGTGCACTAACCAGTTGCAGAGGCTGTCAGTTTGGCAAGCTACCTGTGGTCACTGGCTCTGGCTTTCCTCCTTCATGCACCTCAATACTGACTGGCGAGTCTGCAAAAAGGGTTAGAGGGGGTGGACCAGAGCTAGTAACAATGGTTTTAAAGGTGTACTTTAAAACCTCCTACATATTGCCTATATTAAAATGCACACATTTAATAATTTATGGTTCATTGCCCTTATGTTTGGTAAATGGACTACACAGAAACACGTTAAAACAAAAAAAACAAAAAAAGGAGTATCCAAGTGATGATTTACTTATCAATGCAGACTTTGATTTTCAATTGGTAATTGAGCTCAGGAAACTTGACCAGAAGTCTGTTAAAAGAAAGACAGCAAAGTGTAACTATATACAATTATGATTACATGCCGAGAAAGCAACAACTATATGGTGGCAGCAGAAAAAGTTTTCATTCATTTAAACTGGGTAAAGTAATGAAACCATTTTTTAATTTGGCTGAATGAGTTACTTTGCTTGCTACTGCTCTACATTCATACCAAAGATTTGCTTCAATAAAGAGTTAATGCAGAACTCCAATTTGGAAAATATTTACTTTATATCTAGTGTTGTGCCCTAAAGACTTAAAGAAGTCCAGCCTGAGCTTTTTAGGATGGGCTTCTCCTATGGGTCACAGGAGTGCGTATTCGTTTTGCGCTCCTGGCACCCATTTTCAGAGGAGATCGGTCTGAAGTCTGCTCTCCGCTGACGTCACTGCCATCAGTCGAGGCAGCGCGTCATCCCGACTTCCAAGTCTGGATCCCCAGCTGCCTTGATTGATGGCAGTCTCAGCGAGCCGCTGAGACGGCCGCTCCCTGCCCCTCCACAGCTTAGCACTCCAATGAGCACAGAGCAGTAGCGCATAAGCGATGCTGACTGACAGTCAGCATTGCCCTGCTCGGGGAGGAGTGAGAACCGAGCCATCGGTGATGTTCGGTGGCTCGGTTCTCAGTTCAGAGATGCCGGGGGGACAGATGCAGCATCAGTCTGATGTTGCATCCACCGAGGTAAGTATGACTAGCAAAAAAAAACAAAAAAAAAAACACAACTTCTCGATGTCCACGGGGATACCCGCGATCGTCTCACGGAGAGGAAGAATGGTAAAATGCTGATGAGCATTTCCCCATTCTTCCTAGTGACAGGACACTGATCACAGCTCCCTGTGATCGGGAGCGGTGATCAGTGTCGTGCCACACGTAGCCCACCCCCCCCCCCCCACAGTTAGAACACACTTAACCCCTTCACTGCCAGTGTCATTTTTACAGTAAAAAGTGCATTTTTATAGCACTGATCGCTGCATCAATGACAATGGTCCAAAAATGGCATCAAAAGTGTCTGATGTGTCCGCCATAATGTCGCAGTCACAATAAAAAAAAACGCTGATCGCTGCCATTACTAGTAAAAAAAAAAATTAATACTAATGCCATAAAACTATCCCCCATTTTGTAGACGCTATAATTTTTGCGAAAACCAATCAATATTTTTTACCTTTTTCTTTTTATTGGAAAATTATTCAACATGTAGTTACGTACACCCACATTTATGTGGAAAAAATAAATAAAAATTTTCGTACAAAAATATCTTTACATATTTCCTTACTTTTCCTTTTCCCTATTTCCCTCCCTGTGTTCTCCCCTCCCCCCCCACCCCCCCCCCTATTCCCCTGATCTGTCCCCCTCCTATCCTATTCTTTTCCTATCATTCCCTGAACGTATTTATCTGATTGTTTAAATATTCTCCATTTTTCCCATGTTGTCCTGTAATCTTCCCCCTTTCCCTGCTCTCCCTGGCTCAGGTATTCCATTTCTGAGATATACTCTACCCGTTGAATCCATTCTTTAATAGTCGGTTTCTTTATAGCTATCCAGTTTCTTGGAATTAGTCCTTTTGCTGCGTTAAGTAATGGTGGGACTAATGTTTTCTGGTATTGCTTTTTTGTTTTATTTGTACCATGAAATAGGCATGTCCACGCGTTTTGTATTATTTTTTCCCCCGTGACAACTTCAATGTAATCCAAAATCTCTGTCCAATACTCCTCTATTATTGGGCATTCCCACCACATATGCATCGTTGTTCCCACTTGCTTACAACCCCTCACACAGAGTGGGGAGTTGTTAGGATGTATTTTATTCATTCTTTCTGGCGTCCAGTGCCAGCGTACCATACTTTTATAATTTGCTTCTATTGTGGTTACATCCGATGCATAGCTGTGTACTGCCTCAATAATTTGCCTCTCGTCTAATTTTCTGCCCAGATCTTGCTCCCATTTTTCTATAAAGGGTAATGGTCCTTCTGTTTCTAGTTCTGTTAATATTTTATACACCTGAGATATACCATGTCTCAAAGGCTTTTTACTACATATCTTTTCCAGTGGGGTTAGTGTATTTTCATCTCTAATTGGTTGTGGAATACTGCTTACTAAGTGCGTTAATTGGAGGTATTCCCAGTCACTCAACTGACTCCATCCCTGACTCGTAATTAAATCTTGTTTTGTTTTTATTTTACCTACTGTAATTATATCTTTTAATTGTGCAGTTCCCATTAGCTTCCCTAATCGTGTCCCGTTACCTGGTGTAAAAAACGTTGTGCCTGCTAACGCTATTAATGGAGAATTATATTTCCATTTTTCGTGTCGATGTAGTGTGTCCCATGTTTTGAATACCTTCTTTGTTATACTATGTGAGTCTGTGCCTAATACTCTACATTTTGGTGGTATCCATATATTATTTTTTAAATGTGTCATACTTAGCGCATTTTCTATTTGTGCCCATTTCTTTTTTGTTTGTGGGTTTGCCCATTCTACTAATCTTGCCAGGATTATTGCTTTATGGTATCTTTCTATATCTGGTACAGCCATGCCCCCTTCTTTTTTTCCACGGGTTAGTAATATATATTTTATTCTAGCCTTTTTGCCCTGCCATATATATTTCAAGATCATAGATCTTATCGACTTAAAGAATGGTTTGGGTATATCTATTGGCAGCATCTGCAACCTATATGTTACTTTTGGGAGGATCATCATTTTTAAGATGTTGATCCTTCCTGTCCATCCAACGGGTCTCCTTGAAATATCCTTTAATTCTGCTTTAATTTCGTTTAGTAATGGGATAAAGTTGACCGGATATAGTTCTTCTTCAGTTGTAGTTATTTTAATACCTAGATATGTTAAGGTTTTTGTCTCCCAAGTGAACGGAAATTCTTTCTGTAACAGTTTTTCTTCTTTTTTATCTATTCCTAAGTTCAGAATTACTGTCTTTACTGGGTTGATCTTGAAGTTAGCGAGTTCCCCGTATTTTTTTATATCTGACGAAACCAAGGCTGTCGCTCCCTAATGTAGTAAAGGAAATAAAAAAATAATACGGCGAAAACCAATCAATAAACGCTTATTGCGGGTTTTTTTTACCAAAAATATGTAGAAGAATACGTACCGGCCTAAACTGAGGAAAAAATAGGATTTTTTACTCACCGTAAAATCCTTTTCTCTGAGTCCATGGACCGACACAGCCTCTCTATTGACAAAGTGGGTATTATCCGTTAATTAGGAGTGACTAGGCAGAAAACTTTTAAAAAGTGTTGCATCACACCCTCTACAGTACTGCCCAGGGGGAGAACCCTCTATCACCTCAGTCTGCATCTCGCAGATCAGTTCGTCAAAAAGCAGTACAAACTTAAAAGGAGGGGTGGGTGCTGAGTCGGTCCATGGACTCATAGAAAAGGATTTTACGGTGAGTAAAAAATCCTGTTTACTCTTTCGTCCATGGACCGACACAGCCTCTCTATTGACAAAGTGAGACGTCCCAAAGCAGTGTCAGAGAAAAAACGAGGGGTGGTAACAGCATAAAAATAAACATCACCCCAAACACAAAACCGCACTCCTCCGACGGGGGAGTTCCAACTCTAAACAGCTGCTTGCAAAACCTTGCGGCCGAAAGAGGCATTCGAAGATGCACCTACATCAACTTTGTAGAATTTTGTGAAAGTGTGAGCGGACGACCAAGTCGCCGCTTTACATAATTGGGAAACATACGCTTGATGTCGGAAAGCCCAAGAGGCACCAATTGCCCTGGTTGAATGCGCCATGACCAGAAAGGGGGGCGCTTGACCCTTTAAGGCGTGAGCCTGGATTACTATCTGTCGGATCCACCTAGAGATGGTGGCCGACGAGACTGCTTGGCCCTTCTTGGGACCAGCCACCGAAACAAACAGTGAGTCTGACTACCGGAACAGGGAAGTAGCAGATAGGTATACTCGCAAAGCTCGGACAATTTCCAAGGAATGCAACGCCGACTCCTTAGGATTCGACGGGTGAGGACACAAGGATGGAAGTACAATGTCTTCGTTGAGATGAAAAGCCGAAACGACCTTCGGAAGAAAGGAAGGCTGCGGCCGCAGCACCACCTTATCCTTGTGGAAAATCAAATAGGGAGCCTTGCAGGACAAGGCTGCCAGCTCAGAGACTCGTCTAACCGACGTAACAGCCACCAGAAAGACCACTTTCTGACAAAGTGTCAACAGGGGAATCTCTCTAATCTTCTCAAACGGTGCCTTCTGAAGCACCGAGAGGACCAGGTTCAAGTCCCACGAAGGTATCGGGGGACGGACCGGAGGGGCCACATGTCGAACCCCCTGCACAATGTACTCACGAGTGAGTCGCCAGGGGTCGCTGAAAAAAGACAGCCAGGGCAGATATCTGTCCCTTAATCTTACTTAAGGCAAGCCCTTTGGTCCACCCCATGCTGTAAAAACCAGCAGGATTCTGGAAACCAAATAAGTACGCGGATGCCATTTCATTTCCTCACACATGGAGATGTAGGCCTTCTAAATGCGGTGATAAACCTTCCTAGAGGATGGTTTCCGAGCACTTCTCATAGTAGAGATTACTGAATCTGATAGGTCCCGGTCTCTCAGTACCTGGTTCTCAACAGCCATGCCGTTAAAGCCAGTGACTGTAAAGCAGGATGGAGTTTGGGACCTTGCGATAGCAGGTCCTTCCGTAGTGGTAGGCGCCAGGGGATGTCTGCTACCAGACGTACTAGATCGACGTACCAAGGACGCTGAGGCCAATCTGGAGCGATTAGGATCATTGGAATTCCCTCTGCCTCCACTCTGTGGAGCAGAACAGGAAGAAGCCTTAAGGGAGGGAAGGCATAGATTAGCCGATACTGACCCCACGATGCCACCAACGCGTCCTTTGCGTCTGCCCATGGGTCTCTTGACCGGGCCACAAACCTCAATACCTTCTGATTGAGTTGGGAAGCCAGAAGATCTACGTCTGGTGTGCCCCATCTTTGGCAGAGGAGTTGGAACACCTCCGGGTGTAAGAACCATTCTCCCTGGTCCAGCATCTGGCGGCTCAGGTAGTCCGCCTGCCAGCTTTCCACACCCGGAAGGTACACGGCCTACAGTGCCGGTACGCTCCTCTCTGCCCACTTCAGGATGCGAGCGACCTCCGATGCTGCAGCCGAGCTTCTTGTTCCTCCTTTTTGATTGACATATGCCACTGCTGTGGCGTTGTCTGACTGGATCCTGACTGGACGCCCTTGCAGCCTCTGAGACCATTTGAAAAGGCCCAGCCTGATTGCCCGGATTTCCAGGACATTGTTTGGCAGGAGGGCTTCCTCTGGGGTCCAGCGACCTTGCGCCGACTGAACACCCCAGACTCCCCCCCAACCTGTAAGGCTGGCGTCCGTCGTGATCACTATCCAGTAAACCGGAAGAAATGACTTTCCGTCCATTAGAGCCGGTGCCGTCAGCCACCATACCAGGGATCTCCTGACTAGGTGGCTCACTCGGATTTGATAATCCAGAGATGAAGGGCATCTGTTCCATCTGGACAGAACTTCCTTCAGTAACACTCGAGTGTGGTATTGAGCATATGGGACCGCCTCGAAGGAGGCTACCATGAGGCCCAACGCTTGCATGCAAAAACGGAGTGACGACCAATTCCTGGAATTCTGCTGCCGTACTGCAGCACGGAGGGTCTGCAACTTCTCCACAGGGAGGAATACCTTTGCCTCTGAGGAATCCAGAATCAACCCCAGGTACACTAGGCGTTGAGTGGGCACCAATACTGACTTTTGCGTGTTTAGTATCCAACCACAGTCTCGAAGAATCTGACAGGTAATAGACACGCTTACCTCTAATTCGGAGCTTGAAGGGGCCTTCAGTAGAAGGTCGTCCAAGTAGCCCATGATAGCGATACCCCGCTGTCTTAGAAGTGCCAGAATCGGAGCGAGCACCTTGGTGAACGTCCTGGGTGCTGAGGCAAGGCCAAACGGGAGGGCCACAAACTGGTAGTGGTTCTTCCCGATAGCAAATCGCAGAAACCTCTGGTGTCTGGAGTATATGGGGACATGCAGGTATGCGTCCTTGATGTCCAAGGAGGCCAGAAAGTCCCCCGGATGGAGAGCCGTGACTACAGATCGAACCGACTCCATCCAAAATCTTTGTACTTGCACAAAGCAATTGAGGGCTCTGAGATCCAAGATTGGATGAACCCCCTCCTTCTTCGGCACAATGAACAGATTTGAGTAAAAACCCTGACCTCGTTCCTGTTCTGGAACAACTATCCCTGCGCGTTCCAGTAGACCCTGGACCGCCCCATACAGGGCCTCCCGACGGGTCGGTAGTGGCTGGAGATTGGAGGTGATGAATCTGTCCGGTGGACAAGAGAGAAATTCTATCTTGTAGCCTGAGGAGATTACTTCGCAAACCCACCTGTCGGAGACTAGAGCTGTCCACTGAGTCGCCAATTTGCGAAGACGTCCCCCCACCTGAGAGCTGGGTGGGGGCGGACCTTCATGCGGACGCAGATTTGTCCGCAGGCTTGTTGGGTTTGCGGGACCAAGGACGCTTGTCGGCCTGGGGTCTTTTCCCTGTCGCCCTAGGGGGCGAAAAAATCACCTGCGTGCAGTAAAGGAGGGCCCTTGCCGTGGCCCCCTACCCTTGCTAGTTTGGGGAAGCAAAGTGCTTTTACCTCCTGTGGCATCCTTGATGAGGTCATCCAGAGAAGCCCCAAAAAGTCTGTCGCCCTTAAAAGGCAGATCCAACAGGGCTTTCTTGGAAGTCTGGTCCGCAGACCAGCCCTTTAGCCAGATCAGGCGGCGTATTGCTACTGCATAAACTGAAGCTTTTGACAGCAGGGGAATAGTATCCATGTCTGACTCGCAGACAAACTTAAGGCCCTGGACCAACTGGTCGGCCAAAGTTATCTCATTAGGAGGAGCATCTCGCTCCTTTAACCCCTGGAGTAGCAATTTTGCCCATTCAGTAAGTGTCTGAGACATTAGGGCCCCCGCCAATGCCGGGCGTACTGCCGAGCCTACCACGGAATATAGGTAGTGAGCGAGTGCTTCAGCCTTCTTATCCACAGGGTCCTTGAAAACAGGAGCCCCTTCTACTGGAATAGTGATGGCTCTATTAAGTCTGGACACCGGAGGGTCCACTATAGGGGGAGAGGTCCATTTCTTCAGAAAACTCTCCTCAAAGGGGTACCGTACCGCAAACCTCTTTGGGGCTGTAAAGACCCTCAGTGGGTTCTCCCATTCCTTGTATAAGAGTTTGTCAAAATAAGACACACAAGGGAACACCTTAGCAGTGCGGGCAGGTTTACGAAACCCAAAGGGGGCTGGAGTTTCTGCTGCTTCTGCAGTATTTTCCAACTTTAGCGTATCCCGCACTGCAGTAATAAGGTCAGATACCAAAGCAGTCTCGCGTACTGACCTGGACTTGGAGTCATCCTCACTGTCCGATCGGTCACGGTCTGCAGTCTCTGATGCGTCCGAATCTGGGCCATGAGCCGTAGCTGGACCTGGTTCTGCATCAGAATTATCCCCGGAAGATTGCAGGGGACAGGGGGCGTTTACTACCCCCCTGTATTCCCGTGTGCTGCTTCCACCCTGGCAGTAAACGCCTCTAGGATTGCCGACATAGCGTTCATAGACACCTCTGGGGCACCAGCTGCTAAATCTGGTGCTTCAGGGGAGAAGACATCTGGCTCAGATGCCATGCTGACCACACGCTGACACCCACAGGGCTCCAGGCAAGATATCAATAGGCCACCCTCCTGCGCTGCAGAGATGCTGGGTTACCCAGAGGACTCACCACCCTGGACCGGTACTGCTATGCTGCCGTGTGCTGCGCCTGCAATTCTGTCCCACTGCTGCTGTGTCAGTCTGCTTCTTTTATCAGCGCTTCCTGTGTGAATTTTCGCGCCAGTGTAATGCACCTAGAGGCCGGAGACTCTCGCAAAATGGCCGCCAAAAACGTCTGTATGGAAGATAATGTGGGCTCTAAGAAAATGGCCGCCGAACCGAAGCTAGAGGCCAAGCAGCCGTAGCCCACAAAATTATGGCCGCCGAACGGCAATATATACATACAGGGTGGACAAACATGGCCGCCGATCAGTTGATAGAGGACTACAAGAAAATGGCGCCAAAACCACAGGAAGATGGCCGTCCGGGCAGTCACTAGAGGCCGAACCCGGCATGGACCACCACAAAATGGCCGCCGACAGCATGGAGGAGTTAGCACACACAGGTAAGCAGAAATGACATTTCTTTTAAATGTTAGTTACAGCCAGCCCCGCTCCAGTGGAACCCCTTAGGTGACCCCAGCACCCAGCAACCTTTAGCTAGAAGTCCAGGGAGGAGGGAAAAGGCAGGGAGAGAGGGAAGAAAGGGGCCACAACCACTTATTTGGTCTCTCCTTAGGAATGTCCAGCTAAATCACCCAGCCGAGGCAGGGGAGTTTACTTACCTATGCTGCATGTATTATGCTGGAAGACATTCCAAACAGATAATCGTCCGCGCACGGAAGGTGACTGTTGGCCAGGCATGCTGTGATTGGACCCAAAAGGGACAATCATATGTATGCCCTGGAGCGTGACGCTCACCGGACAGGCTGCTGCGACTCGGCCGTAAGGTTAGCCGAAGCTGAGCGGTCCGATGCAAGCCCTGGAGCGTAGGCTCACCGGCCACCCGTGGAGCAATGGGTATGTCGTGGAAAACCCAGCGCGTAGCTAGGGTCGGCACACGCTCGATGGCCGAACTGGGGAGACTACAAGGATCGAGGATCCAGCCTGCCACCCAGTCGGCAGTTGATTGAAGATCGCAGGAAACAAAAAAATGTAGCAAAAAAATATATATTTTTCCCCCGGACCAATGGGCCCGAAGGGAGCCATGTCCTACTCCTTGCTAGACAGAAAGAAACTGATCTGCGAGATGCAGACTGAGGTGATATACCTAGAGGGTCCGCCCCCTGGGCGGTACTGTAGAGGGTGTGATGCAACACTTTTTACAAGTTTTCTGCCTAGTCACTCCTAATTAACAGATAATACCCACTTTGTCAATAGAGAGGCTGTGTCGGTCCATGGGCGAAAGAGTAAAAAAAAAAAATGTTTTTATATTTTTGGGGGATATTTATATAAATATTGCATTTTTTTATAGCGCAAAAATAAAAACCGCAGAGGTGATCAGATACCACCAAAAGAAAGCTCTATTTGTGGGAAAAAAAGGATGTAAATTTTGTTTTGGAGCCACGTCGCACGACCACGCAATTGTCAGTTAAAGTGACGCAGTGCCGAATCGCAAAAAGTGCTCTGGTCTTTGGCCAGCCAAATGGGCCGGGGCTTAAGTGGTAAAGCTCCAGAAGTCCATCGCTGGTCCATTTTTAGGATTGAATGACAGCAAGCATTATTCAACGAATTCCTGTAAGCTCAGGTTTTCATGGGCATACACCCTAGGGGCGAGTCACCAAGCTGACTTGGACTTGCTTAGTATACAGCAGAACGATACGGACATATCAGCACCACTCTGTTGTATGGAAGACTGTCCACCACTGAAATAAGACAATGACACAGTGGGGTAGATTTTCTAAAACTGTTGCACTCAGAATCTGGTGCAACTGTCCATGGTAGCCAATCAGCTTCTAACTTCGGCTTGTTCAATTAAGCTTTAGCACTAAAACCTGGAAGCCGATTGGTTTGCACTCTCCAGCTTTAGGCTTGATTCACACCTATGCATTTTTAGTGCTTTTTGCATTTTGCACTACAGAACATGTTCCATAGGAAACCATATTAAATGGACTGTAGTTCAAATCTGCAAAATGAAAAAAGCACTAAAAATGCATAGGTGTGAATCAAGCCTTAGTAAATAAACCCCAGTGAAGAAACATAGAAAAGCGAAGGCAGAAAAAGACTGTGTAGTCCATCGAGTCTGCCCATTTTATTTATTTTGTCCCCATTAACCTTGTTGTCCGACTACAGATCTAAGTTTATCCCAAGCATGTTTAAAGCCATTTACTGTTAACCGTCTCACTACCTCAGGTGGTAGTTCATTCCAATCAACTACACTTTCAGTAAAATAATACTTTCTAAGATTCGTTTTGAACTTTCCTCCAGTTAGTTTGAGGTCCTGTCCGTGTTCTTGATTTTGGTTTCATATTGAAAAGACTGCCTTCCTGAACCTTATTCACCCCCTTGATGTATTTAAAGGTTTCAATCATGTCTTCCCTTTCCCCTCTTTCCTCCAGACTGCAAGTTCCTGAAGTTAATAAACAAAGAAAAAGAGCCGCCGCTCCAGGTGTATGATGATAACCTGAGGTGGAATGTCTCAGAGTGCCAGCCTTGGCCCGCCTTCGTGGGAAACTTGTAAGAAAAGAAATGGCTGCACATCCAGGAATTCCAATTGCTTTTTATTGTTCAAAGTGGTAACACCAAAGACACCAACACGAGGTCACGTAGACGTGTTTCACACAAACATCTTGTGCTTAATCATTGGGTAATGATTAAGCACAAGATGTTTGTGTGAAACGCATCTACGTGACCTTCTGTTGGTGTCTTTGGTGTTATCACTTTGAACAATAAAAGCCAATCGAAATTCCTGGATGTGCAGCCATTTCTTTTCTTACAAGTTTCCCACGGAGGCGGGCCAAGGCTGGCCACCTCTGAGACATTCCACCTCAGGTTATCAACCTACACCTGGAGCAGCATCTTCTGCTTTTACAATTTGCTTTGCTATCCCACCTCCCTAAAATACCTACCAAACCTAAAGCTGGATCTCTTCTCTCCTTTCTTGCTCTTCACACCTGCTCCTGCTGCTGTCAATCAAATGTTGTGAGGAGGCAGCGAGGGCGGGCGAAGATGCACTGTGTGTGTCTATGGAGCATGGCTCCACAGACACACATAGCTTGGAAGCGAGCATGCACGCTTGCCCCTATAGCAAGCAGCTTGCTATGGGGGCATATGGAGAAGAGGAGGAGCAAAGATCGCCAGTGGGGGAGCCTAGCACAGAAGAATTGGGGCCACTCTGTGCAATAGCATTGCACAGAGCAGGTGAGTGTAACATGTTTATTATTTTAATTAAAAAAAAAAAAAAAAACCTTACAGTCACTTTAAAACATAGTTTGATAATTATTATTAGTATTTTTCACACGCATCTCTAAAAACAAATTTCCAAAACTGAAAAAATAGGATTTTTTGTACTCACCGTAAAATCCTTTTCTCTGACATCCATGGACTGACACGGTGTCTCTTTACACTTTACACGTGGGTTATGTCCCTGCTTGCAGGAGAAGACCTAGGCAGAATGTGAGATGTTATACATACATTCTAAAAGCCAGAGCTGAACAGCCCCACCCAGGGGGCGGTCCCTCCGGGCATAACCCTCCCACTACAGTCAGCAGACTTCAGTTCGTAACAAAGCAATACAAACTTAAAAAGGAAGGGTGGGTGCCGTGTCAGTCCATGGATGTCAGGGAAAAGGATTTTACGGTGAGTACAAAAAATCCTATTTTCTCTTATCATCCATGGACTGACACGGTGTCTCTTTACACTTTACACGTGGGATGTCCCAAAGCAGTGTCAAGAGGGATGGGAGCAGTATAAATGGAAAAACCAAACTTTCACTCCAAGAAGGTAGATCTCCTCAACGGAGGAGTCGCAACTTTAAACAGCGGCCTGCAGCACCCTGCGGCCGAAGGAAGCATCCGAAGATGCAGCCACATCAACCTTATAAAAAACTTAAAAGGTATGAACAGACGAACAGGTCGCCGCCTTGCACACTTGTGCAACCAACGCTTGATGTCGGAAAACCCAGGAAGCACCAATTGCCCTGGTGGAATGCGCCGTAACCGGAAATGGAGGCGCCCGCCCTTTGAGAGCATAGGCTTGAATGACGGTTTGTCTGATTCCCCTAAAAATGATGGCAGACGAAACCGCTTGGCCCTGTTATGGACCAGGGGCAGTCACAAACAGTGAGTCGGACTTCCGAATAGAAGCAGTAGCAGACAGGTACACCCGTAAGGCTCGTACCACATCCAATATGTGCAGCGCAAACTCTCTGGGATGCGATGGGTGAGGACACAAGGACGGGAGGACAATGTCCTCATGTAGGTGAAAGGTAGACACCACCTTTGGCAAAAGGGAAGGTCGCGGATGCAACACCGCCTTATCCTTATGGATGACTAAATATGGCGACTTGCAGGACAAAGCCGCCAACTCAGACACTCGTCAAACAGAAGTGATTGCCACTAAAAGGCCACCTTCTGAGACAAGACAAGAGAGGAATATCCCGGATATTCCCAAAAAGGAGGTTCCTGGAGGACCGAGAGCACCAAATTCAGATCCCACGGTGGGAGAGAAGGCTTGACAGGAGGGAGCACATGGCGAACCCCCAACACAAGGTGCTAACCAAGAAATGACCCGCTAGAGGTCGCTGAAAGAAGACGGCCAAGGCCGAAATCTGATCCTTGATGGTACTCAAAGCAAGCTTTTGGGTCACTCCACACTGTAGAGGACGCAAGATTCTGGGGACGGAATAAGTCCGAGGACGCCAGTCCAGCGCTTTGCATATGGCGATATAAGCTTTCCAGGCACGGTGATAGATCTGCCTGGAGGAAGACTTCCGTGTCCTTAACATGGTCAAAATGACAGAGTCCGAGAGACCTCGGTCCCTCAACACCTGGCTTTTAACAGCTCTGCCGTTAAAGCCAGAGACTGTAAGCCGGATGAAACATAGGACCTTGAGACTGAAGGTCCTCCCTCATCAGCAACCGCCAGGGAACGTCCGCAACGAGACGTACCAGATCAGCGTACCAGTGACGCTGAGGCCAATCCGGAACAATTAGGATCACCGGAGTTTATATCAGGCGATAAGGACCCTATGGGGCCACCAACGCATCCGAGTCATCGCCCAAGGATCCCTGGATCTGGCCACAACCTCGACCCTTGCGACTGAGTCGAGAGGCCATCAGGTCCACATCCGACGTGCCCCACCGTCGGCAAAGGAGTTGAAATATGCAAGGACCACTCTTCCTGTTCCGGCATCTGGCGATAGGCGACTCAGATAGTCCGCCCCTACAGAGCCGGCACGTTTCTTCCGGCCCACTTCAGGATACGGATTACCTCGGAAGCCGCAGCTGAGCTCCGAGTCCCCCCGTGATGGTTTACATACGCCACCGCCGTGGCGTTGTCCGACTGGCTCCTGATGGAGCGACCCCGTACTCTCTCCGACCTGAGGAGAGACACAGTCTGATGGCCCGTATTTCCAGAACAGTGATTGGTAAACGGGCTCGTCCGGAGTCCAAGGCCTTGAGCCGACAGGACTCCCCAGACTCCACCCCAGCCCGTCAGGCTGGTGTCCGTCGTGAGTACCGTCCCTTGGATGGGAGGGGAACGACTTTCCGGACCGAAGAGCCGAGGGTCCCAACCACCATGTCAGGGACGCCCTGACCAGGTGAATCACCTGGATCCGAAGATCCAAGGACAACGAGGATTTGTCCCAGGTGGACAAGATCTCCTTCTGCAATGCCCTGGTGTGTGATTGGGCATACGGAATGGCCGCGAAGGAGGCCACCAGGAGTCCCGGGACTCTCATGCAAACAACGGATTGACAACCATGTTCGGGATGTCAGCACCCGCACCGCAGACTGAAGTGTCAGCAACTTCTCCAGAGGTAGGATACCTTTGCCTCCAAGGAGTCCAGAACCAGAACTAGATACTCCAGACACTGAGTCGGGACCAGGACTGACTCCTGAATGTTCAGGAACCACCCGAAGTCCCTGAGGGTCTAATTGACGATAGTCACCTTTCCTCTAAGTCTGAGCCAATTTCTGCTCATAGCAGAAGATCGTCCAGATAGCCCACGACAGCAATACCTCGCTGTAACAGAAGGCTAGAACCGGAGCAAGCACCTTGGTGAACACCCTTGGCGCCGAGGCAAGGCCGAAAGGAAGAGCCACAATCGATAGTGGACTTCGCTGATCGCAAGGCGCAGAAACTTCTGGTGACTTGCGCAGATCGGAACATGCAAGTAGGCGTCCTTGAAGTCCAAGGACGCCAGAAGAAAATCCCTTTGGTGGAGTGTAGCGATCACCGTGCGAATGGATCCCATGCGGAATTTCTGCACCTTCTCGAAGGCATTCAGGGCCTTGAGGTCCAGGATAGGTCTAACCACGTCCTATTTTTGGGACGACAAACAGATTCGAGCAGAATCCCTGAAAACTCTCCTGTGACGGAAGCGGCACAATCACTCCGGACCTGATCAAATCCTGTACAGCCCCCAAGAGGGCTGCCCGACAGGTAGGAAGGAGAGGAAGATTCAAGGGAAAGAATCTGTGTGGGGGCCAGGATCGGAATACTATCCTATATCCTGAGGTGACCACCTCGCACACCCACCAGTCGGAGATTCGGGAGGTCCACCGATCCGTGAACCTGTGAAGTCGTCCCCCCACCCCAGAGTCGGGCAGAGGCAAGACTTCACGCGGAGGCGGGCTTGGGAGCCGCTTGTTTGGCTTACGCACCCAGGGGCACTTGTGCCCACCAGCCGCACTGCCGTCAGTCTGAGAGGGCCTACCTGTGGACTCTGACGAAAAAAAACCCCGTTTTGCTGGAAAGGAAGGCCCCTGTTTGCGGCGGGCCTCCTCACCCTTGCTAGTCTAAGGAAGAAGAGTGCGTTTACCTCCCGTGACATCCATGACGATGTCATCCAGAGCAGCACCGAAAGGTCTACCGCCTTTAAATAGTAGATCTGTCAGGAGCTTCCTAAGGCTAGGTCAGCAGACCAGCATTTCAACCAGATAAGACGACGCAATACCACAGCCGAGACAGAGGCCCTGGATATTAAAGGGGCCGCGTTCAGCGTGGCGTCGCACACATAAACCAGGCCCTGAACCAGTTGGTGGGCCAGAGCAACTGTGTCTGGAGGAAGAATATGCTCCTGTACAGCTAGGTGCAACATTTTTGCCCAACCTGTAAGTGTTTTAGACACGAGGGTTGCCGCTACCACAGGTCGTAGGGCGGATCCCAACAAGGCAAACATGGTTCTGCTCACCACTTCTGACCTCCTGTCAGTGGGGTCCTCAAATGCAGGAGTCCCCTCCATCGGGAGAGTGATGGCCTTGTTCAACCGGGCGACTGGAGGGTCGACCACTGGGGGAGAAGCCCACTTTTTAAGTAGGGCATCTTCAAGGGGTATCTGATAGACAAACGCCGCGGGACCATAAAAAAATTCTTCTGCGGCTTTTCCCAGACCTCATCAATGAGCTGGTCAAAGAAAGTACAATGGAAAAAAACCCTTTAGAAGGCCTGGCCTTAAAAGAACCAAAGGAGACAGTATCCGCCTGAGGTTCTGCATCCGCAGCATTTGAGCTTGAGAGTGTCCCTCACCGCAGTCATGAGCACACTAACAAGCGCCCTGTCATTTACTGACTCAGAACTGGAGTTTCCCTCATAAGGAATGTCCTGTTCAAAACCATCCATACATTCAGAACTAGGGTCCTGAGCGATAGTGGCTAGGCCCATATCTGAATCAGCGCACTGCCCTCGAGTAGATAAAGTGGGGAGAGGGCGCCTTTTTTGCACCTTGCGCTTGCACACAGCTCCCATCCTGGTCAGAAATTGATTCCAGGGCTGCCCACAACAGGTCCATAGGGACCGCAGTGCTGAAGCACTGCCTGTTGCCACTGACATTTTTAGGGGAAGCTGGTGACACAGACTCCATATTGTCCCTCTCTGAGACTCTCTGAGATAAAAAGTCCACCCACAGGCTGTGCTGACTGAGGAGGGGGCGCCCAGGGGACTCACCAAACCGGACCAGGGACCGCTTAGTTCCGCTGTCTGTACCGCGCTGTGTCAGCGCTGGTGAGCTGTGAGGAGACTGTGAGGAGATTCGCGCTGCTACAGCAGCGCTAGAGGCCAAACTAGTGCTGAAAAGTGCGCGGGCTACAAGAAAATGGCCGCCGCACTTTACTGAGGCGATCCGCGGCAAGATGGCCGCCATGACGCAGTTAAAATGAAACAGCACACACGCACAGCGCCACTCGGCGCTCAGGCCCCAAAAAAAAAAAAAAAAAAACACACAAAAAAGCCCCAAGGCATACATTGCAGACCAGCATGAGCCCCCCAAGAACAGTGTGACCCCCAAGCACCCCACACAGCCAGCGCCAGTAATGGTGACAGAGAGCGACAATAAAATACAGGGGGAGACAGGGAAAATCCCCCACAGAGAAACACACAGCCCTTTGTACTCACCTGCAGGCAGGAGAGACTACTTACCCGTCCCCTGAGGGACACACTGGTGTTTCTGACAGGACTATCACAGTGCAGTACCGAGTAGCTGTCGGCCCGGTCCACCGCGAAAGATACAGTCAGTCAGGAGCTGTTCAGTCTTGAGAGGACCGTGGGAGCATGAAAGCAAACCCGGCCACCCCTGGAGTCATGGGGCCTGTCGTGAACTGAGTCTCACGCACAGAAGGCGAGGATCAGCACGCTCGATGGTCGGACAGGGAAGACTACGAGGATATCTTGTACCCAACCTGTTGCCCAGCCGACAGTTGATAGAAGATTCTCAAAAATAAAATAAAAAAGAATTCCAAAAAGGAATAAAATAGGTCAGGAGACTGGCGTCTTCTCCTTCTGCTAGGCAGAAAAAAACTGAAGTCTGCTGACTGTAGTGGGAGGGTTATGCCCGGAGGGACCGCCCCCTGGGTGGGGCTGTTCAGCTCTGGCTTTTAGAATGTATGTATAACATCTCACATTCTGCCTAGGTCTTCTCCTGCAAGCAGGGACATAACCCACGTGTAAAGTGTAAAGAGACACCGTGTCAGTCCATGGATGATAAGAGAAAATGCTATATTTCTCATTTTAGAATATTGGGCAGAATCAGAGGGGGGGGGGGGGGGGGGGGTAAAACACACCTTGATCATTTCCTATTATTCGATAGGAGTGACTATTACAAACACAGGGCAGTGATCTGAAAAGATCTATTCTGTAAATTGATACATTATTATTATTATTATAATACACGATTTATATAGCGCCAACAGTTTACGCAGCGCTTTACAATGTATAGGGGGACAACACAATTACAGTACAATACAAAAAGGTACAGGAGGGCCCTGCTTGTAGAGCTTACATTCTAAAGGGAGGGGGTGGTGGTACAAAAGGTAATAGGTGCAGAGAAAGATTTGATGGGGTGGCTCGGGGACAGTAGTGATTAGGTGGGTGTGGGATAGGCTTCCCTGAATAAATGGAGCTTACAGGGATCTCCTAAAGATGGCTGATCGGACATGCATAAATCTTTACACAATTTTTAACTGGTTTATTGCATCGTTGCGCTTCTCTTACATCTTGTCTGCATCGTAATGGTTTTCTTGTGGGTCATCGGAGCCTTGTCATAAGCTATAATTATCCCCCATGGCTTTGGTGCACTTTCTGAAAGCCATGCATGCAAGAGCTTTAGTGCGCCTTCTGAAAGCGCACCAAAACCGCGGGACATAAGAATTGAAGTACGCTAACCCGCACAGAAACGTACACACTACACTGCACCGGCGGTGTGGGCGAAGCACATCGGATCAGTTTCAAAGAAGCCTTATTCCATGAACCAACCTGACTTTAGTAGTGAATTGAACTCCTGTCTTGATCACTAGAGGGCGATCTGGGTGCATTGGCATACATGGCTGTCTCTCCACCACAAATGCACTGTTCGAAAAAAAACAAAAAAAAACACACAATCGTTAAACCTCCTTAAAATGAATCTTGCCCCAAACATGTTTCTTTTACTATTTAAATTGCCAGCTTGATTTGAACATAATTACATTTGCAATAAAACTCCATACTGTCCATATTTGATATTTTGCTTTGCTTTTTGTGATTCTACTGCCTACAGTCAAACATGGATATGAATATGATGCCAGATCTCGGTGATCTTAGAAAGTATGGAGCTAGGGGGGGAATGGGCTAGTTCTGTCTGTTAGGGTGGGGCAAAAGGGATGAGAAAACTTTGTTTGGAAGTTTACCTAATCTTTAAAATAAACCCGTCAAAAGAGAAATCTGTAGACTGCTACTTATTGCACAAATTGACTGCATAGATAATGAATCACTGCTATCAGTGCTCTGCAGATCAGAAAAGCTGAAGAAAGTCAGCAACCCTAAGCTAAACCCAAGGAACAAAAGCTTTTCTTTAAATACTGTATATGTGTTAATGGACACAGGATATAAATCTACATTGTGTGTATCAAACACTTTACAAACCAAGATCTTACCTTGCAAAGCAGCGGTGACATCATTGACTGCACATAGCCTGTGCAGAGAGTGGAGCTGTGGGCGGGAACCAGCAGGCCCTCTTATTACAGGCTAGCTGCAGAAAATTGCAGGAGGGGGGGAAGTACAAGGCCAATCACCCTGCACAAGAACGGTGAGCAGCGGTGACTGGTTTTTATTACAGGAAACTCTTAGAGGCAAAGTGTAAGAGTTGTTTCATGAGGGACTACTGTGTAAATCTAGAAAAAAAAAATACTTAAAAGGACACCAACTTTCAAGTAAAAATATAGAAGACTCATATGTATTAATATCGGCTTTGCCTGGAGTTCAGCTTTAAAGCATTGAAGAAGGATGGTCAGCTTGACAGACAAAATGGAAATTGCAGTAATGACAGTCTATTTTTCCTTAATGACAGGCTCAAATAGAGAAACATGGAGGGTTGCTCAAAAAATGGGCAGCCAAAGGTCGGACTTTTTAGGCAACAACACAGTGAATAAACAAAAATACATTTATTGATAGGACCAAAAAACAGACAGTTACTACAGTAATAAAATAATTTAAAAAACTGTATACGAGATGGAATGTACAGATGTGGTCCCTTGTGCGTCTACATGTTTCGCCGCGAGGCTTCTTCAGGACGAACAGAGATAGTAAGAAAGGACACAGATCTCACTATCTTGGGAAAAGAGGGGGTCCAATATGTATTGTCCCACAGTCAGTAATTTATACAGGTGTAAGGAAATCCATAAAAATAACAAGACCATAAACATCTAGTGCACTGTGTGGCGTTTGTTAAAAATATTATTTTTTTATATTAATCAGACATAGGATACATGGGACAATATTACAATAGTGAGTTGGTCAGATTACGGTCAGTCTTTTGGTTTGAGTAGATTTCTCAAACAAATGCTGTTTTCATACAATGGGGTTAGATACCATTGTTGTATTAAACAAGTAAGACATTACTTGTTTGAGATTTCTTTCAACTCTCAAACTGAAAGAATGACTGTTAGATTACTGACAGGTTTGGGTTGAGTAGACAATAGGTAGATAGCATTGTTGTATTCAACAGTCCATTGTTGCTACAGTTAACCTCCCTGGCGGTATTCCCGAGTCTGGCTCGGGGTGAAATTTCAGCACCAAAAGCGGTAACCCCGAGCCAGACTCGGGATCGCATCGCAGTAATCCAGGCAGAGTTACTTACCTTGTCCCCTGGATCCTGCGATGCCTCCCCGCTGTGTGATCGAGCTGTCTGCTCGCTCGATTCACACAGTGCCCGAGTGCCGCCGAGCTCCGTTCCCTGCGACGTTACGACGCACGGGGACGGAGATCGGTGCCAAATTCAAAAAAGTTAAAACACAATACACATACAGTACACTGTAATCTTACAGATTACAGTACTGTTTAAAAAAATTACACATCCCCTTTGTCCCTAGTGGTGTGTCCAGTGTCCTGCATGCACTTTTATATAATAAAAACTTTCTGCCTGAAATTTGGAGATTGTCCATAGCAACCAAAAAGTGTCCCTTTATGTCAAAAGTGGCTTTAGACCAGCTAGAAAACAGCGATAATAAATTAGAATCACCCGCAGAATTGAGCGATTACGATTTGTGGGGAAATTCGTCATCAAAGACGGAAAAACACTTTTATTATTATTATATTATTATTTGTTATAATTATTTTATAGTTATTTATTATATTATAAATTTATGATTTTTTTTTTTTTACTTTATCATACCCGGGATGTCTACTAGTCTCTGGTTTGGACAGATTTAAGTGAGTTATTCCTAAGAATTGCAGGCCTACAATATAAAACGCCAAATTTCAATGCAGAATAATGGTACCGCTTTCAGCACCTAAAATCTGACAGAATCATACCGCCAGGGAGGTTAACAGGTATGTTTTCTGTTTGGTAACTCAGCCTGAGACATAAAAGCAGGCATAAGCTAGGACACACACACATCATGTTGCTGTAAGATCAGAAGAAGCTACTCATGATAGAAGAACAGAACCTGGTCTCCAAGAAGAATCATTGCCAATGGAGATCACAAATTTACCGTAACAGAAGATAAGTAACCTTTAAATGTATTTGTACTGTTATAGACCATAGGCTGTTCATTTGCGAGGCATTTTTGCTTGTTATAGAGATCTGTCAGTCTTGTATTGTATTCCTAATATTGTAATAGTTTTGTATGTACAGCATCTTGTATAGTAAAAGCACATTTACACACTGCAGAAGTCTCAGCTTCCTTGTTATACCACAGAGTAACCTTGCTAGATAGACGCAAGCAAAACATGCACACATAGAATGGGCATAGTAGATGTTTCCTATATATGGAGGTGGCCATAGGGTGCGAGAGCCATAGACCAAAGGGAGAGAATCATTACCTTAATAGTCAGATTTCAAAGGTAAAATAATTGGGTGGTGTATGGGGGCATATACACTGTTCGTGTACAGTGTATAGCAGTCTCCTGGGGGCATTTATCCATCTATCTCGCGGCTACCACTGTGTGGCAGACTTGTTTCCAAAGTGGATTACCATCAGTGTTTGGCTGGTCCCGGATTTGGATAGACTGTTTGGCTGCATATATTTGCTAGCCTTGTTCTACCCCAAGTGTATATGCCACCATTCACCACCAATTATTTTACCTTTGAGATCTGACCATTAAGGTGATGACTCTCTCCCTTTGGTCTATGGCTCTCGCACCCTATGGCCACCTCCATATATAGGAAGCATCTACGTCCTGAAGAAGCCTCGTGGCGAAACGCATAGACGCACAAGGGACCGCATCTGTACATTCCATCTCGTATACAGTTTTTAATTCTTTTATTACTGTAGCAACTGTCTGTTTTTTGGTCCTATCAATAAATTTTTAATTTTTTTTATTCACTGTGTTGTTGCCTAAAAAGTCTGACCTTTGGCTGCCCATTTTTGAGCAACCCTCCATGTTTCTCTAACACTATTACGGATGTGGCATTGTGAGTGCTCCCCTTTTCCCTGGTTATACTTCGACAGGCTCAAATATTTATATGAAAAAAAAAAACTAACATTATCCTAATGCATTCTAAAGTGACCCCAGCCCCCCCTCCCTAACACTTGGGCCCCTTTCACACTGGGGCGGTGGGGGCGTCGGTAAAGCGCTGCTATTTTTAGCGGCCCTTTACTGCAGTTTTAGCGGTGCTATTCAGCCGCTAGTGGGGCGCTTATACCCCCCTAGCGGCCGAGAAAGGGTTAAAACCGCCCGCAAAGCACCGCTGCCCATTGATTTGAATGGGCGGGGGCGTTTTAGGAGCAGTGTATTCACCGCTCCTACAGTGCCTCAAAGATGCTGCTAGCAGGACTTTTTTACCTTCCTGCTAGCACACTGCTCCAAGTGTGAAAGCCCTCGGGATTTTACACTGGAGTGAATGGAGCCGCTCTTTCAGGGCGCTTTGCAGGCGCTATTTTTAGTGCCTCAGTGTGAAAAGGGTCTTACCGATCTCCAGTATCAATTTCAGGGCTGTGACCAGTGTTAGTTCTTCTCTCCCCTCTCTGAGATCTCACAAAAATTTGTCTGAGAGCAGTAGGAGCCATTGACTCCTGCTGCTGTCAGTCAAATCCAGTCAGGAGGGCGTGGCGACAGGGCCAAGCCACGCTGTGTGTGTCTATAGACGCACATAGCCCAGCTTGGGATTGAGCCTGCATGAGTGCCCCCTTAGCAAGCTGCTTGCCAAGGGGGCAGTTGAAGAAAAGGGAGGCACCAAGAGCGCTAGATGGGGGACCCTATAAGAGGAGGTTCAGGGCCACTCTGTGCAAAACCAGCTGCATAGAGCAAGCAAGTATAATGTTATTTAAAAAAAGTCATTACAGACTTTAAATAAACTTACTAGAAAGATTACAATGTGAAACAAGATGAGCACTCTATATGACATTATGTGTATACACAGCTGTATGCTATATAAAAAGGAGGCCATTTCAGGCCCCAGCAGATAATACAGTTCCTATATGAGCAGAGTCAGTACACTGCACAAGGAAGAATATGAAGCTGCTCGGTGCACATGGGAATTGTTGAAATTAGAGACAGGGACAGAGGAAGGACACTAGTAGAGGAATTTATGGCCCCATAAATCTTGCTGACCAATAGTTATTGCTGCTTTCTGGCATCAGCTTTACAAACACAACAGCCATGTGGACATACAAAATAGGCTGCTTTATATTCATTAAAACTCTCAGACTAAAACGCATCATTTACAGATTTATTTTTTCTTTCCAGTATTTGGTGCAAGACGCATGATGAGAGGTCTACAACTGCCTTAGACATCCAGTATGTTGCTGTGCCTTTACAGAGGATGGGGCTACCTATATACACAGATATATTCACATCAAATATAACTGTAGATGACAGGTGGGTTTTTTTTTTTTTTTGGCTAGCTAGAATGCTGAGAAACATTTTGTGATTTTCAAAAGGCAAGTCACAGGGAATGAGAGATTTACAATCCCATAAACCTTGGTATTGACCCCATAAATCAAGCGGAATAATAAAATCAGTGCCGTTTTTAGCCATCTACATACAGGTCATTTGACATTACCATATTCATTAAACCTTGTGAATATCAAAAGATAAAATGGCACATTTTTGTGCAGCTCATTTCAGAATATAGGTGAAACTATGCACTACTTCGTAAATCAACCCAAAGTTTACAAACAGCATTTTATGGGAAACACTTTATTTTCTCTCTCTTTTTTTTTTTTATAGCATACCCACAAACAGGTCATCAGTATCATCAGAAAAGGGTCAGCAATTGCCTTCACATTTCTCTTAGTGAAGTTTTTCTTATGAGCATGAGCAAGCTTGGGCATCTAAAAGAAGGATAAATGCTTTGCGCCAGTATAATGTCCACAAGGAATACTGTGCATAGTATTTAAACGCTTTAAGTGTGCCTGGGCATTTCTGCAGGGACTCTACTTTACCCTATCAGGCTGAAAAAAAAATAATGGCCAACTGGCTTTCATCCAAATTTGCTCTAGAGTGTGTTATAGAATGGGCAACAAATTGTAAGACTTTTAAAACAAGGCCAGTTTGTGAACAATCTAGATACTCTGCGCTGCAGAATGTGTTCAACGTATTTTAGAATGTGTTCACAGTAGTTTAGACCTCATGCACGCAGTGATATTAGGACTGTGCAAAGAGCCTGCATACGGACATTCCCTGGACCCACTGCTGCCTACAACTACTCATTGAGATGCATTAGAAGAAGAGGCAGCTGTAGGTGGTTGTGCACCAACATGCATGACGACGTATGTTCCGAAGAAATGCCATCTGTGTTCAGAGCATACGTCGTTGTGGGTGTTTTACGCAACCTCCCGGGCACAGCTGCCTATTCTATTGCTACTCAATAGGAGGCTGTATGCAGCAGGCCCTGACAATGTCTGCTCGAAGTATGGCCCCTATATGGCTGCGTGCATGAAGTCTTGCCCATTGATTCATTGGTCTACAGTTTTTCTGTTTAGCAGTGGCCAAACCTACTGTGGGAAGCTATATAAACAAGGTTTTCTGTCTCCTCCATTAAGGGGCACAAAAAGTTCTAAAACCTAAATTTTATAATCCTAGCAAAAAAATATTACAGAAAGTGAGGAAAGCAATTATGAGTCCAGTGTAGGTCTTTTGCATCGCTTGGTTACAGAACTCTTTCAAGCTATTGCAATGTCTGGAATGTGCAGTGGAGGTGAAATACCATTTATTGCACACCAGTGTCCAGTAAGAATAAATGCCACATACCTCTTCATGAGATTCCTAAACAACTCCACAATTCTCTCTTCCAGCATGGGCCGATGCTGAATGATGGGGTCCCCCTTGTAAGAGACTTTTTGCTGCAATTCCTCCAGTTTCTTGATTTGCTGACGGGTCTGCAGTTGAGATTCAGCCAGAGAGGTTATCCTGCAGATGGGAGCATGGTAATTCAGTTAATCAGATCAGGTTGATGCTTAGAGGACATAGGCCCACAATAGCACAATAGGGACATTATGAATAGATCACATTCCAGTACTGAAAAACAAAAACTTTGATAAGCGCTAGATACTTTAATGTGTCTAGTTTTAGAAGAAAGATTAATAGCCATTTATTTTAAAGTGTTCGTAATCCCACAACAGTAAAATCAGTCTGTTTATGCAGTAAAGGATGCTCGTTATAGTCACTGTGGAACCTAAGGGCTTAATCCTCTGAATTGTGTAAAAAGGCGTAAGGCTGGATACACACCTATGCAGTTTTAGTGCATTTTGCACTACAGAACGTGTTCCATAGGGAACCAATGTTAAATGGACCGTAGTGCCATTCTGCAAAAAGCACTAAAAATGCATAGGTGTGAATCCAGCCTTAGATCTTGTATGCATAGATCCTTCCCTCCCTGCACTGTCCCCCTGGACAAGTCCAGAGAAGACAGAGCCTTTGATGTCACTTTAGCAATATGCACCAAACTGAGCATGTGCAGAGAGGTTTTCTTTTCTTTGGAGGGTGCATGTGATCAGCACAGGGCCAATCAGCAGTGTCCAGACATAGGTCTAGGAGCCCTGCAGCCTCATAGGGCAGTTCATTGCAGTATAAAAACTCCTCCTGCAAGCTTCACCAGGAACTGATAGAAATCACAAGGCTGCTATATATTGCTGATGAGAAAAGGTATTTTGCTATTCATATTTACGGACATAATTGCATTTCCATGTTCTGTGTACTGTGGGAGACCAGATATAGTAAATGCAGGGTCCTGGGTTTAGGAACACTAAGTACTTAAAGCTTTGCGACCTCACGCAAGCGATAGCAGTGGTTTCCAGTAAACAAAAAGGTATGTACTATAATCAACAGCTCACCAGGCTGTCCATTAGAAAGCCTGGCCTGCCTATGGTCCACCCACCTCCATACCACAACACTGAAAGCATAGAACTGATAGCATCTGAAGATACAGTATGTGCAAAAAGCCGGCGAGCACACCTCCATTCTTTTTCCTCTTGTTTAACCAATTCAATACAGGGGACTTATACCCCCTTCCTGCCCAGACCAATTTTCAGCTTTCAGTACTCTCACACTTTGAATGACAATTACTTATTTTTATTATTTATTATTTATTATTTGCGACATAAGTGAAAAAAAGAGCAAAGATTTTATAAAAAAAATTAATACAAAACTTTAGTTTCCATGATAAAATTTAACAAATAAGTAATTGTTCAAAAATCTGGGCCAAAATTTATACTGCTACATATCTTTGGTAAAAATAACCCAAATAAGTGTATATTATTTGGTCTGTGTGAAAGTTAGAGAGTCTACAAGCTATGGTGCCAATCATTGAAAATTGATCACATCTGATGTGCTGACGGCCTATCTCATTTTTGAGGCCCTGAAATGTCAGGAAAGTACAAAAACCCACCAAAATGACCCATTTTTGAAAAGAAGACAGTCCAAGGTATTTAGTAAGAGGCATGGCGAGTTTTTTGAAGTTTAAAATTTTTCCCATAATTCTTGGCAAAATGAAGACTTTTTTTTTATTTTTTTTACACACAAATTGTCATAACAAGTTATTTCTCACACACATATGCAGACTTGAAATTACACCCCAAAATACATTCTGCTACTCCTCCCGAGTATGGCGATACCACATGTGCGAGACTTTCACAGCCAGGCCGCATAGAGAGGTCCAACATGCAGGGAGCACCTTCAGGCGTTCTAGGAGCATAAATTACACTTCTAATTTCCCAACCTCGCGTACAGACGATCGGACCTTCTGACAACAAAACCGTGGATTTTTTTCCGACGGATGTTGGCTCAAACTTGTCTTGCATACACACGGTCACACAAATGTTGTCAGAAATTGCGATCAAGAACGTGGTGACGTACAACACTACGACGAGCCGAGTGCGGCTCTTCTGCTTGATTCCGAGCATGCGTGGAATTTTGTGCGTCGGAATTGTGTACACATGCTCGGAATTTCCGACAAGTTTTGTTGTCGGAAAATTTGAGAACCAGCTCTCAAACATTGAGAGCATTCCAACAGCAAATGTCCGATGGAGCATACAAAACGGTCGGAATTTCCTGACAAGCTCACATCGAACATTTGTCAGAAATTCCGACCGTGTGCACACGGCATTAGACTTTTTAAGGTCCTGGAGCACCAACACAATGGAATTACCCACAAAATGACCCCATTTTGGAAAGAAAACACCCCAATGTAAATTCTATGAGGCATTACGAGTCTTTTTCCACAATTCTTCGAAAAACATGGAAAAAAAATGAAAGCGTATTACATTTTTACACAAAGTTGTAAATTTATAAGATACAGTAATACCTCGAATTTCGAGTAACGTGGTTTACAAGCGCTTTGCAATGCGAGCCATTTAAAAAAAATCCTGACTCAGTTTGCGATCGTTGTCTCGCAAAACTAGCAGGATTCAAGCCTCTGAGGTGTGCAGTACTGCATTTGGCCAGAGGTGCGGGGGCGTGGGTGACATACAGAGCCACTCAGAGTGCATCCGAGCGGCTCAAAGTGTTTCCGAATGTCTCCGGCGCCCCCCCACCTCTGGTTACATGCGGTACTGCATACACTAGCAGTGCCACTAAAACGGATTATCCGAGTTTCCATTTCCTATGGGGAAACTCGCTTTGATATACAAGTGCTTTGGATTACAAGCATTTTTCTGGAACGAATTATGCCCGTAAGCCAAGGTACCACTGTATTTCTAACACATAGCATGTACATAGCAAAAATGACACCCCAAAATACATTCTGCTACTCCTGAGTATGGCGATACCATAGGTGTATGACTTTCACAGCCTGGCCGCATACAGAGGCCCAACATTGAAATAGTACCTTCAGGCATTCTAGGAGCATAAATTACATATTCAATTTCATTCCTACCCATCACAATTTTTAAGTCCTGGAGCACCAGGACAGTGGAATTACCCACAAAATGACCCCATTTCGGAAAGCAAACACCCCAAGTTAGATTCTATGAGGCATGGGCTGTAGCGAGCCATTACCGCAATCTCCTCACACACGATCAGTGTGTGAGGCAGGGGCGGATCCAGAGTCTTTTCTCGGGAGGGGCACTGCCAAAAAATATGTTTTTTTGTGGGAATTTTTTTTCGGGGAAATGGCTGGTGTCAGCGCTTCAATCATCCCGGCACCATGGTTGTTATGGTGTCAGGATGATTGAAGCGCATTATTTCTATTATTACATTGCAATATAAAATTAAATAGTTCAATGCAGAATCAGTGGGAGTCCTCAGTGTGTCACTTGCCACCGTCGCCTGCAATTAGTGGGAGCCCTGAGCGTGTCACTTGCCACACGTTGCGGATTGTCACTTGCCACGTCACCTGCCACATCTTGTGGATTGTCACATCACCTGCCACACCTTGCGGATTGTCACTAGCCACATAACCTGCCACACCTTGCTGATTGTCAATTGCCTGCCACCAGATGCAGATTGTCATTTGCCACATCACCTGCCACAATTTGCGGATTGTCACTTGCCACACCTTGCGGATTGTCACTAACTTGCCTGCTAAGGTGTAGTTTTGGTTGTCTCTTGCTGTGTCCCAGACTCCCAGAATCAGGCAGCAGAGAGATAATGTAATCTCTCTGCTGCCTGCACAGTGAGGGCGGAAGTCACTGCAGGAATGCAGGGCATGCACGGGCGGTGAGAGATGATCTCATCTCTCTGCTCCCCCGCTCCCGGCTAGCTGATTGGCCAGCTGCCACACTGAGCCTGCTCTCTCACTCTCACCTGCGCTGCCAACACACTGAGCAGCACGGTCTGTCCACGAACCGCGCCGCCCACAAACCGCGCCACAAGTGGAGCCGCCCGCTTTCTTACCCATCTGTGGAGCCGCACACTATCGCACCTGCTCGCAGAGCGGCCAGACGTCACTCGTTGCTAGACGCAAAGCGGCTCAGGCGTTAGCAACGAGTGCAGGGAAGGAGCTCCACCCACCTCCTCCTCCGCTCCTGTTATCGTGTCAGTGCACCGCGTAACTACATTAGACGAGTCTCTCTCTCGGCGCTGGAGAGAGAGAGAGAGAGAGAGAGAGAGAGAGAGAGAGAGACTCAGAGGCAGCCGCAGAACCAGTACTGTATATACTCGAGTACAAGCCGACCCGAATATAAGCCGAGGCACCCCAAAAAACTGGGAAAACGTATTGACGCGAGTATAAGCCTAGGGTGTCCATCTGCATGCCTCACTGTGCCCATGACTAGACTGATGTTTAACATGGGAGTCTATGGAAGGAGTGCCCGGCTTTGAAAAATCGGCTCTCCCCGGCCGTAGGTCTCCCAGACACCAAACTTTGCACACTTATAGAGGAGACATGGGGCTACATGTGTGCCAAATGTGGGGTCCAGAGGACCTACGACCGGCCGGTACCGGGTCCGCAAAATCAGAGAAATTACCGGTTAACATTGAAGTCTATGGAAGGGGTGCCCGGCTTTAAAAAAAATCAGTGCTCCCCGGCTGTAGGTCCCCCAGACACCAAACTTTGCACACTTGTAGAGGAGACATGGGGCTACATGTGTGGGAATATAAAGATTAAAAACGTGGATCAATATCATTTAAAAATGAAATAACATTGCAATAAGAATAAAAATGACAATGAAATAGTAAAAAAAAAAAAAAAAAAAAGGTTTTTGAAAAAAGGAAAAAACAATGTACAAAAAAAGTAAGAAAATGAAAAAATTATAATAAGCAATGGGACACTTTGTTTATGGATAAGATTTGAATCAGATCTACGCAACACTCTCTCGCCAGGGGACTCAACGAGGAAATAGACACATTCCTTATTGTAGTCCCCCCTCTTTACCTATTCATTTCTTTATGATTCCCATGTTTTCTCTTTTTGGTGTTTTTTGCAGCGAAGGATTTTATATTGATCAACTATGTACATCGGGTCACTTGCTATCTGGGGACGGTACTCTGTCACATGTATAGTAAGTGACTACCTGTCCAAAATATACAAACAGCACCCAATATAATTTATTTTTCCTCTCAATTTTTTCCATAAAATCTTTTGCTTATATTATATTTTTATTTCCTTTTATTTTTTAGTTGTATTTTCTACTCATTATTCATCTTCTAAAAACTATTTTATAGTTTACCAACTCTGCCCTCATCCACCGCTCCTTTATACATATAATGTAAACCCCCTCCCCCCCATTTTTGTTGTGTTACGTAGATCCGATTAAAATCTTATCCATAAACAAAGTGTCCCATTTTTTTAATTTTCTTACACCGTGCGTTTTTCCTTTTTTAAAAAAAAAATGTTTATTTTTTTATTATACATTTTTTTTTACTATTTTATTGTCATTTTTATTCTTATTGCAATGTTATTTCATTTTTAAAAGCCATTGATCCACGTTTTTAATCTTCCTATTCCCATTAAAACAATCGTTTTTAATTACAAAAGGCTGTTTTTCATAGTGTGGGTCCGCTGGCTATGGTTCCACAGCCACGGACTTCCTAGATCCTGTCAATGTATTTAAACTGCTCTCCTCCAGAGAGCAAACAGGCCAGTAGAAGGAGCTGTGATTCCCGAGCGCGTAGCCGATGAAACGTCCCACTCTATGTTTGGAGGACCGTCCTGCTGTATGACATCACTTCCGCGTTCCAGACTGGATAGTGTGGAGCTTCCTGTCATGCGACACCGCAGAGAAGCCAGTGTAAATTAAAATCTACATCTCCTACACCTCACGGCTGAGGGGAACATGGCCAGAGCCAGCAGAGCGGCACCAACAGACCTCAGAACACCCCCATCCTCGATGGACATCATTTGCAAGTGAACCTCTAAGTATATATACTATACTTACATTATTTATCACAGTAGGATTATTTTAGTTGGCGCCTCCACCCCCCTCTTTTCTTATACTTCTTGCTGACAGAGGACATGGACACCCTCTGAGGATGGCTGCCTCCTCTTGTTTTTTAATATACAGATTGACTTAGAAGTGCCATTAGAGACACTATTACATTCATTTTAAAGGCATCACATCGCTAGGAGCGCCGGAATCCCCGCCCCTTTCTATGAACACCTATTTTTGGGCAGGTTCTCCCATTCTTTATTGCAGGGCCTCTCAAGCTCCATCAGGTTGGATGAGTGTCGGTGTACAGCCATTTTCAGATCTCTCCAGAGATGTTCAATCAGGTTCAAGTCTGGGCCACTCTAGGACATTCACAGAGTTGTCCCGTAGCCACTCTTGTCATCTGGGCTGTGTGGGTCGTTGTCCTGTTGGAAGATGAGCCTTCGCCCCAGTTGGAGGTCCAGAGCGCTCTGGAGCAGTTTTTCATCAAAGTTGTCTCTGTATATTGATGCATTCATCTTTACCTCGATCCTGACTAGTCTCCCAGTTCCTGCCGCTGAAAAACATCCCAGCAGCATTATTATGCCACCACCATGCTTCACTGTAGGGATGGTATTGGCTAGGTGATGAGCGGTGACTGGTTTACTCCAGACATGACGCTTGCCATCCGGGCCAAAGAGTTCAGTCTTTGTTTCATCAGACCAGAGAATTTTGTTTCTCATGGTCAGAGTCCTTCAGGTGCCCTTTGGCAAACTCCAGACGGGCTGTCATGTGCCTTTTACTGAGGAGTGGCTTCCGTCTGGCCACTCTATCATAGAGGCTTGACTGGTGGAGTGCTGCAGAGATGGTTCTTCTGGAAGGTTTTCCTCGCTTCACAAAGAAACGCTGGAGCTCTGTCAGAGTGACCATCGGGTTCTTGGTCACCTCCCTGACTAAGGCCCTTCTCCCCCGATCGCTCAGTTTGGCCGGGTGGCCCGCTCTAGGAAGAGTCCTGGTGGTTCCAAACTTCTACCATTTACGGATGATGAAGGCCACTGTGCTCTTTGGAACCTTCAATGCTGCAGAATTTTTTTTGTACCCTTCCCCAGATCTGTGCCTCAATACAATCCTGTCTCAGAGGTCTACAGACAATTCCTTGGACTTCATAGCGTGGTTTGTGCTCTGCACTGTTAACTGTGGGACCTTATCTAGACAGGTGTGTGTCTTTCCAAATCATGTCCAATCAACTGAATTTACCACAGGTGGACTCCAAGTTGTAGAAACATCTCAAGGATGATTAATGGTAACAGGATGCACCTGAACTCAATTTTAAGTGTCTTGGCAAAGGCTGTAAATACGTACGTACGTATGTGTGTATGTATGTATGTATGTATGTATGTGAATTTTTTCCTTTTTAATACATTTGCAAAGATTTCAAACAAACTTCTTTCACGCTGTCATTATGGGGTATTGTTTGTAGAATTTTGAGTTAAATAATGAATTTAATCCAGTTTGGAATAAGGCTGTAACATAACAAAATTTGGAAAAAGTGAAGCAATGTGAATATTTTCCGGATGCACTGTACATGGTTGCATTGATCCAAGCTTGACCAACCATGTATAAAATATCCATACTTGAATTCATCACTATTGTAGCTCAGTGTAAATTTGGAAAAAGGGAGCAATCTTCGTTACAAACCACCCATGTCATTTGGCGAAGTAAAACAAAATTGTAGATCTTACCAGTTCTCAAGGCGGTCAAGACAAATATTTGGAGGTCCTCCAATGCACGCAATCTGTTGTCTCCTCTTCCAGTCTGCAAGCTCTTCATCTGTTAAAGTCTTCTGGACGTATTCCATAGCAGACAGGAGTCCAGCCAAGTCACTAATTATTGTCTGCAAGATAAAAGGGGATTACAACTGAATTTATTCACGTGAGGTCCTACAAAGGGAATCAAAGTGAAAACTTGGTGTGTAAATATTTGCTAGCCAGGTGGCTAGCGTCAAAAAATAGGCTTTTTAAAAACGGCTTACCTGTAAAATCCTTTTCTTGGAGTACACCACGGGACACAGAGCCAGTCATTACATAATGGGTTAAGGGTCACCAGCGGTGATTGGACACTGGCACAACCAATTGAAGGCAGTTCCCCCTCCATATAACCCCTCCCATCAGGGGAGTACCTCAGTTTTTATAGCAAAGCAGTAAGGTTCCCATAAGAAGGGGGGGACCTCTGTGTCCCGTGGTGTACTCCAAGAAAAGGATTTTACAGGTAAGCTGTTTTAAAAATCCTATTTTCTTTATCGTACACCACGGGACACAGAGCCAGTCATTACATAATGGGACGTCCCAGAGCAATGCTCAATATGAAGGGTGGGAGACCCAGATCAAACAGGCCGCTTGCGGACAAGAAGCCCTATACTGCTGCCTGCAGCACACTTCGCCCGAAGGCGGAATCCTCATGTCCTTTCACATCTATTTGATAGAATTTGGAAAATGTGTGGACTGAAGACCAAGTTGCAGCTTTACAGATCTGAGCCATCGAAGCCTGGTGATGCACTGCCCATGAAGCACTTATCGCCCTGGTAGAGTGCGCCTTAACAGAAAAAGGAGGAGTCCTGTTCTTTAAACCATAAGCTTGAACAATTACTTGTCGAATCCACCTGGAAATGGTGGATTTTGATGCCGCTTGGGACCATCTGGCAAAATAAACAAAACATCTGTTTTACGTATCTGAGCGGTTGCCTGCAGATGCACCTTTACCGCTCTCACTAGATCTAGAGTGCAATAACTTTTCCCCCGCCGTACGCGGGTCCGGAAAAAAAAAAAAAAAGGCAGAACAATGTCTTGATTCAAATGAAAAGCCGACATCACCTTAGGTAAAAAGGCAGGATGGGGGTCGTAGTACAATTTTGTCTTTGTGACAAATTAGATAAGGCTCTTTACAAGAAAGAGCTGCTAGTTCTGATACCCTTCTAGCAGAAGAGATAGCAATCAAAAAGGCCAATTTCCTACTTAAAATAATTAAAGGAATATGACGAATAGGTTCAAAAGGTTGCTTTTGTAACACTGACAATACCAAATTCAAATCCCATGGGCACAAGGGAGACTTAACTGGCGGATTTATCCGCAGTACCCCCTGAATGAACGCCCGAACTAAGGAATGAGATGCCAGCGGTCTTTGAAAGAAGACTGATAGTACCATCAAGGGTCAAATATCGGCTCGAAGGGCTAATTTCATATCCACTCCTAACATGAAATAAGCAGGATTCTTGCTTTTTGCCAATCTCTGAGGATTCCATCCTCTGGATTCACACCAGGAAACGAATGCTTTCCAGACTCTATAGTAGATAAGTCTGGAGGCTGGTTTTCTTGCATTAATGAGCGTAGAAAGAACTGGGCCAGAGACCCCTCGTCTTTTCAAAATGTGGGTCTCAGCAGCCAGACCGTCAAATTTAGCTTTTGTAAGGAAGGATGGAATACTGGACCTTGCGACAGCAGGTCGTGTCGAAGCGGAAGCTTCCAGGGCCTTCCTATCGCCATCTTTACGATCTCGGCGAACCAAGGCCTCCTGGGCCAATTTGGGGCCACTAGGATTACTGGTATTCCCTCCTTTTTGATCCTGCGAAGTAGTCTTTGTAAGAGAGGGATCGGGGGGAATGCATAGATCAGTGAGAACTGATTCCAGGGAATTATTAGAGCATCTGTCCCGTAGGCTAGAGGATCTCTCGTCCTGGACACAAAGTTGTCCAACTTCTTGTTGGACCTGGAAGCTAACAGGTCTACATCCGGGTTTCCCCATCTCAGACATATGGCCTGAAAGACCTCGGGGTGGAGAGACCACTCTCCTGGTGCTAGCTGCTGGCGACTCAGATAGTCCGCTTGCCAGTTTTCTATCCCTGGGATGAAGATTGCAGAAAGGCAAGGTACATGATCCTCTGCCCATGCCAAAATCCGATTCACTTCCTTTTGAGCACCCCGACTGCGGGTGCCTCCTTGGTGATTGATGTAAGCTACTGCAGTAGCATTGTCGGATTGAATCCGAAACGGGTGGCCCTGTAACCTGTAAGTCCAGGTTTTGAGGGCTAGATATACCGCCCGGATCTCCAGTACGTTGATGGGCAGAATCTCTTGGGTCTTGGCCCAGCTTCCCTGGGCAGAAGCCTCTTCGAATACTGCACCCCAGGCCGATAGGCTGGCATCTGTAGACACCACCTTCCAGGAGACTGGGAGAAAGGATCTTCCTTTCCGTAAATTCTTGGCTTTTAACCACCAATTGAAGCTCTGGCGCACCTGTGAAGACAGGCGCATGGGTAAATCCAGAGCTTGGCTCTTCCTGTTCCAGGCGGCTAAAATATTGCCTTGAAGTTGTCTCGAATGAAACTGGGCGTAAGGGACAGCCTCGAAGGAGGCTATCATCTTCCCCAATAGCCTCATGCAAAGGCGAATAGACGGCCCTTTCTTTGACCTTGTGGATCAGGTCTTTCAGACTATCTTTGGCTCTGGCAGGAATACCCCGCTTTGGGCTGTGTCTATGATCATGCCCAAATACTCTAACCTTCTTAGGGCTTGTAGAGAGGATTTTTTAGGTTTACAATCCATCCTAAATGCTCCAGGTACTTTACTGTTGTGAGCACTGCGTGAGCTAATCCCTCCCTTGACTGATCTATCACAAGTAGATTGTCTAGATAGGCTGTTACCGCTATGCCCTGTGTCCTTAGATTTGCCAGCAGAGGAGCTAGCACCTCTGTGAATACTCTGGGCGCGGTAGTCATACCAAAGGGCAGGACCATGAATTGAAAGTGGCGATCTTCTACCGCAAACCTTAGGAATCTTTGGTGAGCGGGATGGATAGGTACATGTAAATATGCGTCCTTGATATCTATGGACGCCATTGAATTCTCCGCCTTGTAGGGTGGCGACCACGGATCGAATTGTTTCCATTCCGAAATGGCGAATGTTCAGAAACCGATTTAGAGATCTTAGATCCAGGATGGGTCTGACGTCTCCATTTGGTTTTGGAATCACAAAGAGGTTTGAGTAGAAACCTGAACCTTGCTCTTTTAGGGGTACTTCTGTAACCACCCCTTGAGACAGTAAGTGATCCAAACCTTTGAATAAGGATCCTCTTTTCTGTGGATCTTTGGAGAGTCTTGAACTTCGGAACTGAGAAGATGGGATCTCTCAAATTCCAGTCTGTACCCTGAAGATATTGTGGATACAACCCACTTGTCCTGGGTTTCTGTCCGCCAAGTCGCTGAAAACTGACAAAGCCTTCCCCCCACTCGGCTGAGCGGGGGCGCCCCTTCACTGAGAGGCTTTGGGGTCTTGCTTATTAGCTCTTGCACCCCACGGCTTCTTGTTCTTCTGAGCCCGATTTCCTTTGGCCTTTGTGGGTGGCTGAAAATGCCGTTGCCACTGGCTGGAGGCAGTTTCCCTGGAGCTGGGGAAAGAGAGCATTTAAAACAAGCCTCTTGTTTTTCTCTCAGGTAAACGAGTGGTTTTACCGCTTGATATCTTTTGGATATATCTTTCTAGATCCTCCCCGAATAGGTGTTCGCCATGGAAGGGAAAACTGGCCAAAAAAGTATTTTGCATGGGGCTTCTGCTGACCAATGCTTTAATCAAAGAACTCTGCGCATATGCACCAGCTGGAGTGTAAGGCGTGATGCCTGTAGAATAGAATCTCTCATGGCATCCACTGTAAAACATAAGGCTTTAGGCAAATTCTCCCAAAATTTTGCTTGTTCCGGAGGCAGCTCCTTCAGCCCCTGTTTTACCTGTTTGATGACCTGACACATACCGACTGCTGCTACAGCAGGTTGGGTAACTGAGCCGGCCAAAAGCAAAGAAGATTTAAGTAAAAATTCCAACTTCTTCTCAGAAGGATCTTTAAACACTTGTACATTGTCCACCGGACACGTCAGCTTCTTATTTACACAAGAAATAGCTGCATCTACAGAAGGCAGGCTCCATTTCTTTGAAAACTTCTCCATAGGATAAAGAATGTCAAACTTCTTTGGAGGTGAGAAACGTTTATCTGGGTGTTGCCAGTCTGCGTACATTAGATCCTCTAGTAATGGATGAACCGGGAAAGAGCATGCACCCTGCAGGGATCTTAATGAACCTAGGGAGGAGACAAGTGATTCAGTTACCTCTGAAGAGGGTAACTTAAATGCAGATTGCACTGTTCCAGCATAACATTGCACCTGCGACTTCAAAATCTGGGATGCAGAGAAAGGCTCATCTGATATCCCTGATCCGTCTGACTCCTCATCCTCTGCTGGTGTAGAATCATCCTCATCAACCTCAGATCCTTCTGCAGGGAGGTCAACAACCGAAGGAGATCTGCTTTGCTTATTATCCTTTCTAGAAGATTTAGCGATTAAAGTAGCAATTCTCTCCTCTAGGTTATTTAGGGCTGCCAACGTGTCTTCAGTGACATACGCAGGCCCAGGCTTCACTGGGGAAGCTGCCATACCTGCTAGTGGTAATGGCTCATCCTGTATAGCTGCCTCAGGTAATACAGGAGAGGAAGGTACCGAGTTAGCACAGCTAGGGCCTCCTGTCTCAGGCTGCGGTGCTTTTTTATCTTTTTTGTCCGAATTTCTTCCCCTGGAAGGCATACTGCTAAGAAAAAACCCAAGGTACAAAAAAGCATCTATTACTGTGCTAAGTTTAGCAATTTACATCAAGTATGCAACTTTAAAAACACACACAGATTCATGCACAAAGTGGGTGTCTGTCTAGGAAGTACCCAGCCTAACCACATGAAGTCCTACGTCCCTGTAATGCTGCTGTTCCCAACAGAGAGAGAGAGAGAGAGAGAGAGAGCGCGCGCTTGCTGGTCACTGCAGACATTTTTGTCTTTTAAATTTTGCACCGTTTTTCACGTGCCTGCGCGTGTGCCTATTTGCGACCTAACGCGAGCGGCTCTAAAGCTAAATGGCGGCGGTTATGGTGAAAGGGAAGCTCCCTCTCACCAGCCCTCATATACAACTTTACCTGCTTCTGCAGGTTTCTGGTCAGCCATTCGAGAGGAGGAGGGAGGTGCCCAAGCAAGACTCTGCAGCAGAGGGACACACAGTGTACTTGTCCAGGAAACAGACACTGACCAGAGTGAGGTGAGTAAACACTCGGCTCTTTACTCCCCCCAGTGGTGGCATAAGAGAAGACATCCACTGTAGGATTTTGGAAAGGTCTTTGAACTTAGTTTAGGACTCTAACCTTTATCCTCGCCGCAGGTTTTTTCTGCTGAAATTTTCAGACAGATACCAAACTTCACCCATCACGGCGGGCTATGTGTGCCAACCTTCAGGGATATGGGTTCCTATTTAAAGGATACCTCTCCCCTGGGCCTTGTAAAAGACTCTTACCAGGACTTTTAGCAAAATAGCGAAAGTGCTAGATCTTAGAGCCCAGTCCTCCGAAGAGAGACATTACAGGCGACGCCTCGTGCATGAGGCCCGGATCCCATCCAGTTTAGGCTTAATCTTTAGGCGTCTTGGATGGGTCCGAAAGCATAGCTTTTACCCCCAGAGGGTCTCCTTGGCAGAGCTTTTCTTTAGCACATCCTATCGCGTCCAACACCTTTAGACACTGGCGAAAAAACTGAGGTACTCCCCTGATGGGAGGGGTTATATGGAGGGGAACTGCCTTCAATTGGTTGTGCCAGTGTCCAATCACCGCTGGTGACCCTTAACCCATTATGTAATGACTGGTTCTGTGTCCCGTGGTGTACGATAAAGAAAAGAACAAACCCAGCGCCTTTTAAAAGCAGGTCTAAACACAATATTGAAATACATTTTTTGTGTTTTTCTTTTTAGTCCCAATCTAATATGCCTTAATTAGCCCTGGGTCAGTTTCTCTGGTGACAATGTTACTTCTTGCCCTCTGCCATGATTTAGAGAGAGTGATTTGTACATAGGCAGGGCTACAGATTGTCAGCCTTCAGCTCAGCAGCAAATCAGTAATACTTCCTGCGCACACTTTTCGCAGTCCACTCCACTACAGCAGCCAGAACCAGAGCCTGAATGTGTATAGATCTCATGTCAGGTAAGTATTGGATGGCCGACATGAACAGATTGGTTGAAAACAGGCAAGGTTGTTTAGCAAGTATAGTTTCACTTTAAGCTGGATCATTTAATGTAGAACTATAGACAAAAATAGGATTTTTTTGTACTCACCATAAAATCCTTTTCTCGGTCATCCATGGACGGTGAGTACAAAAAAATCCTATTTTCTCTTTTCGTCCATGGATGGACACAGCTCCTTAAATCTTGACAAAGTGGGACGTCCCCAAGCAGTGTCAGAAAAAAACAGGGGTGGAAACCGCAATCAAAAGACATAACTTCACCCCAAACAGAGCTCTTCACGTAGGAGTTGCAACCTCAAACAGCCACCGGCAAAACCTTGCGGCCAAGGAAGCATTCGAAGATGCTCACATCAACCTTGTAAAACGTTGGGAAAGTGAACAGACGACCAGGTCGCCGTCTCACACACCTTAAAGACAGATGCTAGATGACGGAAAACCCAGGAAGCACAAATTGCCCTGGTTGAATGCACCGAGACAGTAAAGGGAGGCACCCACCCCTAAAGGGCATAGGCCTGGATGACGATCAGCCTGATCCACCTAGAAGGGTGGCCGATGAGACCGTCAGGCCCTTCTGTGGACCAGATACCGGCACGAACAGTGAGTCAGAACTCCGAAACGGAGCAGTAGCAGACAGGTATACCCATAGGGCACGTACCACGTCCAAGGTATGTAGCACAGCCTCCTGGGATGCGACGGCCGAGGACACAAGGATGGAAGCACAATGTCCTGGTTTAAGTGAAAAGCCGAAACCACCTTAGGAAGGAATGAAGGTTGCGGGCGAAGCACCACTTATCCTTATGGAGGACCAAGTAAGGCGACTTGCAAGACAAGGCCGCCAATTCAGAAACCCTTCTGACCAAAGTAATGGCAACTAGAAAGGCAACATTTTGAGAAAGAGTGGAATCTCCCAGATGTTTTTAAAGGGAGGTTCCTGAAGTACCGAGAGCACTAGAGTCAAGTCCACGGAGGAAGCAGTGGTCCAATCGGGGGAACCACGTTTCGGACCCCCTGCACACACGTACTTACCAGTGAGTGAGCCAAGGCTGAAACCTTCCCCCTTAACAGTGCTCAAGGCAAGGTTCAGATCCACTCCGCACTGTAAGAACAGCAGGATCCGAGAAACCGTGGGCGCCCGGCCATCTCATCACACAGAGATGTAGACCTTCCAAATGCAATGGTAGATCGTCTGGGAAGAAGGTTCCCGGGCCCTCAACATGAAGGGGATTATCGAATCTGCCAGACCACGGTCCCTTAGTACCTGGCTTTCAATTGTCAAGGCGTTAAAGCCAGCGACTGATGAAGCATGGGACCTTGAGACAGAGGGTCCTCACGCATTGGCAGCCGCCGGGGAGTATCAGCTACCAGTCTCCCGAGGTCAGCATACCAGGGACGCCGGGACCAATCTGGGGCGATTAGAATCACCAGAATCTCCGCGACCTCCACTCTGCGGAGCAGACGAGGAAGCAATTCCAGTAGAGGAAAGGCAAAAATTCCCCATGGAGCCACCAACGTCCGACACGTCTGCCCAGGGAGCCCTGGACCTGGCCAAAAACCTGCGATTGAGTCGAGAAACCAGGAGATCCACAACTGGTGTGCCCCAATTCCGACAACGTAATTGAAAACACCTCCAGGTGAAAAGACCATTCCCCTTGGTCCAGCATCTGGCGACTCAGATAGTTCGCCTGCCAGGTCTCTACGCCCGGATGTAAGCAGCCGATAGAGCAGCTTCCGGCCCAACTTGGGATGCGAGCGACTACCGACGCTGCGGCCGTCCAACTGAAACCTGATCAGACACCCCTGAAGTCTCTGCGACCACTTGGAGAGGCACAGTCTGATCGCTCGAATTTCGATCGGCGGGCGAGATTCTTCCAGACCGTGAGGCTGGCGTCCGTCGTGATCACAGTCCTATGGAAAGGAAGGAACGACCTCCCGGACTGAAGAGCCGGGAAATGCAGCCGCCCTCTCAGGGAAGCCTTGACCAGGTGACTTACCTGAATCTAGAGACAATGGAGATCTGTTCCAAGTGGACCTGCAATACTCGAGTGTGGAATGGGGTAGACGGAACTGCCTCGAAAGAGGCCACCATGAGGCCCAGAACTCGTGCAAAAAAAAAAAAAAAGAAGGGGGAGAGACGACCATTTGCGGGATGCCAACAATTACACCGCCGACTGGAGCGTCTGCAACTGCTCCAAAGGAAGGAAGACCTTCGCCTCCAAAGAATTCAGGATCAAGCCTAGGGACTTCAGACACTGAGTCGGTACCAACACCGACTTCTGTACGTTCAGTACCCAAAGTCCCGGAGGGTCTGACTATCAATGTCTCGCTGTCTCAGCAAAGCCCAGATCAGGGTGAGCACCTCTTGGTGCCGACGCCAAGTCAAATCGCAAAGCGCAGAAACCTCAGATGGCTGTTACAGATGGGGACATGCAAGTATGCGACCCTGGTGTCCAGAGACGCCAGAATTCCCCAAAAACAATACATACACACACTGTGTATGTATTAATGCGTATGTTCTTACTGTGGCGCCGAAGAAGCGCATGTCTTTGGAGTGTTGGAGGAAACCGGAGTACCCGGAGGAAACCCACGCAGACACAGGGAGAACATGCAAATTCCAGGCAGATGGTGTCCGGGTTTAAACCAGTGACCCTCTTGCTGCCAGGTGAGGGAGTTAATCACTACACCACTGTGCTGTCCTACAAGGGCCCTGAGGTCCAAGATTGGACGGACACCATCTATCCATGGGACTACCAACAGATTAGAATAGAATCCCTGAAACCCTTCCACCAGGGGCACAGGTAAAATTATTCTGCACCAGAGAAAGTCTTGTACTGCTCCCATCAAAGCAGACCGACGAGCCGGAAGGAGAGGAAAAATTTGAGAGAAAGATCTGTTTGGTGGACAAGAAGAAACTATCTTGTACCCCTAAGTGACCACCTCGCAGACCCACTGGTCAGAGAGCAGAGAGGTCCACCGAGCTGCAAACTCGCAATATCATCCCCCTCACCCTGGAGTCGGGCGGGGACAAAATATCATGCGGTAGCATGGTATGTTAGCCGGCACATTCGTGTACGCACCCAGGGACGCTTCTGTCCCCCAGCTAGAGCCTTGTCAGCCCAGGAGGATCTACTGACGAAAATACCGCTTCTGCGCGGAATCGTAGGGCCCCGGCCAACGGCGCGGCTCCTTCCCCTCAGAGGACTGTGAGAGAAGAGTGCTCTTACCTCCAGTGACATCTTAACAATGTCGTCCAGCGAGGTACTAAAAAAACCTCAGAAAGGCAATCTGCCAGAGCTCACTTGGGAGCTTAGCCAGCGGACCAGCATTCCAGCCAATCAGGCGGTGCAGTACCACCGCAGATACAGAGGTTCTGGAAATCATTTACATACACACACCGAGTATGTATTAGTGTATACGTTTTTACCGTGGCGCTGAAGGCACACGTGTCTTTGGAGAGTGGGAGGAAACCCACGCAGACACAGGAAAAACATGCAAACCCCAAGCAAACTGCGACGGGGCCAACCATTCATGGAATGTCGCAGCCATATATAGGTCGCAGCCATACATAGGTCGCAACACTGACCCCAGCATCACCGCCTTGGACCTCCTATCAGAAGGGTCCTGTAGGATAACGACCGCCATGCGCTGGGGGACCACAGGGACCTCTGCGGCCATTCCCATTCCTTATTTATGAACTTAGCAAAGAAACATAAGGAAAAAACGTCACAAAGCGGGCAGATGTGTGACCTAAGGGAGACCGACTGCCTTCCCAGCTGGAGAGTGTCCCTCACAGCATCAGAAGTGCACTCAGAAGTGCCCTGACAAACATTTCCCAGAAGATGGCGGGGGAGGGGGCGCTTCCTTACCTCCCTTACGCCCGCAATCTGTTTCTACCTTGACAAAAGGTTCCAGGACTATCTATAACGTATCCATGGAAACCGCAGGTGCAGGGGCACCATTTGCTGCCTCTGACAATGTATGAGGAAGAAAGGTCACATACTGACTCCATAAACACCCACTGACAGCCCTCAGGGACCAAGTGAAAAACACATAAGAGTCCACCCTCCATGCTGCACTGACCGGGGGGGGGGGGGTAGCCCAGGGGACTCACCACCCAAAAGGAGACCGCTCAGCACCGCTGCCCGCCTTGTGTATACACAGCGCGTGCAGGGTTGCCAACTTTCAGTAAATTTACGAACAGTTTGTAAAATCCATAATTGTTGCATCTGTCCATGAATGTCAGTTACGGACACGCAGCCTACATGTCCGTAATGGACATTCAAGGACAGATGCAAAAAGTACAGATTGTACAAACTGTTCGTAAATTTACTGAAAGTTGGCAACCCTGAGCGCGTGTGTGATGAAAAAGCTGTGAGGAGAAAGAACTGGGCTGTTCAGAAAGCCAGTGCTAGAGGCCAAACCCACTCCAAAATGGCCGCCAGACGCCTCAGATAAAAAAGGGCGCAGACCACAAGAAAATGGCCACCCGCAATACCGACCTGCACCACAGCATGGCTACAACAAAATGGCCACCAATGGAAGTTTTAATACAGAAAAACACACTAAAAATGGCGTCAGCGCCGCAAAAAAAGGCCAGGGATGTGGACGAGAAGGCCTGCAGAGACTTCCAAGGAGACAGACCCCCTCTCACAGAAAGCGGACCCTGGCTCCCCACAGGGACTCGAAGCCCCCCCACAAGTACACCCCGGTTGCAGCGGGCCCTAGGGCAGGAGGGGAAAGGGCGACAGAGAGCAGGGAAAGGGAGGACAGGAGAACCCCTAAATCCCGCGAATGCCCAGCTGTTCCATCCTGCCGAGATAGGAGGAACTGTACTTACCCGTCCTTGCAAGGACAAGCTGTCGCGTCCCTGACAGACTCACAACCGATGGTACGGAGTAGCTGTCGGCCCGTTCCACTGTGAGTGAGGCAACAAGCAGCCCAGTCATATGTAGACTCTGGAGCATGTGCTCATGGGCCACCCCTGGAGCCATGGGGTATGTCGTGGTCAGAACCAAGCGAGAAGCAAGGGACTGCCACGCTCGATAGCCGGAACTGGGAAGACTACAAGGATCTATATATTCAGCCTGTCGCCCAGCCGGCAGTTGATGGACTCTGGGCCCAAAGGAAGCTACGTCCTTCTCTGCTAGGCAGAAAAAAAACGGAGGCTGCTGGCTGCAGGTAGGAGGGACCGCCCCCTGGGCGGGGCTGTTCAACTGTGTTAAAGTTACATGTTTTAAGATAACTAACATGTTCCGCCTACTCCTTTCCTATGAACAGGAACATAACCCACTTTGTCAAGATTTAAGGAGCTGTGTCCGTCCATGGATGAAAAGAGAAATCTCCCCCCCACCATTTTGGATAGAGCAAGGGAGGGTTATAACCCAGTAATTTTTTTTCGCCATCTGTGTCCCATTGCGGGGATTTCCCTTCACTTCCTGTCTCATAGCATAACAGAAAGCGAGAGGAAATCCTTGAAAATTAAGGGAATTCCTTGGGGACCCCCAGGTCACCAGAACTAGTGTCCCCATTGGAAGATTTCCCCTCTATTACTTATCTGGGGAGAACCAAATTTGAGATTTTCTTTTACTTTCAATGATAATGGTAAACAGAACAAATAGAGAGGGTAAATCTCCGTAACGGGGGTAAAGACAGCAATAAAAACTGACAGGTGTTCTAATCCATCTCCACTCTATCCAAAAAAAAAAAAAAAAGGGAGGACATTTTAAGTTTTAAACGAAAAATTCCACTTGGGGATTAAGCACCCGTTCACACTGGTGCGACTTGACAGTTCTAAATCGCATGACAATTTGCACCCTATTGTTGGCCAATGGAACTGTTAAAATCGGTGCGACTGACTTTGCGGTGCCGCACCAATTGAAAAAAAGGGTTCCTGCACTTTTTGCAATTTCAGGTGTAACTTGCATTGATATCGTTGCATGAAGTCGCACAGATGTCAGGCAAGTCGCACCTTAAATCGCAATGACCTGCGGCTTTTAGTGTGAATGGGGACTTAAACATGATCAAGAAAGATGTACATTTTTACCCTTCTTAGCTGGTCTAGAGCAGTCAACATCTGTTCCAACTGCTGCATCTTCTGCCGAGTCACTGCTTGGTTGTTACCGTTCAGATCAGAAAGATCTACAATACATAAAAAATAAATAAAAATATTCATCATTTCTGAGCACACGACAGCAAAATCTACCTTTGTTTATTTCCGTGTTGCAGGTACGTCACTTCCGCGGTTTCATCCAGGCCTTCTCCCCCCAGTCGCTTTCTGGGACCTGTGTGTGTCCCAGAAGACAATGGGACCATTCAGAAAGCGCTGGGCGACTCGTGCATGTGCAGTAGGAAACAGGCTCTGAAGCAGCAAGGCTTCACTTCCTGTTTCCCTTAGTAAGGATGCCGCCGTCTGCACCTAGAGCCAATGGAAGGGTCAGCTTTGGGCGCCGACATTGCGGGCTCCCTGGACATGTAAGTGTCCTTATATTAAAAGTCAGCGGCTACAGCTATTTGTAGTTGCAGACTTTTTTTTCACCCAGGCTGGAACTCTGTTTTAATGCACTAGGAAATTACACAATAGCAAGCATTTGCTACAGGAAGGAAGCTTTTTTGTATAGATTTATTTTCTGTGTAATGGAATGTCTGCTCTGCAGCTCTTAAAGAGCATCTGTAACAGAGAATACCAAAGAAAAAAATGGGAGTGCACGGCATGCGTCACTCCACTGGTCAACAAATATAAAAAGTAAAAAATAGCCTGGGTGGCTAAATAAGGTAAAAAAGGTATATTATAGAGGAAAGGTTTTTTTTTTTTAAATACAGGTCCTTCTCAAAAAATTAGCATATTGTGATAAAGTTCATTATTTTCTGTAATGTACTGATAAACATTAGACTTTCATATATTTTAGATTCATTACACACAACTGAAGTAGTTCAAGCCTTTTCTTGTTTTAATATTGATGATTTTGGCATACAGCTCATGACAACCCAAAATTCCTATCTCAAAAAATTAGCATATCATGAAAAGGTTCTCTAAACGAGCTATTAACCTAATCATCTGAATCAACTAATTAACTCTAAACACCTGCAAAAGATTCCTGAGGCTTTTAAAAACTCCCAGCCTGGTTCATTACTCAAAACCGCAATCATGGGTAAGACTGCCGACCTGACTGTTGTCCAGAAGGCCATCATTGACACCCTCAAGCCAGAGGGTAAGACACAGAAAGATATTTCTGAACGAATAGGCTGTTCCCAGAGTGCTGTATCAAGGCACCTCAGTGGGAAGTCTGTGGGAAGGAAAAAGTGTGGCAGAAAACGCTGCACAACGAGAAGAGGTGACCGGACCCTGAAGAAGATTGTGGAGAAGGACCGATTCCAGACCTTGGAGGACCTGCGGAAGCAGTGGACTGAGTCTGGAGTAGAAACATCCAGAGCCACCGTGAACAGGCGTGTGCAGGAAATGGGCTACAGGTGCCGCATTCCCCAGGTCAAGCCACTTTTGAACCAGAAACAGCGGCAGAAGCGCCTGACCTGGGCTACAGAGAAGCAGCACTGGACTGTTGCTCAGTGGTCCAAAGTACTTTTTTCGGGTGAAAGCAAATTTTGCATGTCATTCGGAAATCAAGGTGCCAGAGTCTGGAGGAAGACTGGGGAGAGGGAAATGCCAAAATGCCTGAAGTCCAGTGTCAAGTACCCACAGTCAGTGATGGTCTGGGGTGCCATGTCAGCTGCTGGTGTTGGTCCACTGTGTTTTATCAAGGGCAGGGTCAATGCAGCTAGCTATCAGGAGATTTTGGAGCACTTCATGCTTCCATCTGCTGAAAAGCTTTATGGAGATGAAGATTTAATTTTTTAGCACGACCTGGCACCTGCTCACAGTGCCAAAACCACTGGTAAATGGTTTACTGACCATGGTATTACTGTGCTCAATTGGCCTGCCAACCCTCCTGACCTGAACCCCATAGAGAATCTGTGGGATATTGGGAAGAGAAAGTTGAGAGACGCAAGACCCAACACTCTGGATGAGCTTAAGGCCGCTATCGAAGCATCCTGGGCCTCCATAACACCTCAGCAGTGCCACAGGCTGGTTGCCTCCATGCCACGCCGCATTGAAGCAGTCATTTCTGCAAAAGGATTCCCGACCAAGTATTGAGTGCATAACTGAACATAATTATTTGAAGGTTGACTTTTTTTGTATTAAAAACACTTTTCTTTTATTGGTCGGATGAAATATGCTAATTTTTTGAGATAGGATTTTGGGGTTTTCATGAGCTGTATGCCAAAATCATCAATATTAAAACAAGAAAAGGCTTGAACTACTTCAGTTGTGTGTAATGAATCTAAAATATATGAAAGTCTAATGTTTATCAGTACATTACAGAAAATAATGAACTTTATCACAATATGCTAATTTTTTGAGAAGGACCTGTAGAAGGCTGAAGGGTCACCACCAGCATTGCAAAACCACCATGGATTGCAATAAGAAATGCAAGAGAACAATCAGGGTAGCGAAAATAGATTACGAGAGATACATTGCCGAGGAGAGTAAAAAAAAAAAAAAAGGAAAAGAAAAAAAAAAAAGAAGAGAAAAGAGCTCCACATCTTTACCACCCTAACCGTAAAGAACCACATATCAAGTTTAAGATTGAACTACTTCTTCAATGTCTGGTCATGCATCTTTTTTTAGAGACCAAAGATTTAGTGGGTTCCTCCCAATGCTATAGTCACCAAAGATTTGCCTCCTCTCCAGGGAGAATATGTTTTTGGTTTGTAGTTGTTCCTCATAACTGTGGTCATCCAGCACACTTATCAAATATATTAATAGTAAAAGGATAGGTCAGAACATATTGGCCCCATGAAGGATGATCAGGAAAAATGGTCACGGAGCGACAAGACGAAAGCAACGGTTTTAAATACATTTTCTTCTCAGTTTATATACCAAGCAAGCAGTAATGTTAACAAGATTAAATAGTGAATGTACTCTTGTGGCTGACAGAAACCCATGAAACCACTTCCCGACTGATGTACAGGTGCATCTCAAAAAAATTAGACTATCTAAAAGTTAATTTCAGCAATTCAATTCAAAAAGTGAAACTCATATTATATAGATTCATTACACACATTGTGATATATTTCAAGCATTTCTTTCTTTTAATTTTGATGATCATGGCTTACAGCTAGTGAAAACCCAAAATGCTGTATCTCAGAAAATGTTAATATTGTGAAAAAGTTCAAATATTGTATACTCATGGTGTCTCACACTAATCAGCTAATAAACTCAAAACACCTGTAAAGGGTTCCTGAGCCTTTAAATGGTGTCTCAGTGTACTTCAGTAGGTAACATAATCATGGAGAAGACTGCTGACTTGACAGTTGTCGAGAACACAGTCATTGACAAACTCCAGGAGGAGGGCAAGTCACAAAAGGTCATTGATAAAGAAGATAGATGTTCACAGAGTGCTGTATACAAGCATATATTAATGGAACGTTGAGTGGAAGGAAAAAGTGTGGTAGAAAAAAGGTGCACAAGCAACTGGGATAACCACAGCCTTAAGAAGATTGTGAAGCAAAGGCCATTCAAGAATTCAGGGGAGATTTCACAAGAAGTGAACTACGGCTTCAAGAGCCACCACACACAGATGTATCCAGGGCATGGGCTACAACTGTTGCATTCCTTGTGTCAAGCAACTCCTGAATAAAAGACAACGTCAGAAGCGTCTTACCTGGGATAAGGAGAAAAAGGGACTGGACTGTTGCTCAGTGGTCCAAAGTCCTCTTTTCAGATGAAAGGAAATTTTGCATTTCATTTGGAAATCAAGGTCCCAGAGTCTAAAGGAAGAGTGGAGAGGCACAGAATCCAACTTGCATGAGGTCCAGTGTGAAGTTTCCACAGTCAGTGATTATTTGGGGAGCCACGTCATCTGCTGGTGTTGGTCCACGGTGTTTTATCAAGTCCAAAGTCAGCACAGCTCTCTACCAGGAAATTCTAGAGCACTTCATGCTTCCCACTGCTGACCAGCTTAATGGAGATGTGGATTTAATGTTGCATAAAAAAAGGAGGGGAGAGGGAGGTGCATCCAAGTGTAGTATTAGTAACACAGTTTATTGCACAGAATACATTGTGCTTACAATATATAGGCAGTACACACGCATTGTGTTAAGAAATAATCATCCACAGTCCAGTGTGTCTCCGGGGGTCCAAATGGCTGTGGAGGAGAGAGCTGGGACACAGGAAGTGACAGGAAGTCCGGGCTGCTCCGTATGGACCACACAGGAGGAAGATGTCATGCAGATCATGGAGAGGACTAGATGGTGGCTGGCTAGCTGTCCTCTCCATGATCTGGCTGACATTGGACTGTGGCAGCCTTTGAGGATGATGATTTCTTAACACAATGCGTGCGTTCTGCCTATATCTTGTAAGTGCAATGTAGTCTGTGCAATAAACTATTACTAAGACTACTTAGGTGCGGCTCCCTCTTCCCCCCTTTTTTGTCGTTTTCTACAGAGTCTTGGAGACACTCTGGGGTGGCTGCCACCTAAAATAATTTTTAATCTTTCATTCATAAACGGAATTTAACCACCTATTACAAGGACCATATACATACACTTTTCCTGTACCAATGCGACTGGTAGCATCGCACGCACTGCACAGAGAGAGGAACTCCCATTGTTCCTCCCCCTCTGTGATGTCAGAAATCAGAAGGAATAAGGATTTAGTCACATACAAATCTTGGTTTACAAGTAAAGCGTCCCTTGCTTAAATTGGTAGTAAACTCTGTTACGGCACTTGTACCTACAGGTAAGCCTATAATAACGCTTACCTGTAGGTACTGTGTACATCTCTTAAACTTGCACAGTTTAGAAGATATTGGGAGTGCATGCAGCCGATGACATCACCAGTGCATGTGCTCTGAAGGTCCGGCTTATAGTGATGGACCTTCAGAGCCTGGGCCATAAACAGCAGCTCCCACGTGCATGTGGGGGGAGTGACATCACGCCCCAGCCCACTCATGTTCCCCACTCCGGGGGAAGATGTTAGCCCTCTCAGCGGTTGACATTGCGGCGCTGGAGGGCTTTTATTTAAGGCAAGTCTCTCATAATGTGCTAGTTTGTGATGCATACTAGCACATTATGACATTGCCTTGCAGGGATTTTTTTTCTAACCACTTTAAGCGCAAATGCATATGTAAACTGATCGCACCACACGTGAGGTATATCCACGAACATCAGTGCAAGAGCAGACCTCCTGAGTAACGCTAAACTAATAATCTGTGAAACGTTGCTTAGAGATTTTTTAGGTATCGTAGTTTGTCACCATTCCACAGATGTACACAATTTTACAGCATGACAGGTTCGGTATCTATTTACTTGGCGTAACATCTTTTAGATTTTACCAAAAATTGGGTATCGTTTTGTGTGTGCACGCTAAAATTCATTAAAATGTGTATTGTTTGCTGAAAATTTGCGCAACCTGAAAACTGCAACAACCATTTTATTCTTTAGGGCATATCCTTAAAAATTTATATTGTGTGGGGGATTCCAATTAAAAAAGCAGATTTTTTTGATGTATGTGAAAAATTTCAAAATTGCCCTGATATTGAAGTGGTTAAAAATTATTATTATACAGGATGTATATAGCGCCAACAGTTTGCGCAGCTCTTTACAACATCAGGGAAGACAATACAGTTACAACACAATTCACTACTGGAGGGATCAGAGGGCCCTGCTCGTTAGAGCTTACAATCTAGAAGGGAGGGTCAAGTGGGACAAAGGGTAGTAGCTGTGGGGGATGATCAGATGGACAAAATGAAACTATAGTTTTTAGTTGTGGGTAGGATAAGCTTCTCTGAAGAGAAGTGTTTTCAGGGATCATCTAAAAGCTAATAAAGGAGATAGACAGACAGGTTGGGGTAAGGAGTTCCATAGGCTTGGAGAGGCTCTGGAAAAGTCCTGGAGACGAGCATGGGAGGAGGTGATGAGAGTGCTAGAGAGCAGGAGGTCTTGATAAGAACGAAGAGAACTATTAGGTTGGTGTTTTGAGACTAGGTCAGTGATGTAGCTGGGGGCAGAGTTGTGGATTGCTTTGTAGGTAGTTGTTAGTACTTAGAATTTAATTTGTAGGGTGAGCGGAAGCCAGTGGAGGGATTGACAGGGAGGAATAGCAGAGACAGAGCAGTTGGTAAGGTGGATGAGTCTGGCAGCAGCATTCATGATGGACTGAAGGGGGGATAGAGTATGCAGAGGTAAGCCAATGAGGAGGGAGATGAAGTAATCGAGGCGAGTGAAGAGCTTTGTTGTGTCATTGGTTAGAAAGGGGCATATTTTGGAGATAGCGGAGGTTGAGGCAAGCAAGATTTGGACCGTGATTGAACATGGGGCTTAAAAGGAGAGTTCAGAGTCCAGGACTACTCCTAGGACCTTGGCATGTGGGGGATGGGCTGATAGTTTTGTCCTCAAGTGTGACAGAGATCAGGGGAAGAGGCACGTGCGGGAGGAAAAATAAGTTCGGTTTTGGATAGATTGAGTTTGAGGAAGTGGTGCGACATCCAAACTGATATAGTAAATTAGTGATATGTGAGGAGACTGAGGGAGTGAGTTAGAGAAATAGATTTGAGTGTTGTCAGCGTAGAGATGGTATTGGAAGCCGTGGGAGGCCATCAGCTGACCCAGGGAGGAGGTGTAGATTGAAAATAGGAGAGGTCCAAGAACAGAACCTTGGCGGACCCCAGCAGAGAAAGGAAGAGGAGAGGAGGAAGTAGAATTGTAAGTAACGCTAAGCCCTGGTTCACACTGGTGCGATTTGACATGTCAAATCGGCGATATTTGCCGCAAATTGCAGGCACTGGCACCGTCCTAATCGGTGCGACTCCGCATCTGAGGCGCTGCACCGATTTCAAAAAGTAGTTTCTGTACTATTTTGCGATTTCGGCCGCGATTTACATTGACATCTGTGTCAGATGTCTTTGTAATCGCGGCTGAAATCAGGACTGCCAGCGAGAGTGAAATCGTGCGAGTTCGGCTTCACTCCCGCAGCCCAGTGTGAACCTGGGCTAAAGGTGTGGTTAGATAAGTAGGTAGAGAACCAGCGAAGAGTAGAGTACAGTCAGGGAGACCAAAGCCGTGGAGTTTTTTGAGCAGGAGGGGATGGTCAACTGTATCAAAGGCAGTAAAGATACTGTAGGACTAGAAAAACTTAATGTAAATAAATCCTCAAATGGTACCAACTGATTGCCAAAAAGCAAATGTGGTACCAATAGTCAAAAAAAATGCAAGTTAGACTTACCGGTAACTTGTTTTCCAATAGGCTTTCAGGACAGCACCCGAGAGATCATGGCTCCTCCTCCTACAGGAAACACCTCATCAATTAATTCTTTAATTGGAGGCCTCCACGTTGCTTCCATCAGTTGTTTGTAGAGAACCTCCAGCCCCAGCTGCAACACATAAGCGACAGTTATTACATAGTATTACAGCCACAGCATAAAAAAAGGGCGGGATCCTGCTGTCCTGAAAGCCTATTGGAAAACAAGTTACCGGTAAGTCTAACTTGCATTTTTCCAAAACGTCTTTCAGGACAGCACCCGAGAGGATAATCGAGACTTACCCCATTTAGGGTGGGACAACAGCCTGGAAGACTTTCCTTCCGAAAGCCTGGTCCCCAGCCGTCATGAGATCTAATCTATAATGACGGGCAAAGGTCGTCAGACTTGTCCATGTAGCTGCCTTACAGATTTGTTCGGGGGTGGCACCAGCTTTTTCTGCCCAACTCACCGCCGAAGCTCTAGTAGAATGAGCCCTGATACTTACTGGACTCTCCTGGTCTGTAAGGGAATAGGCGTCTGAGATAGCCATTCTCAACCATCTGGCAATTGAACTGAGGCAACCTTTGGTAAAAAGTTAGGATCCGTCTTCAGCACAATTCTGTCTGAAAAAATAGAAAAAAATGGTTCCCTGATAGATAAAGCTTGCAGCTCACTGATCCTTCGAGCTGTTGTAATAGCTACTAGAAAAATTGTTTTTAAAGTAATTAGCTTCAGGGAGGTTAAATTGAGAGGTTCGAAAGGTTCCCTGGTCAGGGCCTGTAGAACGACTGATAAGTTCCATGACGGACAGTTTTTGATCACTATCGGTCTAGCCCGAGTGAGGGCTTTAAAGAATCTGTTTACTAGGGGTTCTGATGAAATAGATTTCTCAAAATATACCCCCAGTGCGGCAACCTGAACTTTTAGGGTACTGATCGCTAGGCCCTTGTCTGCTCCTTCTTGCAGAAATTCCAAGATAGAAGAAATCTGCTTTAATGGTCTGCCGGATGTAGTGCACCAAGAGTTAAAGACTTTCCAGACTCTGTGATATATTGCTCTGGTAACATTCTTTCTGCTAGATAGGAGGGTAGCCACCAACCTATCCGAGAATCCTTTTCTCCTTAAGAGCTGCTCCTCAGAAGCCAGGCTGTGAGTTTTAGCTTTTCTACTTCTTGGTGAAACAGCGGACCTTGTAACAGAAGGTCTTGCCTCAAGGGAAGATGCCAGTATGGTTTGATCTGCATCTGTAGAAGAGCCGAAAACCAAGGCCTCTTGGGCCAGAAGGGAGTGATGAGGATTACTGTCGTATCCTCTTTCTGGATTTTTGTTATGACCTGCGGAATCAGCTGAAAAGGAGGGAAGGCGTAGCTGAGGTGAAAATTCCAACTGTGCGCCAGAGCATCTACCCCAAGAGATGACTCGTTCCTGTTCAGGGAAAAAAAGAGAGATATTTGTGTATTTTCCTGAGTCGCAAAGAGATCCACTCTTGGCTGTCCCCATTTCTTCACTATTAGATTGAAGACATCTGGATTCAATTGCCACTCCGCTTCGTACACCTGGTTCCTGCTGAGGAAATCCGCTATCCTGTTTAGGGTCCCTTTTAGATGGACCGCGGACAAGGATTGAGTATGGAGCTCTGCCCAATTTAGAATGCTCTCTGCTAGGCCTTGAAGTATTCTGCTTCTGGTGCCCCCTTGTCGGTTTATGTAAGCCACCGCCGTGGCGTTGTCCGACAGAATTTGTGTATGTCGCCCTTGGACTTCTTCTGCAAAGAACAATAAGGCCATTTCTATCGCCTTTAGTTCCCTCCAGTTTGAAGATCTCAGTGCTTCCCTTGTGGACCAAGATCTCTGAGCCCAACGACCGCTCATGTGAGCCCCCCAACCCCAGGAGCTGGCATCGGTTGTTAGCCTTACCTGGGTTGGAAAGGACCATAACAGGCCTGCTGAGAGTCTTGCCTGGTTCTTCCACCACCAGAGACTCCTCTTTACTTTGGTGGGGATCTTCACCAGTGAATCTAGTGAATTCTGCTGGCGATCCCAGATTTTTAACAGAAACTTTTGCAGTGGCCTGAAATGGAGCTTTGCCCATTGTACTGCCGGTATGGAAGAGGTCAGGGTTCCTAATGCTGACATGACCCTCCTGATGGACAGAAGCTGACTGGTTTGTAAGAGTGACACAACCTTTAACAGCTTTTCCCGTTTTTCTTCTGGGAGAAAAATCTTTTGCTCCACAGAGTTGATACGGAAACCCAGGAATAACACCTCCTGAGAGGGAATCAGATTGGACTTTTGGAGGTTTAGTATCCATCCGATGGATTCTAGGTGAGCACGTGCTCTATCCAAGTTTCTCTGAAGTCCATCTCTTGTTTGAGCAAACAGTAGCAGGTCGTCTAGATAAGGAATCACTGAAATTCCCTCTAGACGAAGGGTGCTAGAGCTTCGGCCATTACCTTCGTGAACACCCTTGGAGAAGATGACAGGCCAAATGGAAGAGCTCTGAATTCCAGGTGTACCACCTTCTTCCCTTCTCTCAGTGCTAACCTCAGATATCTCTGAGATCTGGCAGCAATAGGAATGTGGAGGTACGCGTCCTGCAAATCTATTGACGCCATGAAGCATCCTTGACTCAGGAGGCTTCTTACTGAGAAAATGGAATCCATCCGAAATCTTTTGTATTCTACTGACAAATTCAGCATTTTTAGATTTAGGATGAGGCGGTACTTTCCTGAAGGTTTCTGTACAAGGAAAACGTGAGAATAGAACCCCTGGAAGAACTCCTTTGTTGGAACCGGAACAATGACTCTCTGGGATATCAGTTCCTGAATTAGGGACTTCATGGCGAGTGCCTTGACCGGATCCCTCGGGACGTTTGTCACTAGGAATCTCTTTGGGGGTTCTTCCGTGAATTCCACCACATATCCTTGGGAGAGCATGTTTACAATATACTGATTTGTAGTGATGTCTCTCCACTGGGGAATGAACTCCTGGAGTCTTCCCCCTACTTGGGGTGGATTGTCACTGCGGCTTTCCGGGGGTCGCAGGAGGATGGAAGAGCACTCCACTCCTACCTTTTGGTTTCTGGGAAGACCACTGCTTCCTTTTGTTTGCGTTTTCCCTTCCTGTTGTCCTTTTTGGGGACGAAAAAAACGCTTACGGGTCTGTACCTGTTGTTTTTTGACCGGAAACGCCTTCTTTTTGTCAGCCGTACGGTCAAGCATGGACTCCAGCTCAGAACCAAATAGCAAATTCCCTGTAAAGGGAATGCTACACAGTCTATTTTTAGATGCAGCATCTCCTGGCCAAGTTTTAAGCCACAAGGCTCTCCTAGCAGAATTGGTCAAAGCCGCTGACCTGGCTGACATACGAATGGATTCTGCTGAAGCATCCGCAATATATGCTACTGCTGCAGAAAGCGTTGTAAATGAGTCCAGAATCTCCTGTTTTGGAGAATCTGCCGTAACATGGGCCTTCGTCTGGTTAATCCAGTGTTCTAAATTCCTAGCGACACAGGTTGTTGCTATTGCTGGTTTTAGATTGTTCATCACAGACTGCCAAGCCCTTTTAAGAAGCAAATCCATTCCTTTGTCCATGGGCTCCTTTAACATGCCCATGTCCTCAAAGGCAAGGTCAGTTGATTTTGAGACCTGTGAAAAAGCAGAGTCCAGTTTTGGAACCTTGTTCCAGATGGAATCCGGGTTGCCTCAAATGGAAATCTTCTCTTATGAGACCGGGAAAAAAAAAATGGCTTTTTCTCGGGTTCCAACCACTCTTTTTTAATCATGTCCGAGATTATTGAATGGACTGGAAAAACACGGCTTTTTGGATCACCCAAACCTGCATACATGCGGTCATGTAGGGAGAGCTCCTTCTTTTCCTCTTCAATCCCCAAAGTCGCATGGATTACTTTTAAAAGTCCTGCGACTTCTTCAAGCGACATTTTGTACTTAGAAGCGCTCTCTGCTTCATTTTCTTCCTCCTCAGAGTCTGTTCCATCTGGAGCAAGGGAAGCAGATTCTTGGGAAGCGTCTATCGGACCTCCCAATAATATTTGAGAGCCGTCTTGGGGTTCTGAAGAAGGCTGCGGAGCCCTAGGTTCCCTTGAAGGGCCTGGTTCTTCTCTTAGGTTTGACCTAAAAGCTTGAAAGGTGGCACGGAGTTCATCCTTAATTGTAGATACTAGATCACCACAAAAGGATGGAGACTCTTCCCTGACAACATTTGCAGTGCAATCTGCACAAAGCGACTTGGTCCAAGCCTCGCTTAACTTTTCCTTGCAGACAGGGCACCTTCTCTTCACTGGTTGAGCAGAACTTTTGGCCTGCACAAACAGAAAAGAAAAAAACCAGGGACCACGCTAAGAAAAAACTGTTACACAGAACAAATCAATACACCCAGGTACACATAGGAAAAAACACTTTCACTTCCTTGTGCCCCGCAAGCCATGCACCACCACCACCTTTTACAAAAAGACCCCTAGTATTATGCAGACATGCTAAATCACCAGCCACTGCACCACCAGGGAGATGGGGGGTGGGGGAGATGGAGGGGGAAGAAGGTGAATACCCCCCCCCCACAGGAGAAAACGGCCCAGTGTAAAATAGGACACAGTCCCTTACCTTAGCCTTGCTGGTGCCTTGGCTTGCCCCCTTATCCGCTGCATCGCTGTCCATAGCTGTCTGCGGATGCGTGGTGAAGAAAAAAACGCCGGTTCCAGATTCGAAAACGCCGCCGCGCTGACCTGGAACCGGAACTTTAAGGCACCAGGTGACCCTGCCCTCTCCCTCTGCGCTTTGCGGCCGGAAATGACGCGCGCGCCGACCCGGAAGTGCTGCCTCTTCCCATACAGGACGCGGCCGAGGCTCTCCTCGGCCACCAGAACAATGGCGGCCGCTGTAAAGCTCCACGCCGCTATTCGCAAGCGGTCGGCGAGAACACAGCAAACCACCGCTCTGAAGACAAAAAGGAGGCAGCACTCCCGGGCTGTACAGGCTCTCCCCGAGCACGGAAGAGGGAGAGGGAGCCCACGGGACCATCCATGCTAGGAGGTAAGTGGGAGGATCACTCTCCTAAGAAAAAAAAGACTGACTGAGAACCTTGTCTCCCAGGAAAGCCCTGAGAGATCGTGGCTCTCACCAGAGGTGTTCCTCCGGCTGGAGGAAACACAAAAAAACTGATGGAAGCAACGTGGAGGCCTCCAATTAAAGAATTAATTGATGAGGTGTTTCCTGTAGGAGGAGGAGCCATGATCTCTCGGGTGCTGTCCTGAAAGACGTTTTGGAAAGAATGTTATGATGTCCTGAGATATTGAATGACAGCTGGGTTTACCACACTTGGCTACTCTACAACCTGTAATTGCTGCCTTACTATAATAACTAGCAGGCACCAAGGACCTGAGAAAGCCTTTAACATGAGGAAAAATTCTCACTGTCTGATTAGCGCAGCGCAGTGCCGACTTCCTGGCAGGCTCTGCACGTGGGCAGTGCAAACACGCCAGAGCTCATCCTTATTGAGCAGTAGCTCCAACCAAGCGGGGGCTGGCCAGAGAGATTTTTCGATCCACCTGGTTTGTGTGAATAGAGGAATTGGTTATTTTTTATTTTTTCCCCATTTAGCCCGTTAGCTGACCAAAATATAAAAAATAAATGAACAGCGAAGAGCCAGTCTTACAAAGGAACCAAGTGCATAATTGTTTTCCTTTACAAACAATACACTTTAAAAGCATTTCAGTTTTTGGTCGCATTATTTCTTGTGACTGGACTGTGCATTGTTCTTTTAAAAGAACACTATCTACCAATCAAGGAGTGGACAACTCCGGGAAATATTGGACCCTAAAAAGGAAAAGATGCATACTATATTTTCACTATAGTTATTTAACTGTGCTTGCTTTTTTTGTCTGCAAGCACCACTCCAAATTTTTTTGGCATGTAACCATGTAAGATGACCTTAAAAAACAAAAAAAACAACAAAAAAAAAGTTTAAGTTTGTAGAACATGCTGAAAACAAAAAACAAAAGAAACAAACCGTTCTGTATTAAAAACCATCAGCGCTTACATTGCTGGGCCTGCACATCTGCTGTGGCCCACTTTTTTTGTTGGATTTTACATTTTTACTTTGTTATAGAGAATGACACAGGAGGAGTAGTAGGCAAGAGCAGTACTTTAGGCCCCTTCCACATGGGGTAGGACTCTGTTGGAGTTTTCCTGCTCAGCGGGGAATTTGTCCACTGATCCTCACTGAGCAGACGGATGGCTGGTCTGTGTTCGTTCTGCTTATGAAGAGCAGAAACCGCATGCTCTCCTCTATGGGCAGTCGGATGTAAAACGGACCACCGGTCCTTTTACAGCCAACTGCCATCAGATTTGCCAGGCAGATAGGGAACTGTTTTCAGCGGATAGAGTCGGATCTCGGCGGATGTCAACGGACATGTCCGAGGAGACTGAAGGGTCCAATCGGGTCTACCTGTAAAACTGACAGGTGGACTCGATTAGTCCGCTAGTGTGAAAGGGGCCTTATTCTGATATAGGTTAGAATCAAATTCGAAAAGCATCACTCTGTAGCAATTCGAAGAATAGAAATGGACTAGGGCTGCGGAAATTAACGATTAATTGTTCGATTAATCGCTAATTTCTTTAAACGATCATATAATTTTATACGAGGACGTTCCGCAGAGTGAGCTCCGCGGTCTTGTCCATAAGAAAGGCCGCGGCTTCGGCCTAGCTCCGGAGCCGCGGCCATCTTGGTCCACCCGGTGGCGGCCTAGTAGCGGCACGCTGACGTCATCAGCCGCCTGCTTGTGCCGTCTACTCTGCGGTTCTGCCTGGATTTTACGGTATGGGGCGAGATGGACATTACAGTATGGGGGGGGGGGGGCAGGCAGAGGTGGACATTACAGTATGGGGGGGCAGGCAGAGGTGGACATTACAGTATGGGGGGGGGTGGCAGAGGTGGACATTACAGTATGGGGGGGGGGGGTAGAGGTGGACATTACAGTATGGGGGCAGATGTGGATATTACGGTATGGGGGAGATGTGGATATTACGGTATGGGGGAGATGTGGATATTACGGTATGGGGGAGATGTGGATATTACGGTATGGGGGAGATGTGGATATTACGGTATGGGGGAGATGTGGATATTACGGTATGGGGGGAGATTAGTCTATTTAAAAAATATAAAAATAAAAATCGAACACGAAAATTTTAATCAGTAACAGCCCTAAAATGGACTATTGATAGCTATGCAGGCACTTTGCTTACAGTAAACAGTTTCTTTCACAAATTAGACTATAAAATTTATCTACCGTATATACTCAAGTATAAGCCGACCCGATTATAAGCAGAGGCACCTAATTTTACCACAAAAAAAATGGGAAAACGTATTGACTCGAGTATAAGCCTAGGGTGTCCATCTGCATGCCTCACCGTGTCCATACCTCACTGTGTCCATGACTAGACAGACGTTTAACATGGGAGTCTAAGGAAGGGGTACCCGCCTTTGAAAAATCGGTGCTTCCCGGCCGTAGGTCCCCCAGACAAACTTTGGACACTTGTAGAGGAGAAATGGGGCTACAAGTGTGCCAAGTTTGGGGACCTACGGTTGGCCGGTACCGGGTCCCCAAAGTCCGGGAGATCAGGCGTAAAAAGGTGACTCGAGTATATATGGTAAGTAGCTGCTACTGTAAAAATAAAAGACTGTCTATATAAAGGATGCCTCTATGTTATGATGAGGAAATCACAATAAACTCACCACTTTGGCTTTTTAAAGTTTTGTAGTTGAAGTCAAAATCATCTTGAAGATTTTCTACCACTTTCATTTTTTGTTCGAGGTCCTGTCAGGCAAGGGGATGCATGAATTAAAATAATAAACATTGCAAAGGTTGCAAGACACAAAAACGCAAATCGTTGCTGCCAGTACCTGGACTTTTTTCCTGACATCCTGCAGGTGCTGCTCCAACATCTGTTGCTTTTCAGTCACTACAGTTGCTGTGGGATGGGATGCTGGGCCCCCTTGCTAGATTGTAAGAAAACCAGACAGACATTCTTATAAATGAAACTAAAGAACAGATGAAAAGGAATGAAATCTTCATTACATTGTCAAATGCAGAATTAACACATTTCTTACAAAAATGATTTACATGAAACCAATAACAGCTGATACTTCATTCTCTCATGAAAAAACACAAGTAAATAAATACAGAAAATGTGAACTTCACTTGAAGTCGCACAATTTCAAAGCCGCAGATCAGTGCGACTTGGCTGAGATCTGTGCGACTTAATGATCAGATGTCTATGCAAGTCACACCTGAAGTCACAAAAAATAGCTCGGAACCTTTTTTTAAATCAGGGAGGCACCGCAAAGTCAGAGTTTCAACTATTTTAACAAGTCCATTGCCAACAATAGGGTGCAACTCTTCATGCGATCTGGACCTGTCAAATTGCACTGGTGTGAACGAGGGCTTTTCAAAAGATCTTTTAAACAGGATGTTCTAAACTGTAAACAAGGAATTACAATCACATGAGCAAAAGCAGGCAATACACTTACACTTCAAAAGAAAAAGAAAGGCAAATTCCTAATTTATATCAAAAGGTAAAACATGTGTGAGGGAGGGACAGGACAGTTCATTACAGGGGCCCAAAATCAAAGTAGAACTGTAGGCAAAACGCCCCCCCCCCCCCCATTTTGGATAAAGTGAGGGTTATAACCTTAGATTTTTTTTTCCCCACCATCTGACTCACATTGCAGAGTTTCACCTTAAAGGGGTTGTAAACCCTCATGTTTTTTCACCTAAATGCATCCTATGAAGGTGAAAAAACTGTCACTGACCGCCCCCCCAGCCCCCCCGTTTTACTTACCTGAGCCCCGTAATTCCCACACCGGAGATACGCTCTTCCCCTCTGCCCGTGGTCTCAGCTCTTGATTGGATAGATTGATAGCGCAGACGTTGGCTCCCGCTGCTGTCAATCAAATTCAATGACACGGACGGGCGGGGCAGAGTCCTACATTCAGCGTCTATAGACAAATGCTGGACTCGGGAGCGCGCCCGTAAGGTAACCCCCCCCCGGGAGAGCGCTTCTCCTAGTTGGATACGATGCGAGGGAGGAGCTACCAGCGCCGCCGGGGGACCCCAGATGTTGAGGATCAGGGCCACTCTGTACAAAACGAACTGCACAGTGGAGGCAAGTATGACATGTTTGTGATTTAAAAAAATATAAAAACGAAGCTTTACAATCACTTTAACTTCCTGTTTTATAGCCGAACAGGAAGCGAGAGGAAATACCTGCAAATTAAGGGGAATTCCTTGGGAACACCCAGATTACCAGAACTAGTGTTACCACTGGAAGAATTCCCCTCTATTACTTTTCTGGGGACAACCCAAAATTTGGGATATTTTTTACTTTTACTTTCAGTGATAATGGTAAACAGGTCAAATGGAGAGGATGAATCTCCATAATGGGGGCACAGACAGCAATTAAAACTCACAGGATGTTCTAATCACTCTCCACTCTATTAAAAAAAAAAAAAAAGTTGCCTTTAGATATACTTTAACTCTGCAGGGAACGAAAAAGAAAAACTCCCGTTTCTAGAACAGAAGCAGAGCTTCAATTACATGCATTGTGTTTGGCAGCATTTCAAGTAAAACATTTTCAGAGACGACTTGGTAATCTCAAGTGGAATCATAGGGGGGGGAAGGAATGTGAGCAGATAAATATACAGCATGCTTCAGTTTTCCAGAAACATACACTAGTAAGAAATATGAGGAACTAAACCATTATGTAATGCTTGTATAAAATACAGTTTGCTAGTACAATTTGGAGGATGTAGTTGCACTACATTCCATCCACCATCAATACCACCACACCTGGGCAGCAGCTGCTGCAGTCTGAAGAAGTCTCCCCTCTTCCCACAGGCATCGGGCTACTATACGTGCAATTTCCATTGGTTTTTCCAGGTACCTACTCTGTAATGACAAATTACAAAAAACAGTGAAACCTTCAAATGAAGGTTCATTCTCGATGGTAAACTTTAATTCACCCTCTCAACAAACTATACAACAATATAAAACCAATTATACATATATGAAAAAAATAAATAAAAATTTAGAACGCATTTTAACAAAACAAACAGCAATAGTGGTACAGGTAGGGGGAACAGTTGGAAAAGAGGCTAGAAAAAAGCTGCACAGACCCAAGAGGCCAGGAAGGAAGTGCACTTAAAAAAAAAAAAAAAAAAAGAAGTATAGCCTGTTACACCCCTACAGTTTTCCGTGCAACCTCATGGGTTGCAGGGGGAAAAAAAAAAAACCTGACAGCTCCAGTCGGGAGCCGCTGTATTAACCATGCGAGTTTAGTCCAGCGATCTCTCCCCCCCCCGAGCGGTTGTGTTGTGACAGGGAGATGGCCCCCCCTGCCAGAACACTCCGATCAGTGCCATTGGCTGAGTGCTGATCGGGAGTCGGTCAGCTGCTGGTTTTCCAGCATACATGTCTGACAGAAGCCGGACGAACTGTTGGACAGACCGACATACACACGGGCAGAATGTTGGCCAGAATTTTTTGTACAGGCAAATGTCTCGACATTCTGGACATGTGTACGGGGCTCTAGGGTCCATGCACACTAGGCAGCAAAAAAAATAAAAACAAAAACAAAACAAACAAAAACACACCACAACTGCTGCCAGTATTAAGCAGCATACAACTCACATGGAACATATTGTACACATGTTTAGGCCCGTTTGTAAGCAGTTTTCCCCCAAAACATTACAAAAACGTACACTTAAAGCGTGACGCACCTTAACGCCGCATTTAGGTACGTCAAGGTTTTTCTGCCCAAACGCTCCTCTCAAAAACGCAGTTGTGATGGGGTTTTTTCCAGCCTGTAAACTGTCATCTACAAATATGCATGGACACATAGGCTAAAATAGTGTTGCGTATACAGGCTGAAATAAAAAATGCCAAATGCCAGTGTAAACATTATGCCCAGTGTACATGAGGCCTTCTCATTTCTGTTGTCTTTAAAAACAGATTCATCACAGCTATTTAAAGGAAACCTGAGGAATACAAAGGCTGCCATTGATGACTTCCTCCTGAAAAATAGGATTTTTGTACTCACCGTAAAATCCTTTACTTGAGTTCATGGACGGACACAGCTTCAATCTTGAAAAAAAGGAGAATATGGGTGGGACTTTAAATGAAAGTTCTCCTTTTTTCAAGTAGCGGGGATGGAGATGCATGGCTCTACATGCCCTGTGTCTCGTACAAAGTCCCAACCTCTTTTTGTTATGCTCATTCATCCTAGTAAGTTGAATGCTTTATCATCCTTCATTCAGGCGTGACTAGGCAAAAATGTGTTAACTTCAGAGCTGAACAGCCCCACCCGGGGGGCGGTCCTACTGGCTATATCCCCTCAGCCTGCAATAAGCAGATCAGTTCATCAAAAAGCAGTACAAAAAAAAAACTTAACGAGGGGTGGGTGCCGATTCCGTCCATGAACTCAGAGAAAATAATTTTACGGTGAGTACAAAAATCCTATTTTCTCTTTCGTTCATGGACGGACACACAGCTTCAATCTTGATAAAAGTGGGACGTCCCAAAGCAGTGTCAAAAACGAGGGGTGGGAACAGCATTAAAATAACTTCACCCCAAAATAAAACAGAGCTCCTCAACGGAGGAGTTGCAACTCTAAACAGCCGCCTGCAATACCTTGCGGCCGAAGGAAGCATCCGAAGATGTACCCACATCAACTTGTAAAAGTTTAGTGAAAGTGTCAACGGACGACCAAGTCGACGCCTTACACACCTGGGAAACAGACGCTTGACGTCAGAAAAGCCCAAGAGGCACCTCTTGCCCTGGTTGAATGCGCCAGGAAAGGGAGGCGCCTGACCCTTTATGGCGTAAGCCTGATTACGATCTGTCGGATCCACCTAGAGATGGTGGCCGACGAGACCGCTGGGCCCTACTTGGGAGCAGCCACAGAAACGAACAGTGAGTCTGGACTCTGGAATGGAGCAGTACCAGACAAGCATACTCTCAGAGCTCGGACAACGTCCAAGGAATGCAACGTCGTCTCCTTAGGATTCGACGGATGAGAACAAGGATGGCAGTACAATGTCTTCCTTGACATGGTAGGTCGAAACATGACTTTAGAAAGAAGAGAAGGCTGCGGACGCAGCGCCACCTTATCCTTGTGGAAGATCAGGTAGGGAGCCTTGCATGACAAGGCTGCCCACTCAGAAACCCGTCTTAAGTGACATAACAGCCACCAAAAGGACCACTTTCTGAGAAAGCGTCAACAAGGGAATCTCCCTGATGTTCTCAAACGGTTTCTGAGGCACCTAGGAGGCCATGCTGTTAAAGTCATTGACTGTAAGCAGGATGGCATATGGGACCCTGAGACAGCAGGTCCTCTCGTAGCGGTAGACGCCAAAAGGACGTCTGCTACATAAGCCCCACGGAGGTAGTAGAGGGTGGACCGGAGGAGGCTCCTGCCGAACCCCCTGTACAAACGTTCTCACTAGAGTGAGCCACCAAAGGTCATTGAAAAAAAAGAAAGCCAGGCAGATATCTGCCTCTTAAATTGTACTTAAAGCAACATTTTTGGTCCGCCCCATGCGGACAGCAGGACTCTGGAACCAAATAAGTACGCGGATGCCACCTCATTTCCTCACAAATGGATATGTAGGTCTTCCAAGTGCGATGGTAAATCTTCCTAGAGATTGATTTCGGAGCACTCCTTATGGTAGAGATCACCGGAGTCTGACAGGCCCCGGTCTCTTAGCACCTGGCTCAAGCCATGCTGTTAAGCCAGTGACTGTAAAAACAGGAAGGCGTATGGGACCTTACGACAGCAGGTCCTTTCTTAGCGGTAGACGCCAAGAGGCGTCTGCTACCAGACGCACTAGATCGGCGTACCAAGGACGCCAAGGCTAATACAGAGCAATTGGGACCATTGGAATCCTCTCTGCCTCCAGTCTGCGAAGCAGAGGAAGGAGCTTCAGAGGAGGAAAGGCATAGATTAGCCGGTACTGACTCCACGGTGCCACCAACGCATCTGTCGTGTTTGCCCATGAGTCTCTTGACCTGGCCTTAAACCTCAATACCTTCCGATTGAGTCGAGAAGCCAGGAGATCTACGTCTGGCGTGCCTCCCCTCTGGCAAAGGAGCTGAAATGCCTCCGGGTGTAGAGACCATTCTCCTTGGTCCAGCATCTGGCGACTCAGGTAGTCCAGTTTTCCACACCCGGAATGTATACGGCCGACAGGGCCGGTACGCTCCTTTCTGCCCACCTTAGAAAGTGAGCGACCTCCGATGCTGCAGCTGAGCTGCTTGTTCCTCCTTGATGATTGACATACGCCACCACTGTGGTGTTTGTCCAAATGGATTCTGACTGGACGCCTCTGAGACCACGTGGAGAGGCAAATCCAGATCGCCCGGAGTTCCAGGAGAATGATCGGCAAGTGGGATTCCTCCGGGGTCCAGCGACCCAGGTTGACTGAGCCCCTCAGACTCATCTCCAAACCGGTAAGACAGGCGTCCGTCATGACCACCATCCAGTAAAAAGGAAGGAACGACTTCCCAAACAGAAGTGCCGGTGATGTTGGCCACCAACTAGAGAGGTCCTGACTAGGTGGCTCACCCAGATTGACAATCCAGGGATGAAGGGCACTTGACCCTTCTGGACAGAATTACCTTCTGTAACACTCGTGTGAAATAGTGCATATGGTACCACCTCGAAGGAGGCTACCATGAGGCCCAGGACTCGCCTGAAAAAGTGGCGTGACGACCATCTTTGGGATATCAACTTCCGCACCGCAGCCTGAAGGGTCTGCAACTTTCCCATAGGGAGAAAAAAAACTTTCGCCTCTGAGGAGTCCAGAATTAACCCTAGATACACTAGGAGTTGAGTCTGTACCAAATACTGATTTCTGAGTGTTCAGCACCCAAAGTATCGGAGGGTCTGACAGGTTATAAACACGCTCACCTCTAATTTTGTTTGAAGTGGCCCTCAGTAGAAGATCGTCCAAGTAGCCCACAATAGCGATGCCATGCTGTCTTAGTAGGGCCAGAATCAGGGCGAGCACCTTGGTGAACACCCTCGGTGCCGATGCCAGGCCAAAGGGGAGAGCCACCAATTGGTAGTGGTCTTCCCCGGCCGCAAAGCGCAGACATCTGATGCCTGGTGCATATGGGGATATGCAAGTATGCGTCCTTGATGTTCAAGGATGCCGGAAAATCCCCCGGATAGAGGGCAGCGACAACAGAGCGAACCAACTCCTTCCGGAATCTTTGTACATTCACAAAGCAATTGAGGGCCCTGAGATCCAAGATTGGGCGAACCCCCTCCTTCAGCACTACGAACAGATTTGAGTAGAACCCCTGAACCCGTTCCTGTACTGAAACAGGAATGACCACCCTTCGTATTAGCAGCCCTTGAACCGCCCCATATAGGGCTTCCCGACGAGTCGGCTGAAGCTAGCGGTTTAGAGGGGAAAAAAATCTGTTCAGTAGGCAAGCGAGGTTGGGCTTGCGAAACCAGGGACGCTTTGGTCCCTCAGCAGGCGCTTTATCGGCCTGGGATAGTTTACTTGCTGCACTAGGCGGACGAAAGAACTGCTTGTGTGCGGTGAAGGAGGGCCCTTTGCCTATGGCGTGGCTCCTTACCCCTTTTTGGATTGCGGGAGCAGCATGCCCTTACCTCCTGTGGCATCCTTAATGTCATCCAGAGAGGCTCCAAAAAGACTGTCGCCCTTAAAGGGCGGATCCAATAAGACCTTCTTGGAAGTTTTTGGTCCGCAGATCAGCACTTAAACCAAACCAGGTGGCGTAACACCACCGCATAAACCGAGGCTCTGGACAGCAAGGGGATAGTATCTAACTAGACAAACTTAAGGCCCTGTACCAACTGGTCGGCCCTGTCTTTAACCCCTGGAGTAGCTTCTCTGCCCACTCGGTAAGTGTCTGAGACACCAAAGCCCCAGCCATTGCTGGACGCACCACTGAGCCCACTACTGTGTATAGGTAGCAAGAGATTGTCCGCAGGGTCCCTGAAGACGGGAGCCCCTTCCACTGGACTTGTGGTTACTTTGTTAAGTCTGGACACAGGGGGGTCCACTATTGGGGGAGCGGTCCATTTCTTCAGGAAACTCTCCTCAAAGGGGTACCGGAGCGCCAAATTTTTTGGGGCTGAAAAAACCTTCAGTGGTTTTTCCCACTACTTGTATAAAAGTTTATCAAGATAAGACATACAAGGAGACACCTTGGCAGTGCGGGCCGGCTTACGGAACCCAAAAGGGAACCGCCGTCTGTGCTGCTTCTGCAGAATTCTCCAACTTCAGCGTAACCCGCACTGCGGTGATAGATACCAAGCCTTTTCGCGTGCTGACCCGGAGTCATCCTCACTGTCTGACCGGTCACGGTCCACGGCCTCGGACGCATCAGAATCAGGGCCATGAGCCACAGCTAGACCTGGCTCTGCATCAGAATTATCCCCAGAAGATGGCTGGGGGAGGGGGCGCTTCCTACCCCCTGTGTTCCCATTCGCCGCTTCCACCTTGGCAACAAAAGCCTCCAGGATCGCCGACATAGCATCCACTGATATAGCAGGGGCACCAGTTACCAACTCAGGTGTTTCAGGGGGAAAAACGTCTGCTTCTGATGTCATGCTGACCCACAGGCCTGACACCGACAGGGATTCCAGGCAACGTATCAACAGCCCACCCTCCTAGCTGCTACAGAGATGCAGGGTCTCCCAGAGGACTTACCACCCTTAGAACGGTCACGGTTACTGCTGCCGTCTGCTCCCGCCTGAGATGCTCTCACACAGCTGCCTGTGTCAGTCTGATCCTCCGTCAGCATGACTCTGTATATTTTGCGCCTGTAAAATGCACCCTAGAGGCCAGAGACTTCCACAAAATGGCCGCTGAGCAGCCGTGCTGAAGAACAGTGTGGACCACAAGAAAATCGCCGCCAAGCGGCAATAGATCCATACAGGCGCGGACCACAAGAAAATGGCCTCCGAGCAGCAATAGATCCATACAGGCGCGGACCACAAGAAAATGGCCGCCGAGCAGTAGATAGAGGCCAAAACAGGCGTGGACCACAAGAAAATGGCTGTCGACAGCATGGAGGGAGAAACACACAGGTAAGCAGAAAAACTGACATTTCCAATGACAGCCCATTAACACCCCAGAAGCAGACATACAGTGCAGTTCCCGCTCCAGATGGAGCCCCCCCAGGTGAACCCCCGGCACCCAAAAGCCAGCCTAGCTCACAGAGCCCAGGGAGGGAAGGGAGGGAGAGAGGAAAGAAAGGGTAAAACCACTTACTTGATCTCTCTAGGAATGTCCAGCCATGTCCTCCTGCCGGAGCAGGAGAAGCTACTTACCCTTCCCTGTGTGGATTATGCTAGAAAACATTCCGGACAGAGCATCTTCCGCGCGGTTACGGAGGTGACTGTCGGCCCGGCATGCTGCGATTCAGCCATAGAGACCGGCCATATGCATGCCCTGGAGCGCGAAGCTCACCGGCCACCCGTGGAGCGACGGGCATGTTGTGGAAAACCCAGCACGTAGCTAGGGTCGGCACACGCTCGATGGCCAAAAACGGGGGAGATTACAAGGATCTGGGATCCAGCCTGTCACCCAGTCGGCAGTTGATCGAAGATCGCAGGAACAAAAAAAACGTAGAAAAAACCCTCTGACCCATGGGCCTGAAGGGAGTCATGTCCTTCTCCTATGCTAGGCAGAAAATAACTTCTCTGCTTAGTGCAGGCTGAGGGGATATAGCCAGTAGGACCGCCCCCCGGGTGGGGCTGTTCAGCTCTGAAGTTAACACTTTTCTGCTTAGTCACTCCTGAATGAAGGCTAATACCCACTTTGTCAAGATTGAAGCTGTGTCCGTCCATGAACGAAAGAGAAATACTAGCTACCTGTCTAATTTTATTGCCTTCTGAGTTTTTGATCCAGAACAGGCATGCAAGTGACAAAAGTCAGGAGTTTCGATTCTTTACATTTCATCAGGGGTTTTGCATGAATGGCAGTAGAAAATATACGGTTACCTGTAGGAACTGCTTTATTCTCCTGAGGTTGTGCTGGTAAAGGACATTGGATTCCTGTAGAAATCTGCTGTACTGCTGGTCTATTTCACCGAGAAGATTGTGGAAAACTAGAGTTGCATGCGACTCCTTGCTGGCAGCAAAACCCCTGCAGAGAAATGTGGTGTTATTTCGCTATACAAAACACATATACTCCCAAAATATTAAAAACAAGGAGATTTCCGCTTTCATACTGACCAAGTACATGACTGTTTTTTCCATTACTTTATCTGCCAACATATTGTATTCATCAACCAACTCAAATTAGACTTGTTCTCACATATTATCCACTACCGGATTATGTGCTACAGCTGAATATATAAAGAAGCAAAATTGTATCTACACTTGCAATGCTTTGTTATGGTAGTGGTGTAATTGCTGAATTTGGCCCACATGAAGAATGCCAATTGCAAATACAATTCAGTACACTTCTGCAGCATTTCCAGGGATGTCAGATACCAGCATTTCTCCCTGTGTTCTGTGGTTTCATCCACTCACTCCGACATCACACAGTAGTGATAATGTAGAGGCCAGGGCAAGGAACCACTATGCGACCAGGCATTCAACACTTGGAAAGGTGCAGGATGTTGAGGATTCTTCTGCAAGCTTATCTTGGGAAGACAGTTGTGCGGCAAATAGTATAAGTATGCCTTACTTGGCAGGCATGCCTTATTCTAACTTCTAGCAAGAGTCACTATAACAATCATTACTGACTTCATTTAAAATACCAAAAAACATTTATTTTAACCCCTGTTTCTATGTAGTAAAAACTTATCGCAAGCGGATGTGACATTTGCAGTGAACTAAATACCTTCAATAACCAAGTCATAGGAGCAATAGTGTATACTCATTAAGGCTCCATGCACACTAGTGTTTTTTTAGTAGCTCAAAAAAAAAAAAAAAATACAGAAATAGCCGCCCCCCCCCCAGCAAAAAACCGCAAATAGCGTTTGTGTGCCGGCTTCTAGTAGCGTTCAGGAGCATTCACATTTTATTAGCATTTTTACAAGACATGAAGAATAGTGTTTGAAGAAAGCTGTTAGGCGGCTGTTCTGCCGCTGTTAAAAATAGTATTTTTTACTCACCGTAAAATCCTTTTCTCTGAGTCCATGGACCGACACTGCTTCTCTATTGACAAAGTGGGTATTATCCGTTAATTAGGAGTGACTAGGCAGAAAAACTTGTAAAAAAAGTGTTGCATCACACCTTCTACAGTACCGCCCAGGGGGCGGACCCTCTGGGTATAACCTCTCAGTCTGCATCTTCGCAGATCAGTTCGTCAAAAAGCAGTACAAACTTAAAAGGAGGGGTGGGTGCTGTGTCGGTCCATGGACTCAGAGAAAAGGATTTTACGGTGAGAAAAAAATCCTATTTACTTTCGTCCATGGACCGACACAGCTTCTCTATTGACAAAGTGGGACATCCCAAAGCAGTGTCAGAGAAAAAACGAGGGGTGGTAACAGCATAAAAATAAACTTCACCCCAAACACAAAACAGCACTCCAACGGAGGAGTTGCAACTCTAAACAGCCGTTTGTAAAACCTTGCGGCCGAAAGAGGCATCCGAAGATGCACCTACATCAATTTTGTAGAATTTTGTGAAAGTGTGAGCGGACGACCAAGTCGCCTCTTTACATAATTGGGAAACAGACGCTTGATGTCGGAAAGCACAAGAGGCACCTATTGCCCTGGTCGAATGCGCCGTGACCGGGAAGGGGGGCGCTTGACCCTTTAAGGCGTAAGCCTGGATTACTCTGTCGGATCCACCTAGAGATGGTGGCCGATGAGACTGCTTGGCCCTTCTTGGGACCAGCCACCGAAACAAACAGTGAGTCTGACTTCCGGAACAGGGAAGTAGCAGATAGGTCTACTCTCAAAGCTCGGACAACGTCCAAGGAATGCAACGCCGACTCCTTAGGATTCGACGGCTGAGGACACAAGGATGGAAGTACAATGTCTTCGTTGAGATGAAAAGCCGAAACGACTTTCGGAAGAAAGGAAGGCTGCGGCCGCAGCACCACCTTATCCTTGTGGAAAATCAAATAGGGAGCCTTGCAGGACAAGGCTGCCAGCTCAGAGACTCGTCTAACTGACGTAACAGCCACCAAAAAGACCACTTTCTGAGAAAGTGTCAACAGGGGAATATCTCTAATCTTCTCAAACGGTGCCTTCTGAAGCACCGAGAGGACCAGGTTCAAGTCCCACGGAGGTAACGGGGGACGGACCGCAGGGGCCACATGTCGAACCCCTTGCACAAATGTACTCACGAGAGAGTGAGTCGCCAGGGGTCGCTGAAAAAAGACAGCCAGGGCAGATATCTGTCCCTTAAATCGTACTTAGGGCAAGCCTTTGGTCCACCCCATGCTGTAAAAACAGCAGGATTCTGGAAACCAAATAGGTACGCGGATTCCATTTCATTTCCTCACACATGGAGATGTAGACCTTCCAAGTGCGGTGATAAACCTTCCTAGAGGACGGATTTCGAGCACTTCTCATAGTAGGAATTACTGAGTCTGACAGGACCCGGTCTCTCAGTACCTGGTTCTCAACAGCCATGCCGTTAAAGCCAATGACTAAAGCAGGATGGAGTATGGGACCTTGCGATAGCAGGTCCTTCCGTAGTGGTAGGCGCCAGGGGACGTCTGCTACCAGACGTACTAGATCGGCGTACCAAGGACGCTGAGGCCAATCTGGAGCGATTAGGATCATTGGAATTCCCTCCCCACTCTGCGGAGCAGAAGAGGAAGAAGCCTTAAGGGAGGGAAGGCATAGATTAGCCAATACTGACACCACGATGCTACCAACGCGTCCGTTGCGTCTGCCCATGGGTCTCTTGACCGGGCCACAAACCTCAATACCTTCCGATTGAGTCGGGAAGCCAGAAGATCTACGTCTGGTGTGCCCCATCTTTGGCAGAGGAGTTGGAACACCTCCGGGTGTAAGGACCATTCTCCCTGGTCCAGCATCTGGCGGCTCAGGTAGTCCGGCTGCCAGTTTTCCACACCCGGAATGTACACGGCCGACAGTGCCGGTACGCTCCTCTCTGCCCACTTCAGGATGCGAGCGATCTCCGATGCTGCAGCTGAGCTTCTTGTTCCTCCTTGATGATTGACATATGCCACTGCTGTGGTGTTATCTGACTGGATCCTGACTGGACGCCCTTGCAGCCTCTGAGACCATTTGAAGAGGCACAGCCTGATCGCCCTGATTACCAGGGCATTGATCGGCAGGAGGGCTTCCTCTGGGGTCCAGCGACCCTGCGCCGACTGAACACCCCAGACTCCCCACCAACCTGTAAGACTAGCGTCCGTCGTGATCACTATTCAGTAAACCGGAAGAAATGACTTCCCGGCCATTAGAGCCGGTGCTGTCAGCCACCATACCAGGGATCTCCTGACTAGGTGGCTCACTCGGATTTGATAATCCAGAGATGATGGACATCTGTTCCATCTGGACAGAACTTCCTTCTGTAACACTCGAGTGTGGTATTGAGCATATGGGACCGCCTCGAAGGAGGCTACCATGAGGCCCAACACTTGCATGCAAAAAACTGAGTGACGACCAATTCCTGGAAGTCAGCTGCCGTACTGCAGCCCGGAGGGTCTGCAACTTCTCCACAGGGAGGAATACCTTTGCCTCTGAAGAATCCAGAATCAACCCCAGGTACACTAGGCGTTGAGTGGGCACCAATACTAACTTTTGCGTGTTTAGTATCCAACCACAGTCTCGAAGAGTCTGACAGGTAATGGACACGCTTACCTCTAATTCTGAGCTTGAAGGGGCCTTCAGCAGAAGGTCGTATAAGTAGCCTGTGATAGCGATACCCCGCTGTCTTAGAAGTGCCAGAATCGGAGCGAGCACCTTGGTGAACGTCCTGGGTGCTGAGGCAAGGCCCAACGGGAGGGCCACAAACTGGTAGTGGTCCTTCCCGATAGCAAATCGCAGAAACCTCTGGTGTCTGGAGTATATGGGGACATGCAGGTATGCGTCCTTGATGTCCAAGGAGGCCAGAAAGTCCCCCGGATGGAGAGCCGTGACTACAGATCGAACCGACTCCATCCGAAATCTTTGCAAAGCAATTGAGGGCTCTGAGATCCAAGATTGGCCGAACCCCCTCCTCCTTCGGCACAATGAACAGATTTGAGTAAAAACCCTGACCCCGTTCCTGTTCTGGAATAACTACCCCGCGTTCCAGTAGACCCTGGACCGCCCCATACAGGGCCTCCCGACGGGTCGGTAGTAGCTGGAGATTGGAGGTGATGAATCTGTCCGGTGGACAAGAGAGAAATTCTATCTGGTAGCCTGAGGAGATTACTTTGCAAACCCACCTGTCGGAGACTAGAGCAGTCCACTGAGTCGCGAATTTGCGAAGACGTACCCCCACCCGAGAGCTGGGTGGGGGCGGACCTTCATGTGGACGCAGATTTGTCCGCAGGCTTGTTGGGTCTGCGGGACCAAGGACGCTTTTGTCCTTGGGCAGGCGCTTTATCGGCCTGGGGTCTTTATCCTGTCGCCCTAGGGGGACGAAAAAAAAACGCTTGCGTGCAGTAAAGGAGGGCCCTTGCCCTTGGCATGGCCCCTTACCCTTGCTAATTTGGGGAAGCAAAGTGCCTTTACCTCCTGTGGCATCCTTGATGTCATCCAGAGAGCCCCAAAAAGTCAGTCGCGCTTAAAAGGCAGATCCAACAGGGCTTTCTTGGAAGTCTGGTCCGCAGACCAGCCTTTTAGCCAGATCAGGCGGCGTATTGCTACTGCATAAACCAAAGTTTTAGACAGCAGGGGAATAGTATTCATGTCTGACTCGCAAACAAACCTAAGGCCCTGGACCAACTGGTCGGCCAATGTTATCTCATCAGGAGGAGCATCTCGCTCCTTAACCCCTGGAGTAGCAATCTTGCCCTTTCAGTAAGTCTGTGAGACACTAGGGCCCCCGCCAATGCCGGGCGTACTGCTGAGCCTACCACTGAGTATAGGTAGCAAGCGAGTGCTTCAGCCTTCTTATCCACAGGGTCCTTGAAAACAGGAGCCCCTTCTACAGGAATTGTGGTGGCTCTATTAAGTCTGGACACCGGAGGGTCCACTATAGGGGGGAGAGGTCCATTTCTTCAGAAAACTCTCCTCAAAGGGGTACCGTACCGCAAACCTCTTTGGGGCTGTAAAGACCCTCAGTGGGTTCTCCCCTTCCTTGTATAAGAGTTTATCAAAAGACACACAAGGGAACACCTTAGCAGTGCGGGCAGGTCTATGAAACCCAAGTGGACCGGAGTCTCTGCTGCTTCTGCAGTATTTTCCAATTTTAGCATATCCCGCACTGCAGTAATAAGGTCAGATACCAAAGCCGTCTCGCGTACTGACCTGGACTTTGAGTCATCCTCACTGTCCGGTCACAGTCTGCAGTCTCTGATGCGTCAGAATCTGGGCCCAGAGCCTTAGCTGGACCTGCACCAGAATTATCCCCAGAAGCTTGCAGGGGATGGGGCGTTTACTACCCCCTGTATTCCCGTGTGCTGCTTCCACCCTGGCAGCAAATGCCTCTAGGATTGCCGTCATAGCGTTCATAGACACATCAGGGGCACCAGCTGCTAAATCTGGTGTTTCAGGGGAGAAGACATCTGGCTCAGATGCCATTCTGACCACGCGCTGACACTCACAGCGCTCCAGGCAAGATATCAATAGGCCACCCTCCTGCGCTGCAGAGATGCTGGGTCACACAGAGGACTCACCACCCTGGACCGGTACTGCTATGCTGCCGTGTGCTGTGCCTGTGATGCTGTCCCACTGCTGCTGTGTCAGTCTGCTTCTTTAATCAGCATTTCCTGTGTGAATTTTCGCACCAGTGTAATACACCCTAGAGGCCAGAGGCTCTCGCAAAATGGTTGCCAAAAACGTCTGTATGGAAGATAATGTGGGCTCTAAGAAAATGGCCGCCGACAGAAGATAGAGGTCAAGCAGCCATAGCCCACAAAAAGATGGCCGCCGAACGGCAATATATGCCTACAGGGTGGACAAACATAGCCGCCGATCAGCTGATAGGGGCCAGTGGGTGTGGCTGAACCACAGGAAGATGGCCGCCGGGCAGTCACAAGAGGCCGAACTCGGCATGGACCACCTCAAAATGGCCGCCGACAGCATGGAGGAGGAAGCACACAAACACAGGTAAGCAGAAATTAAATTTCTTTGAAATATTAGTTACAGCCAGCCCCGCTCCAGTGGAACCCCCTAGGTGACCCCCAGCACCCAGCAACCTTTAGCTAGAAGCCCAGGGAGGAGGGAAAGGCAGGGAGAGAGGGAAGAAAGGGGCCACAACCACTTACTTGATCTCTCCAGGAATGTCCAGCTAAATCACCCAGCCGAGGCAGGGGAGTTTTACTTACCTATCCTGCATGTATTATGCGGGAAGACATTCCAAACAGGTCATCGTCCGCGCACGGAAGGTGACTGTTGGCCAGGCATGCTGTGATTGGACCCAAAAGGGACGATCATATGTATGCCCTGGAGCGCGATGCTCACCGGAACAGGCTGCTGCGACTCGGCCGTAAGGTCAGCCGAAGCTGAGCGGTCCGATGCAAGCCTTGGAGCGTAAGCTCACCGGCCAGGCTGCTGCGACTCGGCCGTAAGGTCAGCCGAAGCTGAGCGGTCCGATGCAGGCCCTGGAGCGTAGGCTCACCGGCCACCCATGGAGCGACGGGCATGTCGTGGAAAACCCAGCGCGTAGCTAGGGTCGGCACACGCTCGATGGCCGAAACTGGGGAGACTACAAGGATCGAGGATCCAGCCTGTCACCCAGTCGGCAGTTGATCAAAGATCGTAGGAAACAACAAATGAAAAAAAAAAATATATATATATATATATATATATATATATATATATATATATATATATATATATATATTTTTTTTTTCCCCCGGACCAATGGGCCCGAAGGGAGCCATGTCCTACTCCTTGCTAGATAGAAAAAAACTGATCTGCGAAGATGCAGACTGAGAGGTTATACCCAGAGGGTCCGCCCCCTGGGCGGTACTGTAGAAGGTGTGATGCAACACTTTTTACAAGTTTTTCTGCCTAGTCACTCCTAATTAACGGATAATACCCACTTTGTCAATAGAGAAGCTGTGTCGGTCCATGGACGAAAGAGTAGGCATGTTTTGTTATTTTGAAATTCCAAGACTCCAGGCACAGCGATCACTTGCATTTGTACATTGCGATTAGCTGCGTTTACATGCAGTTGCATTGGAACATTGCCATTTCTGATTTGCTTCCCGTTTTTCTTACCTTGATGCCGCTTATCTGCAGGTGAAATGGTACACTGCGATTACCTGCAGATAGCTGCAATAAGTCGTCCCTGGGCGCAGTCAAATTAATTTTTTCTGTCCGCACCAAGCCCCATGTAGCGAAACCGTTGCTAAATGCAGTGTGTGAATGTGGCCATAGGAAAGAATTGCCTAAGTTTAGCTGCGGTGGATAACTTCATCTATCTGCAGCTAAAAGCTGAATTCTATCCGCCCGTGTGAAGGGGGCCTTAGGCGATTTTAGTATTTTTTTTTCTGCAGAGAAAACTCTCCCAAAATTTCAGTTTTTTCCCCACTACTAGACGCTGATAGCCTAAAAAGGAGTGTGAATGGACACAGGATAACACTATTAGCTTCCAGGGAGGAGAAAAAAAAATGCCAAGAACATTCAGTCATGAGTGGACTCCAGGGCCATAAGCAAAGCTTCCCAGAATTTTTTTTTTTTTATACACACACACACACACACACACACACACACACACACACACACACACACACACACACACACACACACACACACACACACACACACATACAGTGGGTACGGAAAGTATTCAGACCCCCTAAAAAATTTTACTCTTTGTTATATTGCAGCCATTTGCTAAAATCATTTAAGTTCATTTTTTTCCCGCATTAACCACTTAACGACCGCTCACTGTATATATACGTCGGCAGAATGGCACCGACAGGCACAATCACATACAGTGTACGTGACTGCCTTTGTATAGTTGGGGGGGTTCAATCGGACCCCCCTTCTATACAGTGAGCAGTCGTTATCCGTTGGGGAGCGATCCGGGATGAGGAGACGGACGTTAGATTCCGGCCACCCCCTCGCGATCGCTCCCGGCGAATGAAAATATTCCTCTGCCTGTGTAATGTAAACACAGGCAGAGGAAGTGATGTCATCTCTCCTCGTGTCGGTCTTTTCGTTCGCGGCGCCGAGGAGAGAAGACGCAGGTTAGTGCACCAACAGTCCACTGAGACGTAGGCACACATTTCACCCCCCAGCCCCAGTGTCACTGATTGCAGTGATCATTTATTTTACTGATCACTGCATTTAGTGTCATCTGTGATAGTAAAAAGTTGCAGGGCAGTTAGGTTTAGGCCCCTTTAGGTCCAGGGTAGCCCCCTAACCCCCCCTAATAAAGGTTCAACCCCTTGATCGCCCCCCAGGTAACCCTTTCACCCCCTAACTCCAGTGTCACTAAGCGATCGTTTTTCCGATCGCTGTATTCGTGTCGCTGGTGCCCTAGATAGCCAGTTATTTTTTTTTAGGTTCGCCGCAGGTTTTTATAGCGTCAGGTACCCCCATATATTATTTTAACCCCCTGATTGCCCCTAGAGTTAACCCTTTCACCAGTGATCACCGTATAAATTTTGCTGGTGACACTGGTTAGCCAGTTAGTTAGTTTTTTAGGTTACCCGTCAGGTTTTTATATAGTGTCAGGTACCCGCATATTTAACCAAATAAAGGTTTTAACCCCCTGATTGCCCCTAGTTAACCCTTTCACCAGTGATCACCATATAAATGTTACGGGTGACGCTGGTTGGTTAGTTTGTTTTTTTATAGTATCAGGGCACCCGCCCTATATAACTCAATAAAGGTTTAACCCCCTGATCGCCCGGCGGGTGAGATCAATTAGGTTTTAGCGCTAGAGAGGGTCTGCGTCGCCCCAGGCAGCGTTAGGTTAGTGCCAGTAGCGCTAATACCCACGCGCAAAGCATACACCTCCCTTACTGGTATAGTATCTGAACAGATCAATATCTGATCAGATCTATACTAGCGTCCCCAGCAGTTTAGGGTTCCCAAAAACAGTGTTAGCGGGATCAGCCCAGATACCTGCTAGCACCTGCGTTTAGCCCCTCCACCCAGCCCACCCAAGTGCAGTATCGATCGATCACTGTCACTTACCAAACACAAAACACATAACTGCAGCGTTCGCAGAGACAGGCCTAATCCCTGCGATCGCTAACAGTTTTTTTTTAAGCATTTGATACATTTGCTGACAGTCAGGTGCTTTTTTACCTGTGAATCTTACTAGTGTACCCCTAAATTTAGAGCCCAAAATGGCAAATCGAGGGTACACTAGTAAAGAGGCCTACGAGATTCAGAGCATGACAGATAGTGAAGAGGAGGACACGCATCTGTCAGATTCAGGCTCAGAATATCTTCCCGTAGAAGACATTGAAGTCAGCAGCTCCACGTCAGATAGCTCTGACTACGAAGGTGAGGTCCCTGCTAAGGTCAGGCGTACCCGATCCCGATCTTCTGCTGTTGAGGAGCAAGAACCACAGGTCTCTCGTATCATGGAGCAGAGTAGTACTAGTGCCGCTATTCCATCTGGTGAATTGGCAAGCACCAGCGGCCTAGTACAGCCTGGGCGTACATCCAGCACTGCAGTATCACGTGGTGATGTGGCGAGTCCCGTAAGTGCAGTTCAAGCTGGCGAGGTGGCAAGCACAAGTAGTGTCCCACTGCCACCAAGAAGAAGAAGACAAAGGCAGGCCCGTCGTGCCCATACTGCAGAATTCGCCTATCCTGATTGGGTCCCCACCACTTCTGCAGAACCCGTACTTCCCCCATTCACTGCCCAACCCGGTATTCAGGTGGAAACAGCTGATTTTATGCCAATTGATTTTTATTCGCTGTTTTTCACGGAAGATCTCTATAGATCTATTGTGGACCAGAGTCATTTATATGCTGGTCAATTCATCGCCGCTAACCCCCAGTTGCCTTCCATTGCCAAAGATTGGAAACCAACGGTTTCCGAATTTAAGACCTTTCTGGGCCTTTCCCTCAACATGGGCACACATAAATTTCCGTCATTGTGTGCTTATTGGTCCACACACCCAATTGACCACATGCCCGTGTTCTCTGCCTCCATGCCCAGGAAACGATACGAGCAGATTTTGCGGTTCATGCACTTCAACGACAATGAACTTTGTCGTCCACGTGGAGACCCTGAATACGACCGGCTCTACAAAATACGGCCCCTCAAACCACTTCAATGAACGTTTTGCAGCCTTGTTTATTCCCGATCAAGTTGTCTGCGTTGATGAGTCCCTGATTAAATTTTCTGGCCGCTTGTCTTTCAAGCAGTACCTTCCCAGCAACCGTGCCAGATATGGGGTCAAGCTCTATAAGTTGTGTGACAGGGCAACAGGCTATGTATGGAGCTTTACGGTTTATGAGGGAAAAGATAGTCAGGTTGAGCCGGTCAACTGCCCGGATTACATAGGGAGCGCTGGCAAGATAGTGTGGAACTTGGTGTCACCCTTATTCGGAAAGGGGTACCACTTGTATGTGGACAATTATTACACGAGCGTGCCACTGTTTAGTAACTTGTTTGATCATCAGATTGGAGCATGTGGCACCGTGCGACCTAATCGCGGGGGCTTTCCCCAGCGGCTTGTAGATGCCCGTCTTAGGCTGGGGGAGAGAGCCTGCTTGAAGTGTAATAACTTGCTCGCTATGAAGTGGAGGGATAATAAGAATGTTTTCCTTCTTACCTCCCTTCATGCAGACACAACAGTCCAAATTCCTACGGCGACTGGTGTTGTGGAGAAACCCCTCTGTGTCCACGAATATAACAAAAATATGGGAGGGTTGGACCTCAACGACCAGTTGTTGGCGCCGTATCTAATTGACCGTAAGGCGAGATGCTGGTACAAAAAAAGTCTCTATCCTTATTCCAATTGGCTTTGCTGAACGCTCATGTGATAATACAGAGCTTCAGGCGGGACTTTATCTCTCCTAAAATTCCAGGATGAGATAGTCACAGAACTCCTGTATCCAGGCGGTTCTGCACCTCACCATCCCCTACCAAATGCAGTAAGCCGGCTGCATGAGAGGCATTATACGTATGTCCTCGAGAGTACCCCTACCCAACGAGCCCCCCAAAAAAGATGTCGTGTATGTAGCAAGCGCGGATTTAGGCGTGACACCCGTTATTATTGTCCACGCTGTCCTGACAAGCCTGGTCTTTGCCTTGGTGAATGTTTTGAACGCTTCCATTCAAAAGTGACGTTTTAGCGTAGGGTACAGCATTTCACAGACTAGGACACACTTACACAGGGTCTCCCAAGATGCCATCGCATTTTGACAGACCCGAACCATTACAGTTGTTAAAGTTACAAAAAAAAAGTGTAAAAAAGAAAAAAAAAAAAACGTAAAAACAAACAAAAAAAAAAAAATAGTTGTTTTATTGTTCTCTCTCTCTCTATTGTTCTGCTCTTTTTTACTGTATTCTATTCTGCAATGTTTTATCATGCTTGCTTTTCAGGTATGTAATTTTTTGTTTTCAGGTGCGCCATTCAGCTGCAGCGCGGAATAATTTATCTTGACTGCAACAGCGTTTGCTCCCACGATACATAAAGCCGTGACTCCAGTGCTGTAGGTGGTGATTTCACCACCACAGTTAAAAAAAAAAAAAAGAGCATATATGCCGAAGCATGGTGGCAGCAGGGGCGGAGGAGCGATTTTGCTCCTAATGCCGCGTACATACGGTCGAAATTCCGACGGAGGCTTGCCCGTGGAAAAGTCTGACCGTGTGTACGCAGCATAACCTTTTATGCCACGTACATACGGTCGAAATTCCGACGGAGCCTTGCCCGTGGAAATGTCCGACCGTGTGTACGCGGCATAACTTTTTTGCGGGAGGATGCCCCCATGCTTCGGCATATATAAATGGTGCATGTATGCCCATCATTAGAAGTGGGTGGATGAAGGGAGGTATTCTAATGGTGGGCATACCCACCGATCAATCTCTTTTTTCGTTCAGCCAACAGGCTGCATGAAAAAAAAGATTACAATACATGTCCAACAAGGACCAGCAACGTACTGGTATTTTGGTATATAATGTTTATACCAGAATGATGCCTGCAGGTTTAGGTATCATCTTGGTATCATTCTTTTCAGCTAGCTTTCATTTAAAACCAATCCTAGCAGATAATTAGCCTCTAGACTGCTTTTACAAGCAGTGGGAGGGAATGCCCCCCCCCCCGGATATAAACAGCGCCATTGGGAAATTGGGAAAGAATTTTATCACACCGATCTTGGTGTGGTCAGATGCTTTGAGGGCAGAGGAAAGATCTAGGGTCTAACCCCCCAATTAAAAAAAAAGAAAAAGGAGTACCTGTCACTACCTATTGCTATCATAGGGGATATTTACATTCCCTGAGATAATAAAAATGGTAAAAAAAAAAAAAAAAAAAAATATATGGAAGGAACAGTTTAAAAATAAAATAAAAAAGCAAAATTAAAAAAATAAATTAAAAAAAGCACTGCTGTCCCCCCCTGCTCTTGCGCAAAGGCGAACACAAGCGTCGGTCTAGCGTCATATGTAAACAGCAATTGCATGTGAGGTATCACCGCGAAGGTCAGATCGAGGGCAGTAATTTTAGCAGTAGACGACCTCTGTAAATCTAACGTGGTAACCTGTAAAGGCTTTTAAAAATGAATGTAGTTTGTCGCCGCTGCGCGTTTGTGTGCAATTTTAAAGCATGTCGTGTTTGGTATCCATGTACTCAGCCTAAGATCATCTTTTTTATTTCAACAAACATTTGGGCAATATAGCGTGTTTTAGTGCATAAAAAAATAAATAAAAAAAGTGTGTTTTTTCCCCAAAAAATGCGTTTGAAAAATCGCTGCGGAAATACGGTGTGGAAAAAAAAAATGCAACACCCACTATTTTAATCTGTAGGGCCTTTGCTTTAAAAAAATATATAATGTTTGGGGGTTCAACATAATTTTCTTGCAAAAAAAAAAATGTTTTCATGTAAACAAAAAAAGTGTCAGAAAGGGCTTTGTCTTCAAGTGGTTAGAAGAGTGGATGATGTGTGACATAAGCTTCCCAATGTTGTGCATAAAATGCCAGGACAGTTCAAAACCCCCCCAAATGACCCCATTTTGGAAAGTAGACACCTCAAGCTATTTGCGGAGGGGCATGTTGAGCCCATTGAATATTTTTTATTTTTTTGTCCCAAGTGATTGAATAATGACAAAAATAAAAATAAAAAAAATGTACAAAAAGTTGTCACTAAATGATATATTACTCAAACATGCCATGGTTATAATGTGGAATTGCACCCCAAAATACATTCTGTTGCTTCTCCTGAGTACGGGGATACCACATATGAGACATTTTGGGAGCCTAGCCGCGTACAGGACCCCGAAAACCAAGCACCGCCTTCAGGATTTCTATGGGTGTAAATTTTTGATTTCACTCCTCACTGCCTATCACAGTTTCGGAGGCCATGGAATGCCCAGATGGCACAAACCCCCCCCCCCCCAAATGACCCCATTTTGGAAAGTAGACACCCCAAGCTATTTGCTGAGAGGTATGTTAAGTATTTTGCAGATCTCGCTTTTTGTCACAAAGTTTTGAAAATTTAAAAAAAAAAAAAAAAAAAATGTCTTTCTTCATTTTCAAAAACAAATGAGCTGTAAAATACTCACCATGCCTCTCAGCAAATAGCTTGGGGTGTCTACTTTCCAAAATGGGGTCATTTGTGGGGGTTTTGTGCTATCTTGGCATTTTATGGCCTTCAAAACTGTGATAGGTAGTGAGGAGTGAAATCAAAAATTTAAGGTGCTTGGTTTCCGGGGTCCCGTACGTGGCTAGACTCCTAATAAGTCCCACACATGTGGTATCCCCGTACTCAGGAGAAGCAGCAGAATGTATTTTGAGGTGCAATTCCACATATAACTATGGCATGTGTGAGCAATATATCATTTAGTGACAACTTTTTGTAATTTTTTTTTTTATTTTTTTTTGTCAATCACTTGGGACAAAAAAAAAATATTGAATGGGCTCAACATGCCTCCCAGCAATTTCCTTGGGGTGTCTACTTTCCAAAATGGGGTCATTTGGGGGGGTTTTGTACTGCCCTGCCATTTTAGCACCTCAAGAAATGAGATAGGCAGTCATAAATTAAAAGCTGTGTAAATTCCAGAAAATGTACCCTAGTTTGTAAACGCTATAACTTTCGCGCAAACCAATAAATATACGCTTATTGACATTTTTTTTTACTAAAGACATGTGGCTGAATAAATTTTGGCCTAAATGTATGACTAAAATTGAGTTTATTCGATTTTTCTTATAACAAAAAGTAGAAAAATAGGATTTTTTACTCACCGTAAAATCCTTTTCTCTGAGTCCATGGACCGACACAGCTTCTCTATTGACAAAGTGGGTATTATCCGTTAATTAGGAGTGGCTAGGCAGAAAAACTTGTAAAAAGTGTTGCATCACACCTTCTACAGTACCACCCAGGGGGCGGACCCTCTGGGTATACCCTCTCAGTCTGCATCTTCGCAGATCAGTTCGTCAAAAAGCAGTACAAACTTAAAAGGAGGGGTGGGTGCTGTGTCGGTCCATGGACTCAGAGAAAAGGATTTTACGGTGAGTAAAAAATCCTATTTACTCTTTCGTCCATGGACCGACACAGCTTCTCTATTGACAAAGTGGGACGTCCCAAAGCAGTGTCAGAGAAAAAACGAGGGGTGGTAACAGCATAAAAATAAACTTCACCCCAAACACAAAACAGCACTCCTCCAACGGAGGAGTTGCAACTCTAAACAGCCGCTTGCAAAACCTTGCGGCCAAATGAGGCATCCGAAGATGCACCTACATCAATTTTGTAGAATTTTGTGAAAGTGTGAGCGGACGACCAAGTCGCCGCTTTACATAATTGGGAAACAGACGCTTGATGTCGGAAAGCCCAAGAGGCACCTATTGCCCTGGTCGAATGCGCCGTGACAGGAAAGGGGGGCGCCTGACCCTTTAAGGCGTAAGCCTGGATTACTGTCTGTCGGATCCACCTAGAGATGGTGGCCGATGAGACTGCTTGGCCCTTCTTGGGACCAGCCACCGAAACAAACAGTGAGTCTGACTTCCGGAACAGGGAAGTAGCAGATAGGTCTACTCTCAAAGCTCGGACAACGTCCAAGGAATGCAACGCCGACTCCTTAGGATTCGACGGCTGAGGACACAAGGATGGAAGTACAATGTCTTTGTTGAGATGAAAAGCCAAAACGACTTTCGGAAGAAAGGAAGGCTGCGGCCGCAGCACCACCTTATCCTTGTGGAAAATCAAATAGGGAGCCTTGCAGGACAAGGCTGCCAGCTCAGAGACTCGTCTAACTGACGTAACAGCCACCAAAAAGACCACTTTCTGAGAAAGTGTCAACAGGGGAATATCTCTAATATTCTCAAACGGTGCCTTCTGAAGCACCGAGAGGACCAGGTTTCAAGTCCCACGGAGGTAACAGGGGACGGACCGGAGGGGCCACATGTCGGACCCCCTGCACAAATGTACTCACGAGAGAGTGAGTTGCCAGGGGTCGCTGAAAAAAGACAGCCAGGGCAGATATCTGTCCCTTAAAGCGGAGGTTCCGCGGCAAATCTTTTTTTTTTTTTTAGCTTGCATGCAAAGTATTTGTAGATCACCAATTAGTACTCACGTGTTTGGTGATTTTTAACCTCCCTTGTCTTTTTTCTGGCAAAAAATGCACTTTTAAAATCAGCCGTCAGAATTTTCCATTTTGCTTGTGGGCATTGTGAAGCCCACAAGCACTGACTTCCTGGTAGCGGTGGACGGTGTTCTGCAGAAAAAGTTCCCCGGCGGATAAGGTTCCCCCCCCCCCTGTACTGCGCATGCGCGGCACGAACCTCAACGGAGTTTCCGAAAGTAGCCGAACATGTAGAGCTGCGAGTTAGCTCTACACAGCGCCTGCGCAATGACTAGGAGCCATGTAGAGCTGACTGCGCAGGCGCCGTGTAGAGCCGACTCGCAGCTCTACATGTTCGGCTACTTTCGGAAACTCCGCTGAGGTTCGTGCCGTGCATGCGCAGTACATGGGGGGGAACCTTATCCGCCGGGGAACTTTTTCTGCAGGACATGTCACATCTGGGCGAACTCCCAGATTACATTGCGGGAGAATAGAAACGCCTACTCCCGCGGGAGTGAGTACCCGGAAGCCGGAATTTAAATGACAATATTACGGTATGTACAGAAAAAAAAAAATAAGTGGCTACTGTACATGTTTGTAGTGTAAGGAGTGTGGTCATATATGGATGTTATTTTCGGTGGAACTCCGCTTTAAATCGTACTTAGGGCAAGCCCTTGGTCCACCCCATGCTGTAAAAAGCAGGATTCTGGAAACCAAATAGGTACGCGGATGCCATTTCATTTCCTCACACATGGAGATGTAGGCCCTCCAAGTGCGGTGATAGACCTTCCTAGAGGACGGTTTCCGAGCACTTCTCATAGTAGAGATTACTGAGTCTGACAGGCCCCGGTCTCTCAGTACCTGGTTCTCAACAGCCATGCCATTAAAGCCAATGACTGTAAAGCAGGATGGAATATGGGACCTTGCGATAGCAGGTCTTTCCGTAGTGGTAGGCGCCAGGGGACGTCTGCTACCAGACGTACTAGATCGGCGTACCAAGGACGCTGAGGCCAATCTGGAGCGATTAGGATCATTGGAATTCCCTCTGCCTCCACTCTGCGGAGCAGAAGAGGAAGAAGCCTTAAGGGAGGGAAGGCATAGATTAGCCGATACTGACCCCACGATGCTACCAACGCGTCCGTTGCGTCTGCCCATGGGTCTCTTGACCGGGCCACAAATCTCAATACCTTCCGATTGAGTCGGGAAGCCAGAAGATCTACGTCTGGTGTGCCCCATCTTTGGCAGAGGAGTTGGAACACCTCCGGGTGTAAGGACCCTTCTCCCTGGTCCAGCATCTGGTGGCTCAGGTAGTCCGCCTGCCAGTTTTCCACACCCGGAATGTACATGGCCGACAGTGCCGGTACGCTCCTCTCTGCCCACTTCAGGATGCGAGCGATCTCCGATGCTGCAGCTGAGCTTCTTGTTCCTCCTTGATGATTGACATATGCCACTGCTGTGGCGTTGTCTGACTGGATCCTGACTGGACGCCCCTGCAGCCTCTGAGACCATTTGAAGAGGCACAGCCTGATCGCCCGGATTACCAGGACATTGATCGGCAGGAGGGCTTCCTCTGGGGTCCAGCGACCTTGCGCCGACTGAATACCCCAGACTCCCCCCCAACCTGTAAGGCTGGCGTCCGTCGTGATCACTATCCAGTAAACCGGAAGAAATGACTTCCCGGCCATTAGAGCCGGTGCTGTCAGCCACCATACCAGGGATCTCCTGACTATGTGGCTCACTCGGATTTGATAACCCAGAGATGATGGACATCTGTTCCATCTGGACAGAACTTCCTTCTGTAACACTCGAGTGTGGTATTGAGCATATGGAACCGCCTCGAAGGAGGCTACCCTGAGGCCCAACACTCGCATGCAAAAAACGGAGTGACGACCAATTCCTGGAAGTCAGCTGCCGTACTGCAGCCCGGAGGGTCTGCAACTTCTCCACAGGGAGGAATACCTTTGCCTCTGAAGAATCCAGAATCAACCCCAGGTACCCTAGGCGTTGAGTGGGCACCAATACTGACTTTTGCGTGTTTAGTATCCAACCACAGTCTCGAAGAGTCTGACAGGTAATGGACACGCTTACCTCTAATTCTGAGCTTGAAGGGGCCTTCAGCAGAAGGTCGTATAAGTAGCCTGTGATAGCGATACCCCGCTGTCTTAGAAGTGCCAGAATCGGAGCGAGCACCTTGGTGAACGTCCTGGGTGCTGAGGCAAGGCCCAACGGGAGGGCCACAAACTGGTAGTGGTCCTTCCCAATAGCAAATCGCAGAAACCTCTGGTGTCTGGAGTATATGGGGACATGCAGGTATGCGTCCTTGATGTCCAAGGAGGCCAGAAAGTTCCCCGGATGGAGAGCCGTGACTACAGATCGAACCGACTCCATCCGAAAACTTTGTACCTTCACAAAGCAATTGAGGGCTCTGAGATCCAAGCTTGGACGATCCCCCTCCTTCTTCGGCACAATGAACAGATTTGAGTAAAAACCCCGTTCCAGTTCTGGAACTGGAATAACTACCCCGCGTTCCAGTAGACCCTGGACCGCCCCATACAGGGCCTCCCGACGGGTCGGTAGTAGCTGGAGATTGGAGGTGTTGAATCTGTCCGGTGGACAAGAGAGAAACTATCTTGTAGCCTGAGGAGATTACTTCGCAAACCCACCTGTCGGAGATTAGTGCTGTCCACTGAGTCGCGAATTTGCGAAGACGTCTCCCCACCCGAGAGCTGGGTGGGGGTGGACCTTCATGCGGATGCAAATTTGTCCGCAGGCTTATTGGGTATGCGGGACCAGGGACGCTTTTGTCCTTGGGCAGGCGCTTTATCGGCCTGGGGTCTTTTCCCTGTCGCCCTAGGGGGACGAAAAAACCACTTGCATGCAGTAAAGGAGGGCCCTTGGCGTGGCCCCTTACCCTTGCTAATTTGGGGAAGCAAAGTGCTTTTACTTCCTGTGGCATCCTTGATGATGTCATCCAGAGAAGCCCCAAAAAGTCTGTCGCCCTTAAAAGGCAGATCCAACAGGGCTTTCTTGGAAGTCTGGTCCGCAGACCAGCCTTTTAGCCAGATCAGGCGGCGTATTGCTACTGCATAAACCAAAGTTTTACACAGCAGGGGAATAGTATTCATGTCTGACTCACAGACAAACCTAAGGCCCTGGACCAACAGGTCGGCCAATGTTATCTCATCAGGAGGAGCATCTCGCTCCTTAACCCCTGGAGTAGCAATCTTGCCCATTCAGTAAGTGTGTGAGACACTAGGGCCCCCGACAATGCCGGGCGTACTGCCGAGCCTACCACTGAGTATAGGTAGCAAGCGAGTGCTTCAGCCTTCTTATCCACAGGGTCCTTGAAAACAGGAGCCCCTTCTACAGGAATTGTGGTGGCTCTATTAAGTCTGGACACCGGAGGGTCCACTATAGGGGGAGAGGTCCATTTCTTCAGAAAACTCTCCTCAAAAGGGGTACCGTACCGCAAACCTCTTTGGGGCTGTAAAGACCCTCAGTGGGTTCTCCCATTCCTTGTATAAGAGTTTATCAAAAGACACACAAGGGAACACCTTAGCAGTGCGGGCAGGTCTATGAAACCCAAGTGGACCGGAGTCTCTGCTGCTTCTGCAGTATTTTCCAATTTTAGCATATCCCGCACTGCAGTAATAAGGTCAGATACCAAAGCCGTCTCGCGTACTGACCTGGACTTTGAGTCATCCTCACTGTCCGGTCACGGTCTGCAGTCTCTGATGCGTCAGAATCTGGGCCCCGAGCCGTAGCTGGACCTGGTTCTGCACCAGAATTATCCCCAGAAGCTTGCAGGGGATGGGGCGTTTACTACCCCCTGTATTCCCGTGTGCTGCTTCCACCCTGGCAGCAAACGCCTCTAGGATTGCAGTCATAGCGTTCATAGACACCTCAGGGGCACCAGCTGCTAAATCTGGTGTTTCAGGGGAGAAGACATCTGGCTCAGATGCCATGCTGACCACACGCTGACACTCACAGGGCTCCAGGCAAGATATCAATAGGCCACCCTCCTGTGCTGCAGAGAGGCCGGGTCACCCAGAGGACTCACCACCCTGGATAGGTACTGCTATGCTGCGCCTGTGATGCTGTCCCGCTGCTGCTGTGTCAGTCTGCTTCTTTTATCAGCACTTCCTTTGTGAATTTTCGCGCCAGTGTAATGCACCCTAGAGGCCGGAGGCTCTCGAAAAATGGCTGCCAAAAACGTCTGTATGGAAGATAATGTGGGCTCTAAGAAAATGGCCGCCGACAGGTCAAGCAGCCATAGCCCACAAAAAGATGGCCGCCGAACGGCAATATCTGCATACAGGGTGGACAAACATGGCCGCCGATCAGCTGATAGGGGCCAGTGGGTGTGGCCGAACCACAGGAAGATGGCCGCCGGGCAGTCACAAGAGGCCAAACTTGGCATGGACCACCTCAAAATGGCCGCCGACAGCATGGAGGAAGGAGGACACAAACACAGGTAAGAAAAAATGACATTTCTTTTAAATGTTAGTTACAGCCAGCCCCTATCCAGTGGGACCCCCTAAGTGACCCCCAGCACCCAGCAACCTTTAGCTAGAAGCCCAGGGAGGAGGGAAAAGCAGGGAGAGAGGGAAGAAAGGGGCCACAACCACTTACTTGATCTCTCCAGGAATGTCCAGCTAAATCACCCAGCCGAGGCAGGGGAGTTTTACTTACCTATCCTGCATGTATTCTGCTGGAAGACATTCCAAACAGATCATCGTCCGCGCACAGAAGGTGACTGTTGGCCAGGCATGCTGTGATTGGACCCAGAAGGGACGATCATATGTATGCCCTGGAGCATGGCGCTCACCGGACAGGCTGCTGCGACTCGGCCGTAAGGTCAGCCGAAGCTGAGCGGTCCGATGCAAGCCTTGGAGCGTAAGCTCACCGGCCAGGCTGCTGCGACTCGGCCGTAAGGTCAGCCGAAGCTGAGCGGTCCGATGCAGGCCCTGGAGCGTAAGCTCACCGGCCACCCGTGGAGCGACGGGCATGTCGTGGAAAACCCAGCGCGTAGCTAGGGTCGGCACACGCTCGATGGCCGAAACTGGGGAGACTACAAGGATCGAGGATCCAGCCTGTCACCCAGTCGGCAGTTGATCGAAGATCGCAGGAAACAACAAATGTAGCAAAAAATAAATAAAAAATTATATATATACCCTCTGGGTATACCCTCTCAGTCTGCATCTTCGCAGATCAGTTTTTTTCTGTCTAGCAAGGAGTAGGACATGGCTCCCTTCGGGCCCATTGGTCCGGGGAAAAAAAGAGATATAGATATATATATATATATATATATATATATCTATATCTTTTTTCCCCGGACCAATGGGCCCGAAGGGAGCCATGTCCTACTCCTTGCTAGACAGAAAAAAACTGATCTGCGAAGATGCAGACTGAGAGGGTATACCCAGAGGGTCCGCCCCCTGGGCGGTACTGTAGAAGGTGTGATGCAACACTTTTTACAAGTTTTTCTGCCTAGTCACTCCTAATTAACTGATAATACCCACTTTGTCAATAGAGAAGCTGTGTCGGTCCATGGACGAAAGAGTAATATATTTTTTTCAAAATTTTCGGTATTTTTCCGTTTATATCGCAAAAAATAAAAAATCGCAGAGGCAATCAAATACCATTAAAAGAAAGCTCTATTTGTGGGAAGAAAAGGACGCAAATTTCGTTTGGGTACAACATTGCATGTCCGCACAATTTACAGTTAAAGCAGCGCAGTGCAAAATTCTGAAAACACCTCTGGTCCTTTAGCTACAAAATGGTCCGGGGCTTAAGTGGTTAATGTACACACAGCACGCCATATTGACAGAAAAACACAGAATTGTTGGAATTTTTGCAGATTTATTCAAAAAAGAAAAACTGAAATATCACATGGTCCTAAGTATTCAGACCCTTTGCTGTGACACTCATATATTTAACTCAGGTGCTGTCCATTTCTTCTGATCATCCTTGAGATGGTTCTACACCTTGATTTGAGTCCAGCTGTGTTTGATTATACTGATTGGACTTGATTAGGAAAGCCACACACCTGTCTATATAAGACCTTACAGCTCACAGTGCATGTCAGAGCAAATAAGAATCATGAGGTCAAAGGAACTGCCTGAAGAGCTCAGAGACAGAACTGTGCCTTGCCACAAATCTGGCCAAGGTTACAAAAAAATTTCTGCTGCACTTAAGGTTCCTAAGAGCACAGTGGCCTCCATAATCCTTAAAATGGAAGATGTTTGGGACGACCAGAACCCTTCCTAGAGCTGGCTGTCCGGCCAAACTGAGCTATCGGGGGAGAAGAGCCTTGGTGAGAGAGGTAAAGAAGAACCCAAAGATCACTGTGGCTGAGCTCCAGAGATGCAGTCGGGAGAAAGTTGTAGAAAGTCAACCATCACTGCAGCCCTCCACCAGTCGGGGGTTTATGGCAGAGTGGCCCGACGGAAGCCATTCCTCAGTGCAAGACACATGAAAGCCCGCATGGAGTTTGTTAAAAAAACACCTGAAGGACTCCAAGATGGTGAGAAATAAGATCCACTGATCTGATGAGACCAAGATAGAACTTTTTGGCCTTAATTCTAAGCGGTATGTGTGGAGAAAACTAGGCACTGCTCATCACCTGTCCAATACAATCCCAACAGTGAAGCATGGTGGTGGCAGCATCATGCTGTGGGGGTGTTTTTCAGCTGCAGGGACAGGATGACTGGTTGCAATCGAGGAAAAGATGAATGCGGCCAAGTACAGGGATATCCTGGACGAAAACCTTCTCCAGAGTGCTCAGGACCTCAGACTGGGCTGAAGGATTACCTTCCAGCAAGACAACGACCCTAAGCACACAGCTAAAATAACGAAGGAGTGGCTTTACAACAACTCAGTGAATGTTCTTGAATTGCCCAGCCAGAGCCCTGACTTAAACCCAATTGAACATCTCTGGAGAGACCTAAAAATGTCCGTCCACAAACATTTACCATCCAACCTGACAGAACTGGAGAGGATCTGCAAGGAGGAATGGCAGAGGATCCCCAAATCCAGGTGTGAAAAACTTGTTGCATCTTTCCCAAAAAGACTCATGGCTGTATTAGATCAAAAGGATGCTTCTACTAAATACTGAGCAAAGGGTCTGAATACTTAGGACCATGTGATATTTCAGTTTTTCTTTAATAAATCTGCAAAAATTTCAACAATTCTGTGTTTTTCTGTCAATGTGGGGTGCTGTGTGTACATTAATGAGGGGGAAAAAAAATGAACTTAAATGATGATTATAGCAAATGGCTGCAATATAAAAGAGTGAAAAATTTAAGGGGGTCTGAATACTTTCTGTACCGTGTGTGTGTGTGTGTGTGTGTGTGTGTATTAGGGCCGAAACAACTAATCGATTAATCGACAACTAATCGATTATGAAATTGATCGATTACAATTTTCATAATCGATTAATCGGCCAGTAACATAATGAGGTTAAAAAAAAAAAAAAAAAAAAAAAAAAAAACTAAAATTAACCCTTTATAGTACAAAAAGAGCAAATTGCTACTGTAAATATTACTTTCACTGTCCCACAGTAGAAAATTAACCCCTTACAGTAGCGATTATTTGCTCTTTGTACTAATTTTAGTTTTTTTAACCCCATGTTACTAAACATCTCAGGCCTGGGTCACACCTCTGTTTTTTGCAGAAACACACTACAGTTCATTTACATGGTTTCTATGGGACATGTTCACATACATGATTTTTTCAGCTGCTGCGTATTTGGAAAGGGCAAGGACTTTTTTTTTAACGCAAAACGGTGCTATTTTAGTTTTTTTGGTTTAATATACTTCAATGGAGAAGCTGCAGAAAAGCATGTAATGTGTTTTTGCGGCAATTTGTGTTTTGTAATCTGCCCAACAACAAATTGGCCAAAAAAAAAAAATGTAAAAATGCAAATCGCAGCAAAATTACTTTTTTTTTTGGTCATTAACCGATTAATCGAAACAATCGGCCAACTAATCGATTATGAAAATCATCATTAGTTGCAGCCCTAATTATATACATACTAGGGCTGTTACTGATTAAAATTTTCGTGTTTGATTAATCGTTTTTTTTTTAAATCGATTAATCGACTAATTTTGATTAATTATAACGCACATAGATCCAACTACTTTTAGCTGATCTCCTTGCAGGCCGATTCCCAGTGCAGCTACCAACCACTGGAAAAATGGATAGCAGGATACAAAAAACACACAAAGGCAGCGCTCAATGGGAATAGCATTAAAACTTTTATAGTCTTCAAGTAGGTAACAAAATATTGCACGGGAAATAAAATCAATGTAGCTACATAAACTGTAAAAATGGTGCCAGTAATACCAAACGGTAGCAAAAGCAGTCATAAAAACATGTAGCTAAGTATGATACTGGTATAAAAATGTGTACAACGATACTACTGCTGAATCCAGACGAGGAGGGGCTAACATCAGTCCGTCGGCATGTAGATGTTCCGTGAAGGGAACTATCACAACTCCCAGTGGATGGCTGTAGAATCCCAGGTTGATAGAGGGAAGTGATAGAGGGAAGTGTAACAGCCCTTGCGTGTTGCAGATAGTAAGGTCCCGCCGGCATGCAGATATGAAGGCACAGCAAAGGAGCCCTTCAGATGGACACGGCAAGCCCCGCCGGTGTCCGCGACTTTACCGGATCTCCGACGGAACTCCCTGAAGACCCGGAAGCCGGCGGAGAGGTGAGTACCAATCCAAAAAATTTTGATTGATCAAAAGAATTTTGATCGATCAAAACAATTAATCGATTAATCGAGGAATTAATAGTTAATTTCCACAGCCCTAATACATACACATATATATATATATATATATATATATATATATATATATATATATATATATATATATATATATATATATATATACACATACACACACATACATACACATATATATGTATATATCTCCATCCATGCCCATAGTGAGTAGGCGTTATACGTAAATTTAAGTTTATCTGAGCTGTAGTTTAGCTCAGAATATCATGTTAAATTGCTGGTTTCTGTTCCAGTTCAGCTGTGTTGTGCGTTTTCACTTGGCCGTGGGTGTCAATGTCACCACCGGTCAGTGTTGGAAATACAGCAGGCTGGATGCATTGAGTACCTCTTTACCCAGAAACAGCCCAGTGGGAGTGGTTCACCCGCTGTGCATTTTGGGAGAGGGTACTTAAGGGACAGACATGATTTTCGTGGTCTCTCTGACCTGATGGTCCTCCTGGCCTAAGGTGTGTCATAGCAGTCCTTCTGCCTCAGGGACTGCTGGCCCGAGGCCTCGTTGCTGAAAGTAGGCCCAGGAGTTTCTGGGGCCTACTTGTCCAGGGGTGGTCCTGTGCTGTCTTGCCTGCGGGGAGAAGCCAAGCAATTGGCGACTCAATTGGAGGACACATCCCGGCCAAATCTACCTCACAGTATCGCCGGATGGCTGAAAGATACTGGTACTGTGAGATTGAACTTTGACTTTGCAAAAGTTCTTAGTTGTACAATCCTGTGGCAGAGGATTGTATGAGTCAAGTTATATTCAACAAGTCTGTGGCAGAGACTATGACCGAGCACCGCACCGGCTGCTAGGTCAGTGAGAGAGGCCTATCCGGTGGTTGTAGATCCAGTTGTGGAGCAGTTTGTCCTCTGGATCAAAGAAGTACCCGTGATCTGCAAAACAAGGTACCTGAATCTCCCCCAACCCTCCATCTGACGTTTGTTAATAAAAGCATTGGAAAAAGAGACTAAGTGTTGGTGCGGACATCTGACCAACTCTCCAATGGGACCCCTATGGTGGATACGGTGAACAGTAAGGTAATGGCAGACCCAAAATTAAACCAGCAGCTCCTACGGGGGTAGTGCCACACACACACACACACACACTTTGTGATCTATATATATCACACACACACACACACATTATATAGCGGGTGTTTGAATTTAGGGGAGGCATCTGGGTGGTAGTGTAACCCAGATGCATAGATTGTCAGGGAATCAGATCCTTTTGTGGTTCTTGGAGGATTCTAGTGGTGTGAGGTTCCCTGCGGCCTGCAGGTGGTGCTGTCCCCCTGGCCGGAGTTGAACACTCACCGCAAGACTGCTTCCTTTTTGTCCTTTCCTGGCGCTGGTACAGCGGAACGGGGAACCCGCTGTGACGCAAAGGGAGAGGAGATAAAAGGGGGCGGACGCCCTGACCTCAGGGTTCAGAGTCAGAGGACACAGCCGCTCCCAGGCACCTTCAGCATCAGAAGAAATGGACAGCACCTGAGTTAAATATGAGTGTCACAGCAAAGGGTCTGAATACTTAGGACCATGTGATATTTCAGTTTTTCTTTAATAAATCTGCAAAAATGTCAACAATTCTGTGTTTTTCTGTCAATATGGGGTGCTGTGTGTACATTAATGAGGAAAAAAATGAACTTAAATGATTTTAGCAAATGGCTGCAATATAACAAAGTGAAAAATTTAAGGGGGTCTGAATACTTTCCGTCAATTGTGTACAGGGGTATATGACTCCCTCATTGTACCACCCTCTTCAATAGTAACAGGGTTTGAAAAACGGAGTCATAAACCCCTGTACAAAAACAACCGATCACAGGAAGTTTTGAACTTCTAGATTAATATCTGCAATATGCTTTTATACTTTCGTAGTCAAACTGTGTAAAGTATAACAAATCAGTTTTGTAATCCTTAACACGCTAAGCCCCGCCCCTTCCGCTACATCACTTCCAGGTCTATACCTCACGCTAATAGAGCGCTGCTCGCTCAGGTGCTACATAGACTGCTGTGTAAAGGACGTCGTCAGCAGGCCGGGGGCGGAGGGTGAGAGAATATGATCTGTGAACTCTGGGATTAAACACATCTTTGCTCTGTCACTACGGTTATGGACTGGCGTATAATCCTAGTGGAGGAATACAGATTCTAGCCACTCTTAGAGACCCTGGCAGGGGATATCAGCTATCTGCTTTTACTGATCTCAGATGGGATCGGGTGTTCCGGTAAGCGGCAGTAATCTCTAATGGTGGTGGAATCTTTGTCTATCAGAATAACAGCACTCTTTCATCTGGCGTTTGTGTTTGAAGTCACCAACAGTGAACTGAGGAGACCTTGATTCATTTATGTCATTCTACTGGACACTTTCTGTAAATTTTTTTATATACAGGACTATTTCTTTGATTTTGGCAGATTTATATTTAGTCACATTTTTGGATCAATTTGTCACTATTGTTCGTTTGCAATCATAAGGATTAGATTCTGGATAATCCTTTATTCACTCTAAGGATTTACTATTTACATATTTTGCGCAGCTTTTTTAAGTTTATTTGAATTTATTGTGTGTGTCTCACATTTAAGTTGCAGCATCTGTCACTGAAGCATATCAGGTTGCTATATAGCTAGTTATTTTATATATATACACATATATACACACACACTATATATATATATATATATATATATATATATATATATATATATATATATATATATATATATATATATATATATATATACACACACACACACACACACATACATACATACATATACATGCACACATACATACATACTGCTCCTCCAACAATCATAAGGCAGTAAAAACAATCGTTGGTAGAAGAAATTTTGGCAGGTTATGCATATCATAGCAGACAAACCTGTACTTCAGTAACAAATAATATGTTAATCAAACAAACCAGTAATTGTTTACAAGACTAGTTGGTGATGATAACTCATGACACACAGTACATACCATGAAATCATAGCAATCACAGTAATAGTATTGAAGTAGGGTCCAACCAGCTACCCATAATGTAAAGAACTTTGGGGGCAAGCCTGTCATTGGTAAATTTATTTCTCCCTTGGTCGACCTATTTTAACCCGATTGATTGTTCCAGTCTAAAAGGGTGGGGGGTTGTGGAGATGGCAAACATTGAGCAATCAGTTTTCTAGCAAAAAAAAAAAAGTCTTGTGGCTGGTAACATGACCTCAGGTGGCTATGAAATATACCCACTATACAGATCTTAGGATCCAGAGCAAGAGGGATTTGTTGCACCACAGATATAGCCTGGGTCACCACTGTCCACTAGTGAACCGATTTGGGGCAACACCAGAACATATGGATAAGCATCCCTGGATCAAGGGTTATCTCTCCTATCCCATCTATAAAGTTTGTCAGGTGTCCATTATACTCCATGCATAATGAAAAAAAAAAAAAACTGTGTACATTTCTGGGATAGGGAAAGCGATACCGGAGGGAGCAAACTCAGCACAGCATTTCACTGGTCATGTGTTGTAGTACTGAAATCTCCCTCCTAGTAAGATCTACACAGTGACAGGATGTTGGTGGTAAGTTGAGATTAAAGCCCCATGCACACAAGACGCCGGTGCAAACTCTGCTGAACACGTTTTTAAAGGCTAAAACCGGTGTTTAAAAACGCCTGTTTTGCCGCAATTTTAGCTGCGTTTGCGTCTCTAGGCATTTAGTTAAGAATCATAAGACCCTCCCTAAGCTCAAAAAACTGTATTTAACCATTTCAGCCATTTTGGGAGACCAGCAGCTGAGAGAGCAGCAGTGTACTTTTATGTAGCGTATCACTTGCCACATCATCTGCCACAAGCTGTGGATTGTCCACTTGCCACGACACCTGATACATCACCTGGCCACGTCACCTGCCACAAGTTGTGAATTGTCCACTTGCCATATCACCTGGCCACGTCACCGGGCCATGTCACCTGCCACAAGTTGTGGAATGTCCACTTGCCACGTCACCTGGCCACAAGTTGTGCATTGTCCACTTGCCACGTCACCGGGCCATGTCACCTGCCACAAGTTGTGGATTGTCCACCTGCCCACAAGTTGTGGATTGTCCACTTGCCACGTCACCTGCCACATCACCTGCCACAATTTGTGGATTGTCCACTTGCCACGTCACCTGGCCACGTCACCTGGCCACAAGTTGTGGATTGTCCACTTGCCACGTCACCTGGCCCCAAGTTGTGGATTGTCCACCTGCCACGTCACCTGGCCCCAAGTTGTGGATTGTCCACTTGCCACGTCACCTGCCACAATTTGTGGATTGTCCACCTGCCACGTCACCTGGCCACAAGTTGTGGATTGTCCACCTGCCACGTCACCTGGCCACAAGTTGTGGATTGGCTACAGTGCAATGCAAGCAATTAGTTTTTTTTAATATTTTTTTAATGGTTTTTCATCATTTGCCATCATTTTTGAGATTTTTAATGTAAAAAAATAGGTCACTTTTGCTTATAAACGAAAACGCGGCAAAACGCCGGTACCACGTTTTGCCGCGTTTACGTCTGAACCCATTTTTTTGCTTCTGGAAAAACAAGGTTAAACGCAACTGCCTAAAAACTGCAATAAACGAGACTGTGTGCATGGACACATAGAACAACATTGAATGTGTTCAGGAGCAGTTGAAAAAAAAAAGTGTCAACTGCCTCTGAACACGCATTTTAAGAGCGTCTTGTGTGCATGGGGCCTAATTGTCCTAAAAAGGGTTTGGGGACCCGGGTCCTGCCCCAGGGGACATGTATCAATGCAAAAAAAGTTTTAAAAACTGAAGTTTTTCTTGAACCCAAAAAAATGCGTTGAGGCAGTTGAAGCGCTAAAACGCGGCAACTCGCGTTTAGCAGTGTTACGTTTACAGACGTTTTTCATTTTAACAAAAAAATAAATCCCAAATGCTTCTAGACGCAAAACGCGGCATGTTAGGCCCCATGCACACGGGACGCTGTTAAACTCGCGTTCAAAGGCAGTTGGACACTTTTTTCAACTGCCCCTGAACTTATTCAATGTTATCCTATGTAAACCTTGTACACGGTCTCATTTATATGCAGCTGCGTTTAACCTAGTTTTTCTGAAAGCAAAAAAATGGGTTCAGACGCAAAAATTTCAAGACGCAAAACACGGCACCGGCGTTTTGCTGCGATTTAGTTTATAAGCGTTTTTAAAGGTGACCTATTTTTTTACATAAAAAATCTCCAAAATGATGGCAAATGATAAAAAACCATAAAAAAACCCCCAAAAAAAACCGAATGGCTTGCATTGTGGACAATCCACAACTTGTGGCAGGTGACGTGGCAAGTGGACAATCCACAACTTGTGGCAGGTGACGTGGGCAAGTGGACAATACACAGCTTGTGGCAGGTGATGTGGCTAGTGACACGCTAAATACAAGTACACTGCTGCTCTCTCAGCTGCTGCTACTCACTGGTCTCACAAAATGGCTGAAATGGTTAAATACTGTTTTTTGAGCATAAGCTTAAGAGGTTTCTTAACTAAACGCTTAGACGCAAACGAGGTAAAAATGCCGCTAAAATCGTGGAAAAAAGCTGAGTTAGGCTTACCGGTAACTCCTTTTCTGAGAGTCTTCCAGGACAGCCCATGAGACCTAGGGCTCCTCCTACCAGGACAGGAAACACGTTACCCCCCACCAGATAAAAGGGCGGTCCTCCAGGCCCCACATCAGTCTTCTCGAGAACCGTAGGACAACCCTGAAAAATACATGCATAATATACATAACTTCCAGACAGAAACCGGGTGGGAATCCGGCTGTCCTGGAAGACTCTCAGAAAAGGAGTTAACGGTAAGCTTAACTCAGCTTTTCTCTCAAGCGTCTTCCAGGACAGACCATGAGACGATGAGCCAGAACTTACCAGTCTAGGGTGGGACAACTGCCTGAAGGACCTTTCGACCAAACGCCTGCTCCTGTGCAGAAAGGAGATCCAGGCGATAATTTTTCATGAAGGTCGAAAAACTGGACCATGTGGCAGCCTTGCAAATTTGTTCCGGTGAGGCACCAGCCCTCTCAGCCCAAGACGCAGACAAGGCTCTTGTTGAATGCGCAGTGACAAGAGGTGGAGGAACTTCTCTAATTCTGTAAGCTTCCGAGATGGCTTGCTTTATCCATCTAGCCAAAGTGGCTTTAGATGCACTCTTACCTTTGTGCGTACCTGAAAAAAAGGACAAACAAGGCGTCAGTTTTCCTAAAAGGTCTTGGTGACCTCAAGATAGACGAGAAGAATACTTCTCACATCTAAAAAACTAAACTTCCTTTCTTGGTCGCCCCGTGGCGAACTACAAAAGGTTGGCAGTACGATGTCCTGAGATCTGTGGAACGTACTGGCCACTTTAGGTAAAAAACCTGGATCAGTTCTCAAAACAACACGATCCTCAAAAATTGTGAGGAACGGCTCCCTAACTGATAAGGCCTGTAACTCGCTTACTCTACGAGCTGAAGTAATTGCTACCAAAAAAATTGGTTTTAAAGTAAGTAACTTAACAGAAATATCCTCTAGGGCAGGGATATGCAATTAGCGGACCTCCAGCTGTTGCCAAACTACAAGTCCCATCATGCCTCTGGGTGTCATGCTTAATGCTGTCAGAGTCTCGCTATGCCTCATGGGACTTGTAGTTTGGCAACAGCTGGAGGTCCGCTAATTGCATATCCCTGCTCTAGGGGCTCAAAAGGAAATTCTACCAGAGTTTGAAGCACCAGGGACAGGTCCCAAGTTGGACAGCTTCTCACCACTACTGGCCTGGCCCTAGAAACGGATTTGAAAAATCTAGGTATCGTGGGATTTTCCAGGAGAGAAAACTGGAGGAAGACACCGATAGCTGCCGCTAGTACCTTAAAGGTACTAAGTGAAAGACCTTTGTCGACACCCTCTTGAAAAAATTGATTTTCAGATAACCATGAATTAAACTTTTTCCAAACCTTGGAATATATGGCTCTAGTGACTGGTTTTCTGCAATTGACCAGGGTCTTGACTACTTTGTCAGAGAAACCCTGAGCACTTAATATCTTTTCTTCAGATACCAAGCCGTCAAGTTTAAGGAAACCACCTGTGGGTGCGACACTGGACCCTGCGATAGCAAATCCTCTCTCTTCGGAAGCCTCAGCGGAGGCTTCGAAACTAGACTTTGCAACAGGGAAAACCATGGCCTCTTGGGCCAGAAAGGGGCGATCAGAATAAGGTCTGTTTCTTCTAGGAGAAACTTCCGGAGAACTCCCGGAGTAAGTCTGACTGGAGGGAAGGCGTAACAGAGGCCGATTGTCCACGGATTTGCCAGAGCATCTACCCCCAATGATTGATCTGTTGGGTTTAAAGAAAAGAACTCCTCTGTCTTGCGGTTGTCCTGGTTTGCAAACAGATCCGCTTCGGGACAACCCCACTTGTCTGTGAGCTCCGCAAACACCTCGGGATGAAGAGACCAATTGTCTCGATCCATCCTGTAGCGACTGAGATAGTCTGCCAGGCAGTTTTGCGTCCCCTTCAGATGCACTGCTGCAATTGAGACTAGATTCCCTTCTGCCCACAGAAAAATCTCCTGAGCAATCGATTGAAGAATCCGACTCCTCGTACCCCCCTGCTTGTTGGAGGTACGCAACTGTCGCAATGTTGTCTGATAGAATCTGGAGATTGTGACCCCTGATCTCCGTCTGAAAAACTAGCAAGGCTCTCTGAACTGCTAGAAGCTCTCTCTGGTTCGACAAAGCTCTTGCTTCCCTCAAGGACCATTCTCCTTGTGCGACCTTGTTGCCGAGATGGGCTCCCCATCCCCAGGAACTCGCATCTGTAGTGATCCTTTGGGATATAGGAATTGACCAAGGTAGACCTCTTGTTAGATGAAGGTTTGTCCTCCACCACCACAAGCTTCTTTTTACTCTGGTAGGCAACAAGACCCTTGACTCCAGAGACCTTACGTCTCCGTCCCAATTCTTCAGAAGAAACATCTGTAATGGTCTTTGATGGAATCTTGCCCATGGCACTGCAGGAAAGCATGAGGTCATCAGACCTACTGCTCTTGCAAGCTCTCTCAGTGAGACTGATTGATTGGTCTGTAACACTGAGACTGTTTGCACCATCTTTGAGACCTTCTCCTGTGGGAGAAAAACTTTTTGGTCTACCGAGCAAAATTCGTATCCCAGATGTGTCACTTTCTGGGCCGGAATCAAGGAAGACTTCTCCCCGTTTATCAGCCAACCTAGGGATTGAAGGAAGTCCTGTACAATCTGGAGATCTGCTGATAATTTCTGGTAGGACTCTGCCACCACTAGGAGGTCGTCCAGGTAAGGGATAATTGTTATCGCCTTTAACCTTAGTGGAGCCAACGCCTCCCCCAACACTTTTGTGAAAATGCGTGGGGAAGAGGACAGACCGAAGGGGAGGGCTTGAAATTGGAAGTGCCGAAACTCTGTTCCCATTTTGACTGCTATTCTTAAGAATTTTTGGAAGGCTGGATGGATAGGGATGTGAAGATAAGCATCCCTTAAATCCAGAGTGGCCATGAAGCAGTTTGGGTAAAGCAGGTTCTTGATTGTGAACACCGTCTCCATACGGAAGTGCTTGTACCTGATCGATCGGTTTAGAGACCGAAGGTTCAGAATAAGCCGATACTTTCCTGATGGCTTTCTGATAACAAAAATATGGGAATAAAACCCCCAGTTCTGTTCTGCGCGGGGAACAGGGATCAAGACTTTCTGATCTAGCAAGTCTCCAATTTGGAGACCCAGAGCCCTCGCTTTTTCCCGATCTCGGGGAAGGGAGGTGACCAATAGTTGCTCTGGTGGTTGGCAAGCAAATTCCAGCCTGTACCCACTGGCCACTAGATCCAGAATAAATGGACTTGAGGTGGCTGCTGCCCACCCGTGGGAGGAAGGCCCTCAATCTTCCTCCCACTGGGAGACAAACGTCACTGTGGCTTGGCGGGTTGTTGAGGAGGGTTAAATAAGACGCCCCCTCTACCTCTGCCCTTGTGACCGGTCCAATGCTTCTTGGGCCCACTGTCCTCTCTAGGACCTTGCTGCCTACTTTGGCCACAATTTTTTTTCTGGCTGTCGGCTTTTTCTTGTTTTCTGGAAAGGCCTTCTTGTCGGCCGTACGTTCCAGTGCCTCCTGCAGACCTGGGCCAAAAAGATGGTCCCCTGTTAAGGGAAGCCCACATAGGCGCAACTTAGAGGCTGCATCACCTGACCAGGTTTTAAGCCACAGGCTTCTTCTGGCCGAATTCACTAAGGCCGAAGTCCTGGCCGACATTCTTACCGACTCTGCGGAAGAATCAGCAAGATACCCTACGGCCTGAAAAAGGAGAGGGAAAGATTTTAGAATCTGCTCTCTCGAGGTACCAGCCAACAAATGGGCTTGTATCTGTGTTAGCCATACTTCCAAATTCCTGGCTACACAGGTGGAGGCCAGAGCTGGTTTAAGATTCCCCACAGCTGAATCCCATGCTCTGTGAAGGAGGATATCCCCTTTCTTGTCCATAGGGTCTTTAAGCGTGCCCATATCGTCAAACGCTAAGTCCGAGTTCTTTGAAACTTTTGAAAGAGGTGCGTCCAACTTCGGATTTTTATTCCACGGCTGCGCCGCGTCCTCCTCAAATGGAAACCTTCTTTTTAGGTTACCAGAAAAGAAAGGCTTTCTCTCTGGATTCTCCCACTCCAGCTTGATAGTATCAATGAGGGAACTATGCACTAGAAAGACTTTAGATTTCTTTCTGTGCAGACCTTTGTACATAAGGTCATGTTTGGACAATTGTACCTCCTCCTCTTCCATTTCAAGAGTTGTGTAGATAGCTTTTAATAAGTTATCTACGTCCTCCAAAGATAACTTATATCTCGAGCCCCTAGAGCAGGGATATGCAATTAGTGGACCTCCAGCTGTTGCAAAACTACAAGTCCCATCATGCCTCTGTCTCTGGGTGTCATGCTTGTGGCTGTCAGAGTCTTGCTATGCCTCATGGGACTTGTAGTTCTGAAACAGCTGGAGGTCCGCTAATTGCATATCCCTGCCCTAGAGGATTCTCTATCCCTGGGCCCTGTATCTGACCCTGATTCTTCTGGAGAAGAATGGGTAGATCTCGCTTCAGCCTCAGAGTCCTCACTCTCCGCACTCTGCTGAGGGGCACTACTGACTGAAGCTTTTTTACTAAGGGACTGACGCTCTGCGGGAGCCTGAAGTCTGTCAATTAGATTTTTAAAAGAGCTTAATGTAGATACAAGCTCATCTCTAACAGACGTCAGCGTCTTCTGACAGGAGGCTGCTGGGTCATCCTTTACCAGGCTCTCTACACAAGTGCGGCAAACTGGTTTGCTCCACGAGGAGCTCAGTTTGTTTCCGCAAACTGCACATTTTCTCTTAGGTGGCTGCGCTTGGGCTTTGTCCTGGGTCTTGGTCTGCAAGACAAAAACAAAAATGACCCAACATAAACTTCTAAACCACCCAACACTCCATAACACCACGTGCAGGAGGGAGAAAAATGTGTCCCCTAACACCAAAATCCTATGATTGGGAGGGGGGGGGTAAAAACACTCCCAGGGTAGCAAGAGAGTGACAAGACAAACACTCCAGGCTTACCTGAGAGGTGCTGGTGTTGGAAACCGCATCCGCTGCCTGTGCAGGTACTGCAGTAGAATCCATCTGTCCAGAGGTCGTCCACAGCCTGTGCTGTTACCACCAAAAAACACCAGCAGGCCAGCGTCCCCTGTTCACGCCATTTATTTGGAGACAGGAACCAGCGTCTCCGGCGCCCGATGATGACGTCGTAGGACCCGGAAGTGACCCTCGCCAGATACTTCCTGTGGGCCTGCTTGGAGCGCAGAAGCTCCGCCCCCTCAAGCGCCACGGCTTCCTCTTTCCCTTGCACAGACCAGCCACGCTGTCGGCAGGGAAAGGATACCACTATGCCGCTTATGCAGCGCGCTCTGGGACCAGACATCACCACGGTCCTGGCCCTCCCCAGGCACAGAGGACAGGGGACAGCAGATACAACCAGCTTTGCCAGCGGAGATACTGCTTCTGGCAAGGAGGAGGTTAGTACACACAAAGTACCCCACCGTCATTTTTTAGAGCCCCTGCTCATGCGACCTAGGGTACCAGGTTCCAGGAAACATGTTACCCCCCCGTCCGGAGGAAACACTAATACTGATGTGGGGCCTGGAGGACCGCCCTTTTATCTGGTGGGGGTAACGTGTTTCCTGTCCTGGTAGGAGGAGCCCTAGGTCTCATGAGCTGTCCTGGAAGACGCTTGAGAGAAAAGGGCGTTTCTAAAGGCCGGTTTCAGCCTTTAAAAACATGCGTTCAGCAGAGTTTGCACCGGCGTCTCGAGTGCATGGGGCCTTAGGCCTCATGTACACTGCTGCTGGTAAACGGACGTTTAGGAGCAGTTGGGAATTTTTTCCAACTGCTCCTGAACCCTTCTCTGTTATCTCATCAGTACATGTACACTGGTTCCTTTATAGTCGTTTCTAGGCAGTTGTGTTTAGAGTTTTTGTCTTGAACCCCAAAAAAAATGCGTTCAGAAGCTGCGTTTAGAGGCAGTTGAAGCACCAAGCACGGCTAAACACGGCAAATCGCGTTTAGCAACGTTTCGTTTAGAGACGTTTTTCATTTTAACAAAAAAAAAAATATATATATATATATATATATATATATATATATATATATATATATATATATATATATTTTTTTTTTTTTTTTCAAATACTTCTAGACGCAAATGCGGCATGTAAACGCGGCTAAACGGACGTTTTTAGACACTGGTTTCTAGCTGTCAAGTTAAATCGTTCAGGAGCAGTTGAACAACGTCCCGTGTACTTAAAGCCTAAGGCCCCATTGCACACGAGACGCCGGTGCAAACTCTGCTGAACACACGTTTTTAAAGGCTAAAACCGGCGTTTAAAAACGCCCGTTTTGCCGCGATTTTAGCGGCGTTTTACCGCGTTTGCGTCTATAGGCGTTTAGTTAAGAAACATCATAAGACCCTCCCTAAGCTCAAAAAACATTATTATTTAACCATTTCAGCCATTTTGGGAGACCAGCAGCTGAGAGAGCAGCAGTGTACTTGTATTTAGCGTATCACTTGCCACATCATCTGCCACAATTTGTGGATTGTCCACTTGCCACGTCACCTGCCACGTCACCTGGCCACGTCACCTGCCACAAGTTGTGAATTGTCCACTTGCCACGTCACCTGGCCACAAGTTGTGGATTGTCCACTTGCCACATCACCTGGCCACGTCACCTGGCCACATCACCTGGCCATGTCACCTGCCACGTCACCTGCCATAAGTTGTGCATTGTCCACTTGCCACGTCACCTGGCCACGTCACCTGCCACAAGTTGTGAATTGTCCACTTGCCACGTCACCTGCCACGTCACCTGGCCAAAGTTGTGGATTGTCCACTTGCCACATCACCTGGCCACGTCACCTGCCACAAGTTGTGAATTGTCCACTTGCCACGTCACCTGTCCACAAGTTGTGGATTGTCCACTTGCCACATCACCTGGCCACGTCACCTGGCCACGTCACCTGCCACAAGTTGTGAATTGTCCACTTGCCACGTCACCTGGCCACAAGTTGTGGATTGTCCACTTACCACATCACCTGGCCACGTCACCTGCCACAAGTTGTGGAATGTTCACTTGCCACGTTAGCTGGCCACGTCACCTGCCACAAGTTGTGAATTGTCCACTTGCCACATCACCTGCCACGTCACCTGGCCACAAGTTGTGGATTGTCCACTTGCCACGTCACCTGGCCATGTCACCTGCCACGTGTTGTGGATTGTCCACCTGCCACGTCACCTGGCCACATCACCTGCCACATCACCTGCCACAATTTGTGGATTGTCCACCTGCCACATCACCTGGCTACGTCCCCTGCCACGCCACCTGCCACAATTTGTGGATTGTCCACCTGCCACGTCACCTGGCCACGTCACCTGGCCACAATTTGTGGATTGTCCACTTGCCACGTCACCTGCCACGTCACCTGGCCACGTCACCTGCCACAAGTTGTGGAATGTTCACTTGCCACGTCACCTGCCACATCACCTGCCACAAGTTGTGGAATGTTCACTTGCTACGTCACCTGCCACAAGTTGTGCATTGTCCACTTGCCACGTCACCTGCCACAAGTTGTGGATTGTCCACTTGCCACGTCACCTGCCACAGTTTGTGGATTTTCCACCTGCCACGTCACCTGGCCACGTCATCTGGCCACGTCACCTGCCACAATTTGTGGATTGTCCACTTGCCACGTCACCTGGCCACGTCATCTGGCCATGTCACCTGCCACAATTTGTGGATTGTCCACTTGCCACGTCACCTGGCCACGTCACCTGCCACAAGTTGTGGAATGTTCACTTGCTACGTCACCTGCCACAAGTTGTGCATTGTCCACTTGCCACGTCACCTGGCCACGTCACCTGCCATGTCATCTGCCACAAGTTGTGGATTGTCCACTTGCCACGTCACCTGCCACAATTTGTGGATTGTCCACCTGCCACCTCACCTGCCATGTCACCTGGCCACGTTACCTGCCACAAGTTGTGGATTGTCCACTTGCCACGTCACCTGGCCACGTCACCTGCCACAATTTGTGGATTTCCACCTGCCACATCACCTGGCCACAAGTTGTGGATTGTCCACTGGCCACGTCACCTGCCATGTCACCTGGCCACGTCAAATGCCACGTCACCTGGCCACGTCAAATGCCACGTCACCTGGCCACGTCAAATGCCACGTCACCTGGCCACGTCACCTGCCACAAGTTGTGGATTGTCCACTTGCCACGTCACTTGCCATGTCACCCGGCCACGTCACATGCCACGTCACCTGCCACAATTTGTGGCTTTCCACCTGCCACGTCTCCTGGCCACGTCACCTGGCACAAGTTGTGGATTGTCCACTTGCCACGTCACCTGCCACATCACCTGCCATGTCACCTGGCCACGTCACATGCCACGTCACCTGGCCACGTCACCTGCCACAATTTGTGGATTGTCCACCTGCCACGTCACCTGCCACATCACCTGGCCACATCACCTGCCACAAGTTGTTGATTGGCCACTTGCCACGTCACCTGCCACATCACCTGCCACAATTTGTGGATTGTCCACCTGCCACGTCACCTGCCACATCACCTGGCCACATCACCTGCCACAAGTTGTGGATTGTCCACTTGCCACATCACCTGGCCACGTCACCCGCCACAATTTGTTCATTGTCCACCTGCCACGTCACCTGGCCACGTCACCTGCCACAAGTTTTGGATTGTCCACTTGCCACGTCACCACCTGCCACGTCACCTGCCACAATTTGTGGATTGTCCACCTGGCCACGTCACCTGGCCACGTCACCTGGCCACGTCACCTGCCACAATTTGTGGATTGTTCACCTGGCCACGTCACCTGGCCACGTCACCTGGCCACAAGTTGTGGATTGTCCACTTGCCACGTCACCTGGCCACGTCACCTGCCACAATTTGTGGATTTCCACCTGCCACAAGTTGTGGATTGTCCACTTGCCACGTCACCTGCCACAAGTTGTGGATTCTCTACAGTGCAATGCAAGCAATTACAGTTTTTTTTCATATTTTTTTGATGGTTTTTCATCATTTTTGAGATTTCTAATGTAAAAAAATAGGTCACCTTTAAAAACACTAATAAACGAAATCACGGCAAAACGCCGGTACCGCGTTTAGCCGCGTTTTGCGTCTGAAACGTGGAAAACTTTTGCGTCTGAACGCATTTTTTTGTTTCTGGAAAAACGAGGTTAAACGCAACTGCCTAAAAACGGCAATAAACGAGACTGTGTGCATGGACACATAGGATAACATTGAATGGGTTCAGGAGCAGTTGAAAAAAGTGTCCAACTGCCTCTGAACGCGCGTTTAACAGCAAATAAGTGTCTCGTGTGCATGGGGCCTTAGGCTTTATGTACACTGCTGCTGGTAAACGGACGTTTAGGAGCAGTTGGGCATTTTTTTTCAACTGCTCCTGAACTCTCCTCTGTGTTATCTTATCAGTACATGTACATTGGGTCGTTTCTAGGCAGCCAGCCGAGTTGAGGCTTTTTCTGGAACCCAAAAAAAATGCGTTCAGAAGCTGTGTTTAGAGGCATATCAAGCTCACGTTTAGCAGCGTTTCGTTTATAGACGTTTTTCATTTTAACAAAAAAATAAACATTTTTTTCTTTAAGTGCTTCTAGACGCAAATGCAGATAAACGCGGCATGTAAACGCGGCTAATCAGCCGTCTTTAGATGCTGGTTTCCAGCTGTCAAGTTAAATCGTTCAGGAGATGTTGAACAACGTCCCGTGTACATGAAGCCTTAGGGCAGGGCTTGACAAATTTGCTTGGAATCTAGGAGCCAGCTAAAAAAGTTAGGAGCCAGGAACGCGCCCTGTCCCGCCGAGCTCGCGCGCAGAAGCGAACGCATACGTGAGTAGCGCCCGCATATGAAAGCGGTGTTCAAACCACACATGTGAGGTATCGGCGCGATAGGTAGAGCGAGAGCAATAATTCTAGTCCTAGATCTCCTCTGTAACTCAAAACATGCAACCTGTAGAATTTTTTTAAACGTCGCCTATGGAGATTTTAAAGGGTAAAAGTTAGTCGCCATTCCACGAGCGGACGCAATTTTGAAGCGTGACATGTTGGGTATCAATTTACTCAGCGTAACATTATCTTTCACAATATAAAAAAAAAATTGGGCTAACTTTACTGTTGTCTTATTTTTTTATTAAAAAAAAAAAGTGTATTTTTTCCCAAAAAAAGTGCACTTGTAAGACCGCTGCGCAAATACGGTGTGACAGAAAGTATTGCAACAACCGCCATTTTATTCTCTAGGGTGTTAGAATAAAAAAATATATATAATGTTTGGGGGTTCTAATTAGAGGGAAGGAGATGGCAGGGAAAACAGACAGGGAAACTCCATTAGCATTGCTGGTTGTCATACCAACTGCCACCACAAGATGGCGCTAGAAGGAAGCATAGGCCTGCAGAAGGCCGCAAAGCCGCGGCCTCAATTACCGGCCCGACGCGATCCCGCGGCGCAGAGGGGGGGGGGCACGGAGACACAGAATACCCCAGCTGTGCTGCCCCAGGCGGCTAATTCTAGTCGCAATGGCGACCTGGTGCCCTGGATTTGTCGAGCCCTGCCTTAGGGGTCGATAAAATATGAAAAATCTGGCTTTTTTCTGGGCACTGAGTACAAAATCATTTATAAAAGTTGACCAAATCTAGATTTGAATGGAGATATACAGGCTTGAGCTTCTAGAGCAGCCATTCTCAACTAGGGTTCCTCCAGAGGTTGCTTCGGTGTCCCTTGAGCGATGACCGATTGACCTCCCATCTGATGGTGCCTGCCTAGTCCTGGGACCAATGGAATTTGCCAGAGCCAGAAGCATGAGACCAATGATTGTTTTAGCCATCTGAAAAGGAGGCATTCCAATCACCACTGTAAGGCCCCTTTCACACTGGGGCGCTCATAGCGTCGGCGGTAAAAAGCTGCTATTTCTCGGCATTTTGTCCGCTAGCGGTGCTGTTTTAACCCCCGTTAGCGACTGAGAAAGGGTTAAAACCACCCGCAATGTGCTGCTGAAGCAGCGCATTGCGGGGGGTATGGCCGCGCTGTCCCATTGACTTCAATGGGCAGCAGCGGCAAATGAGTGGTATACACACCGCTCCAAAGATGCGGCTAGCAGGACTTTTTTTCTCGTCCTGCCAGCGCATCGCCTCAGTGTGATAGCACTTATGCTTTCACATTGAGACTGCAGGGCAGGAGTTTTTCAGGCGGTATTTAGGCGATATTTTTAGCGCTAAAACGCCTGAAAAACTCAGTGTGGAATGGGGCCTAAGGGGGACATGCTTCCCTCTAACCACCAATGTAAGGGGTATTTCCCACTGATATCTGATGAATTAGTTCCTCAAGACCTTAGTCCTCTGTATAAAAATGTTGAGAACAGCTGTTCTAGAACATCTAAGCTACAAGTATTGTTAAAATTATTTATTGGGGAGTTTAAAAAAAAATAGGATTTTTTACTCACCGTAAAATCCTTTTCTCTGAGTCCATGGACCGACACAGTTTGTCAAAAAGCAGTACAAACTTAAAAAGGAGGGGTGGGTGCTGTGTCGGTCCATGGACTCAGAGAAAAGGATTTTACGGTGAGTAAAAAATCCTATTTACTCTTTCGTCCATGGACCGAAACAGCTTCTCTATTGACAAAGTGGGACGTCCCAAAGCAGTGTCGGAGAAAAAACGAGGGGTGGTAGCAGCATAAAAAATAGGATTTTTATAACAGCTTACCTGTAAAATCCTTTTCTTGGAGTACACCACGGGACACAGAGCTAGTCATTACATAATGGGTTAAGGGTCACCAGCGGTGATTGGACACTGGCACAACCAATGGAAGACAGTTCCCCTCCATATAACCCCTCCCATCAGGGAAGTACCTCAGTTTTGTAGCAAAGCAGTAAGGTTCCCATAAGAAGGGGGGGACCTCTGTGTCCCGTGGTGTACTCCAAGAAAAGGATTTTACAGGTAAGCTGTTATAAAAATCCTATTTTCTTTATCGTACACCACGGGACACAGAGCTAGTCATTACATAATGGGACGTCCCAGAGCAATGCTCATATGAAGGGGGGGAGACACAGATCAAAACAGGCCGCTTGCGGACCAGAAGCCCTATACTGCTGCCTGCAGCACACTTCGCCCAAAGGCGGAATCCTCATGTCCTTTCACATCTATTTGATAGAATTTGGAAAATGTATGGACTGAGGACCAAGTTGCAGCCTTACAGATCTGAGCCATCGAAGCCTGGTGGTGCACTGCCCATGAAGCACTTATCGCCCTGGTAGAGTGCGCCTTAACAGGAAAAGGAGGAGTCCTGTTCTTTAAACCATAAGCTTGAACAATTACTTGTCTAATCCACCTGGAAATGGTGGATTTTGATACCGCTTGGCCCTTCTTGGGACCATCTGGTAAAATAAACAAAACATCTGTTTTACGTATCTGAGCGGTTGCTTGCAGATACACCCTTACCGCTCTCACTAGATCTAGAGAGTGTAATAATTTTTCCCCCGCCGTCCGCGGGTTTGGAAAAAAGGAAGGCAGAACAATGTCTTGATTCAAGTGAAAAGCCGACACCACCTTAGGCAGAAAAGCCGGATGGGGTCGTAGTACGATCTTGTCCTTGTGACAAATTAGATAAGGCTCTTTACAAGAAAGAGCTGCTAGCTCTGATACTCTCCTAGCAGAAGCTATAGCAATCAGAAAGGCCAATTTCCTACTTAATATAATTAAAGGAATATGGCGAATAGGTTCAAAAGGTTGCTTTTGCAACACTGACAATACCAAATTCAAATCCCATGGACACAAGGGAGACCTGACTGGAGGATTTATCCTCAGTACCCCCTGAATGAATGTCCGAACTAGGGAATGAGATGCCAATGGTCTCTGAAAGAAGACTGATAGAGCCGATATTTGCCCTTTGATGGTGCTAAGGGCTAATTTCATATCCACTCCTAACTGGCAAAAAGCAAGAATCCTACTTATTTCATATTTCAGAGGATTCCAACTTCTGGATTCACACCAGGAAACGTATGCTTTCCAGACTCTATGATAGATGAGTCTGGAGGCTGGCTTTCTAGCATTAATGAGCGTAGAAAGAACCAGGCCAGAGACCCCTCTCTTTTTCAAAATGTGGGTCTCAGCAGCCAGGCCGTCAAATTTAGCCTTTGTAAGGAAGGGTGGAATACTGGACCCTGTGACAACAGGTCGTGTCGAAGTGGAAGCTTCCAGGGCCTTCCTATCGCCATTTTTACGATCTCGGCATACCAAGGCCTCCTGGGCCAGTTTGGGGCCACTAGGATTACTGGTATTCCCTCCTCATTGATCCTGCGAAGCAGTCTTTGTAGAAGAGGGATCGGAGGGAATGCATAGATCAGTGAGAACTGATTCCATGGAGTTATTAGAGCGTCTGTCCCGTAGGCTAGAGGATCTCTCGTTCTGGACACAAAGTTGTCCAATTTCTTGTTGAACCTGGAAGCTAGCAGGTCTACATCTGGGTTTCCCCATCTCAGACATATGGCCTGAAAGATCTCTGGGTGAAGAGACCACTCTCCTGGTAGCAGCTGCTGACGACTCAGGTAGTCTGCTTGCCAGTTTTCTATCCCTGGAATGAAGATTGCAGAGATGCAAGGTACATGCTCTTCTGCCCATGCCAAGATCCGGTTCACCTCTCTTTGGGCTGCCCGACTGTGGGTGCCTCCTTGGTGATTGATGTAAGCTACTGCCGTAGCATTGTCGGATTGAACCCGAACTGGGTAGCCCTGTAACCTGTATGTCCAGGTTTTGAGGGCTAGATATACCGCCCGGATCTCTAGCACATTGATGGGCAGGATCCCCTGAGTCTTGGCCCAGGTTCCCTGGGTAGAAGCCTTCTCGAATACTGCACCCCAGCCCGATAGGCTGGCATCCGTAGATACCACCTTCCAGGCCACTGGGAGGAAGGACTTTCCCTTCCGTAAATTCCTGGCTTCTAGCCACCAATTGAAGCTGTGGCGTACTTGTGAGGACAGGCGCATGGGTATATCCAGAGCTTGGCTCTTCCTGTTCCAGGAGGCTAAAATATTGCCTTGAAGTAGTCTCGAATGAAACTGGGCGTAAGGGACCGCCTCGAAGGAGGCTACCATCTTTCCCAATAGTCTCATGCAAAGGCGAATAGACGGCCTCTTGTTTGCTTTGACCTTGTGGATCAGGTCTTTCAGAGACTGTATCTTTGGCTCTGGCAGGTATACCCTGTTTTGGGCTGTATCTATGATCATGCCCAGGTACACTATCCTTCTTTGGGCCTGGAGAGAGGATTTTTGTAAGTTTATAATCCATCCTAAATGCTCCAGGTATCCTACTGTAGTGTCTACAGCGTGATCCAATCCCTCCTTTGACTGATCTATTAATAGTAGATCGTCTAGATAGGCTGTTACCGCAATGCCCCGTGTTCTTAGGTTTGCTAACAGAGGAGCTAGCACCTTTGTGAATACTCTGGGCGCGGTGGCTACACCAAATGGCAGGGCCACAAATTGAAAGTGGCGATCTTCTACCGCAAACCTTAGGAATCTTTGGTGAGCGGGGAGGATTGGTATGTGTAGATATGCGTCTTTGATATCTATGGACGCAATGAATTCTCCGCCTTTTAAAGTAGCGACCACGGATCGAATCGTTTCCATTCGAAAATGGCGAACGTTCAGAAACTAGTTTCGATTTTTTAGATCCAGGATGGGTCTGACTTCTCCGTTCGGTTTTGGAATCACAAAGAGGTTTGAGTAAAAACCTGAACCTTGCTCCTTTTGGGGTACCTCTGTAACCACACCTTGAGCTATTAAGTGATTCAAACCTTTGAAGAAGGATCCTCTTTTTTGTGGATCCTTGGAGAGTCTTGAACTTCGGAATTGAGAAGATCGGATCTCTCGAAATTCCAGTCTGTACCCTGAGGATATTGTGGATACCACCCATTTGTCCTGGGTTTCTGTCCGCCAAGTCGCTGAGAACTGACGAAGCCTTCCCCCCACTCGGCCGAGCGGGGGCGCCCCTTCAATGAGAGGTTTTGGGGGCTTGCTTATTAGCTCTTGAACCCCACGGCTTCTTGTTCTTCTGAGCCTGTTCTTTGGCTTTTTTGGGCGGCTGAAAAGGCCGTCGCCACTGGCTGAAGTCAGATTTCCCGGGAGCTGGGGAGAGAGTGTGTTTAAAACAAGGTCTCTTGTTTTTCTTTCTCTCAGGTAAAAGTGTAGTTTTACCACTTGATATCTTTTGGATATATCTTTCTAAATCTTCCCCAAAAAGGCGTTCGCCATGGAACGGGAAACTTGCCAACAACTTTTTGCATGGGGCTTCCGCTGACCAATGCTTAAGCCAAAGTACTCTGCGCATCTGTACCAGCTGGAGTGTAAGGCGTGATGCCTGTATGATAGAATCTCTCATGGCATCCACTGTGAAGCATAAGGCTTTAGGCAAATTCTCCCAATTTTTAGCCTGCTCTGAAGGCAGCTCCTTCAGCCCCTGCTTTACCTGTTGGCTGACGACCTGACCCATACCGACTGCTGCTACTGCAGGTTGGATAATTGAGCCGGCCAAAAGGAAGGAGGATTTCAGTAAGGATTCCAACTTCTTCTCAGAAGGATCTTTAAACACTTGTACATTATCCACTGGACATGTCAGGTTCTTATTTACACAAGAAATAGCCGCATCTCCCGTAGGCAGGCTCCATTTCTTTAAAAAAATTTCCTCCATAGGATAAAGAATGTTAAACTTTTTTGGAGGTGAAAAACGCTTATCTGGATGTTGCCAGTCTGCGTACAATAGATCCTCTAGTAACGGATGAACCAGGAAGGAGCATGCACCTTGCAGGGATCTTAATGATCCTAGGGAGGAAACAGGTGATTCTGTTACCTCCAAAGAGGGTAACCTAAATGCAGCTCGCACGGCTCCTGCATAGCATTGCACCTGTGACTTTAAAATCTGGGATACCGAAAAAAGGCTCATCCGATATCCCTGATCCGTCTGACTCCTCATCCTCTGCTGATGTAGCCTCCTCCTCATCCTCCTCCTCCTCAGGTACTTCTGAAGGGAGGTCCAATACTGGAGGAGATCTGCTTCGCTTATTGTCCTTTTTAGAGGATTTAGCGATTAAAGTAGCAATTTTCTCCTCCAGATTATTTAGGGCAGCTGATAAAGTGTCCTCAGTGACATATGCAGGCCCAGGCTTCACTGGGGAAGCCGCCATACCTGACAGAGGTAATGGCTCATCCTGTACAGGTGCTTTTGGCAACACAGGAGAGGAAGGTACCGAGTCAGCACAGCTAGAGCCCCCTGTCTCAGGCGGCGGTGCTCTTTTATCTCTTTTTGTCCGCATTACTTCCCCTGGAAGGCTTACTGTTTAGACAAAATACAAGGTACCTAAATGCATATACTACCGTGTTCAGTTTAGCAAATACATTAAGTATGCAACTTTTAACACATAACTATGCATAACATGGATGTCTTCTAGGAAGTACCCAATCCAACCACATGGAGTCTTACGTCCCTGTATAGCTGCTGTGTTTCTCTGCCAGGAACAAGAGAACTAACGAGCTTGCTTGCTGCTGCAGTGTTTTTTACACTGACAGTCTTTTAAATTTGGCGCCGTTTCTGTGCCTGCGCGCGCCACGTGCCCGCGCACGCCTCGCCCCCCCCCCCCTCCGATAAAGCGCGCGCGGCCTTTAGCGCTATGGTGGTGGCCATAGTGAGAGAGGACTCTCATCAGCCCCTGTCCCCACTTACCTGCATCTGCAGGTGTCTGTATCGGCCACCGGAAGGAGGAGCGGGGTGCTCAAGCAAGCTCAGCAGCGGAGGTGACGAGCAGTGTACTTCGCCGAAGCCGACACTGAACAGAGTGAGGTGAGTATATTCAGCTCTTTACTCCCCCCAGTGGTGGAAAAAAAGAAGACATCCACTTTTTGAAAAAGGTCCCAACCTAGTTATGGACCTTCTAATCTCACCTTATCCACGCCGCAGGTTTTTCTGCTGAAAGTTTTCAGACAGATACCAAACTTAGCCCACCGTGAAGGGTGATGTGTGCCAACCTTCAGGGATATGGGTTCCTATTTAAAGGATACCTCTCCCCTGGGCCTTGTACAAGACTCTTACCAGGACTTTATAGCAAAATAGCGAAAGTGCTGGATCTTAGAGCCCAGTCCTCCGAAGAGAGACATTACAGGCGACGCCTCATGGATGAGGCCCGGATCCCATCCAGATTCAGCTCATTTGTAGGCGTCTTGGATGGATCCGAAAGCATAGCTCTTTTACCCCCAGAGGGTCTCTTTGGTAGAGCTTTCCTTTAGCACCTCCTAACGCGTCCAACACCTTTCGACACTGGCGAAAAAACTGAGGTACTTCCCTGATGGGAGGGGTTATATGGAGGGGAACTGTCTTCCATTGGTTGTGCCAGTGTCCAATCACCGCTGGTGACCCTTAACCCATTATGTAATGACTAGCTCTGTGTCCCGTGGTGTACGATAAAGAAATAAACTTCACCCCAACGGAGGAGTTGCAACTCTAAACAGCCGCCTGCAAAACTTTGCGGCCGAAAGAGGCATCCGATGATGCACCTACATCAACCTTGTAGAATTTTGTGAAAAGCAGAGTTAGTTTCTTACCGGTAACTCTGTTTCCAGTAGTCTTCCAAGGCAGCCCTTGAGAGATGGAGCTCCTCCTCACAATCAGGAAACACATTGCCATTAATTTTTCCTCCCCTTAAGAGGCGGTCCCTCAGGTCCCTGGTCAGTCATCCGAGAACCGAAGGCCGGAATCTGAAACGATATAATACACAACACAACCCCACGAGGTTAGACATTTTAGGGTGGGATCGTGCTGCCTTGGAAGACTACTGGAAACAGAGTTACCGGTAAGAAACTAACTCTGCTTTTCCCCCAGTCGTCTTCCAAGTCAGCCCTTGAGAGGATAACCAAGAACTCACCAGATCTAGGGTGGGACAACGGCTTGGAGGACTTTCCTACCAAAAGCCTGATCCTGGCTGGAAATCAGATCCAGTCTGTAATGCTGAACAAAGGTCGAGAATCTTGACCAGGTTGCAGCCCTGCAGATTTGTTCTGGAGTGGCTCCTGCCCTTTCTGCCCATGAGGCTGCTGAAGCCCTTGTTGAATGAGCTTTAAGTTCTTTAGGTGGTGTAGTCTCCATGACCCTATAGCACTCTAGTATGGCTGTCTTGATCCATCTAGCTATTGTCCTTTTGGAGGCTTGTTTACCCTTTAGTTGGCCTGCGTATAAGACAAATAGGGCATCTGATGTTCTAAATTCATTAGTGATTTCTAAATATTGAAGTAGACATTCTGACATCAAGAAGACTTAGTTCCTGCTCTTTGCTGTTATTGGGAGAACTGCAAAATGAAGGCAAGACTATATCCTGGGATTTGTGAAAAGTTGACGTCACTTTTGGAGTAAATCCCGGATCTGTTTGAAGGACGATACGATCGTCATGAATCTTCAAAAAAGGTTCCCTAACGGATAGAGCCTGTATTTCCCCTATCCTACGTGCCGTTGTGATGGCTACTAGGAAAACTGTTTTAAGAGTCAGTAATCTTAAAGATGTATCTTGTAGTGGCTCGAAGGGATGTTTAATGATTCCCCTGAGGACCACTGACAAATCCCAAGTGGGACATTTTTGTGTCTTGGGCTTTTTGTATTTTGCCAATGCCCTGCAAAAACGAGAGACCAAAGGGTCCTCTTGTAGTGTCCTTTCTAGATACACCGAGAGCGCTGCAATCTGTACTTTCAGAGTACTGAGCGCTAACCCTTTATCAGCGCCCTGCTGTAAAAATTCAAGGATGGTGGGTGTATCCATTTATAGTTTTTTATTTTCAGTGCACCAACTGTTAAATTTTCTCCAGGTCTTTCTATAGATGGCTCTGGTGTTTGGTTTCCTAACGCTCAGAAGCGTTGTCACCACCTTATCTGAGAGTCCTTTAGATCTCAAGAGGTCCTCCTCAGTAACCAGGCCGCCCATTTGAAACTCTCTTGTTTTAGGCCTGTCAGGGGTCCCTGACACATCAGGTCTTCCCTGTGAGGTAGAAGCCACGGCTCTGCTGCCGAGAGACTGAGGAGTTGAGAGAACCAGGCTCTCTTGGGCCAGTATGGTGCGATCAGTATCAGTTTCGTCTGTTCCTGTAGAAACTTCTTTACCACCCGTGGTATCAGATGAACCGGAGGGAAGGCATAGCATAGTTTGAAGTTCCAAGGGTTTTGTAGAGCGTCTATCCCAAGAGGCTGATCTTGTTGGGCTAGCGAGAAGAAATGTTTCACCTGAGCATTCTTCCGAGAGGCAAACAGGTCTATGTTTGGCATTCCCCAGCGGGCTGTAATTTCCCTGAACACCTCCGGGTGTAATACCCATTCCTCTTGGGAGATCTCCTGGCGGCTGAGGAAGTCCGCTACCTGGTTGTCTTCCCCTTTTAGATGGACTGCTCCTAGTGACAGCAGATTCCCTTCTGCCCACCTGAAAATTTGGTTGGAGATGTGGCTTAGGGATGGGCTTCTTGCGCCCCCTTGCTTGTTCACATAAGCCACTGCTGTGGCATTGTCCGAAAGAATCAGAATGTGACGACTTCTGAGTTGGTTTTGGAAAAACTCCATGGCCTTGGCTATCGCCATAAGTTCTCTCCAGTTCGAAGATGCCTTGGCTTCTTCCGGGGACCATCTCCCCTGAGCAGGTTGCCCTGCTAGGTGAGCTCCCCAACCCCAACTGCTTGCGTCTGTGGTCAATTTCTGTGAGGTCGGAAATGACCAAGCCAGACCCTGATTTAGGTTCGTGTGGATCCTCCACCACCACAGCGACCTTTTTACGGATGTCGGGAGTAAAACTGACATGTCCAGATCTTCTCTTTGGTTTTTTAAGAGAAATACTTGAAGTGACCTTAGATGGTATTTTGCCCACTGGACTGCTGGTATCGATGATGTCATCAGACCCAGAACCGACATCAGCTCCCTGATAGATATTGGGAGGTTGTTCTGTATTAAACTCACCCTCTTGATGAGGTTTTGGATTTTCTCCTCCGGTAGGGAAGTCTTCTGTTCTATGGAGTTGAGCAGATATCCCAGGAACCGAATGTTCTGAGTGGGACACAGATTGGACTTTTCTACGTTTAGAATCCAGCCTAGTGACTTTAACCACAGTTGAGCTTCTGTGAGGTCTTTTGTCAGCTGTGCTTTCGAAGGCGCTGCAAATAGTAGATCGTCTAAGTATGGTATTACGGTCATCTTTTTTAACCTTAGAGGGGCCAGAGCTTCTGCTAACACTTTGGTGAATATCCTTGGGGATGAGGATAACCCGAAAGGAAGAGCTCTGCTCTGGAAATGATATTCCTTTCCCTCTATCTCCACTGCTAACCTCAGATATTTCTGGGACTCCTGTCGGATGGGAATGTGGAGATATGCATCCCTGAGATCCATGGTCGCCATGAAGGTTTCTGGTTGCAAAATGTTTTTGACCGAAAATATGAACTCCATGCGAAATTTTTTGTACTGAATCGCTTGGTTTAACGGTTTTAAGTTTAGTATTAACCGAAACTTCCCGGAAGGTTTTTTGATCACAAAAATGTGAGAGTAAAAACCCTTTCTTTTTTCCTTCTCTGGGACTGGAGTAAGGACCTTCTGGTCCACCATCTCCCCTAGTAACAGTGGAAGGGCCCTGGCTTTCTCTGGATCCCTGGGAAGTCTTGTTACTAGAAATCTCTCTGGAGGATGACAATTGAATTCCAGAGAGTAGCCCCTTGCGATAATGTCCAGAATAAATTGATTGGCTGTCGCCTTCTGCCATTGAGGTAGGAAGGTAGCCAGTCTTCCCCCTACTGGCACTCTGTTGTCATTGTTTGGAAACTTGGTTAGAAGAGCCAAAGAGGACATTACTCTTTGGTTTCCCCTTGTGACCTGTCCAGTTTTTCTTAGGGTACTCTTTCTTTTCTTCCTGGGGACGATCTCTTCGCCCACGAAAAAACCTTTTTTGTGGAGGTTTTCGTTTTTCAGCAGGAAAGGCTTTCTTCCTGTCTGCTGTTCTTTCCAAGGCCTCGTCCAGGCCGGAACCAAAAAGCAAATCCCCAGTAAATGGGAGATTGCACAGCCTTGGTTTTGGATGCAGCATCACCTGTCCAGGTCTTCATCCAAATCGCACGCCTTGCTGCAACTGCTAGTCCACCTGACCTTGCTGCCAGCTTGACGGATTCTGCGGATGCATCCGCAATATAGCCGACCGCTTTGGAGAGAACTGGAAGTGTATTCAGAATCTCCTCCCTAGGCGTACCATTTTTAATATGGTCTTGCAGCTGTGAGAGCCAAAACTCTAAGTTTCTTGCCACGCAAGTGGTGGCTAGGGCTGGCTTCAGACTAGCGACACTAGTCTTCCAAGCTCTTTTTAGGATAACGTCACACTTTTTTATCCATGCCATCTTTTAGGTGTCCCATGTCTTCAAATGCCAATGAAGAATTTTTTGAGACCTTAGAAAGTGGCGCGTCCAATTTGGGATTTTTATTCCAAACCTCTTTTGGATCTTCACTAAAAGGAAATCGCTTTTTGTGACTGGCCGCAATAAAAGGTTTCCTTTCTGGGTCTGCCCATTAGTTTGTCATGGTATCTGACATTACCGGATGAACTGGGAATACTTTGGATTTTTTCTTCCTCAGACCCTGGTACATCAGGTCATGTTTGGAAGGCAGTTCTTTTTCATGCTCAATTTCCAAAGTTTCGTAAATGGCCCCAAGCAAATCATCCACATCTTCTAGAGAACTTGTATTTGGGTCCCTTTCTTTCTTCTCTCCCATCTTCCTGCTCTGGATCTGAGCTATCGGTAGCCATAACACTAGCTGTGCTGCTGCCCGCTCGCTCCCTCACCGACTCGTGCGACCCTGAGGCGACTTCTGATCTGGGTGAGGCCATGGGAGAGGAAACTCCAGTAGGGACTGCTGGAGATTTAGCTTCTGCGATAAACTTTTTGAGATCCTTAAAGGTGTTAGCCATATCATCTCTTACGGATCCAAAAATCTTCGCATAAACTGCATCTGACTGTTTTTCAACCAGTTTGTCAATGCATGTTTTGCATAGCGGCTCTGTGTCTTCCAAGAGCATCTTGGTATTACACTTTGCACACCGCTTTTTGGGAGTGGGCTTTGGCTCTTTAGGTGGTTTCACCTGCCAAAAGATAAACACAGGGGGACCCATGGCGGTGAGAAAAAAATACACACTGCACCACACATTACTAAAGTGCACACCCAGTGACATTAGTAACCCCCTGGCCCCAGCTTGCTAGTGCCCCATCACCACCTAGCTGCTGTCCCAATACAAAGGATACAAAGGTCACCCACTGGTGCCTACCTGCATCCTGCTGGTGCTTTTGCCTCCTGGAGCCTGGGCCGATGGAATCTCATCCTCTTCCAGCATCCTGGCTTGCTGTGGCGTTCGGTACTGTCGTCTGCAGCCACGTCCACGCTACTAGCACCAGCTGACCGTTCGAATTTCCCGCGCCTTTAAGGGGATTGGACCAGCTTCCCCGGCGCACGCCGATTGCGTCATTCCTACCCGGAAATGACGCCCCGCGTCTTCCGGGTCAAGCGGCGTTCAGACGTGGGTACACGCCCCCCCCTGACGCCGCCAAGGGAACGCAGCAATGGCGCCTTTCTCCTCACCTGGGCACAGAGGAAATTCGAACCCGGGACACCTCCTGCACTCAGCCTAAGGAGGGTTGCCCGTGGTCAAGATCCGTCCTCCTCCACGCCAGTGACGCGGCTCCGGTAAGGTCCACTGACCCCCTGCCGCACAGGGACTCCATACAGTCAGCCCTGGTGACATACACTGCTGCACCCGCAGACACCTGTCCCGGTCAGCCCATGAGAGATGGAGCCCCCCCTCAGGTCCTTTTTGGCAACATGTCTCCTCCGGACGGAGGAAACACTAAGACTGACCAGGGACCTGAGGGACCGCCTCTTAAGGGGAGGAAAAATTAATGGCAATGTGTTTCCTGATTGTGAGGAGGAGCTCCATCTCTCAAGGGCTGACTTGGAAGACGACTGGGGGAAAGTGTGAGCGGACGACCAAGTCGCCGTTTTACATAATTGGGAAACAGATGCTTGATGTCGGAAAGCCCAAGAGGCACCCATTGCCCTGGTCGAATGCGCCATGACAGGAAAGGGGGGCGCTTGACCCTTTAAGGCGTAGGCCTGAATTACTGTCGGATCCATCTAGAGATGGTGGCCGATGAGACTGCTTGGCCCTTCTTGGGACCAGCCACCGAAACAAACAGTGAGTCTGACTTCTGGAACAGGGAAGTAGCAGATAGGTCTACTCTCAAAGCTCGGACAACGTCCAAGGAATGCAACGACTCCTCCTTAGGATTCGACGGATGAGGACACAAGGATGGAAGTACAATGTCTTTGTTGAGATGAAAAGCCAAAAACGACTTTCGGAAGAAAGGAAGGCTGCAGCCAAAGCACCACCTTATCCTTGTGGAAAACCAAATAGTAAACCTTGCAGGACAAGGCTACCAGCTCAGAGACTCGTCTAACCGACGTAACAGCCACCAAAAAGACCACTTTCTGAGAAAGTGTCAACAGGGGATTCTCTAATATTCTCAAATGGTGCCTTCTGAAGCACCGAGAGGACCAAGTTCAAGTCCCACAGAGGTAGCGGGGGACGGACCGGAGGAGCCACATGTCGAACCCCCTGCACAAATGTACTCACGAGAGAATGAGTCGCCAGGGGTCGCTGAAAAAGGACAGCCAGGGTAGATATCTGTCCCTTAAATCGTACTTAGGGCAAGCCTTTGGTCCACCCCACATGCTGTAAAAACAGCAGGATTCTGGAAACCAAATAAGTACGCGGATGCTATTTCATTTCCTCACACATGGAGATGTAGGCCTTCCAAGTGCAGTGATAAACCTTCCTAGAGGATGGTTTCCGAGCACTTCTCATAGTAGAGATTACTGAATCTGACGGGCCCCGGTCTCTCAGTACCTGGTTCTCAACAGCCATGCCGGTAAAGCAGGATGGAGTATGGGACCTTGCGATAGCAGGTCCTTCCGTAGTGGTAGGCGCCAGGGGACGTCAACTACCAGACGTACTAGATCGGCGTACCAAGGACGCTGAGGCCAATCTGGAGCGATTAGGATTATTGGAATTCCCTCTGCCTCCACTCTGCGGAGCAGAAGAGGAAGAAGCCTTAAGGAAGGGAAGGCATAGATTAGCCGATACTGACCCCATGATGCCACCAACGCATCCGTTGCGTCTGCCCATGGGTCTCTTGACCGGGCCACAAACCTCAATACCTTCCGATTGAGTCGGGAAGCCAGAAGATCTAATGTCTGGTGTGCCCCATCTTTGGCAGAGGAGTTGGAACACCTTCGGGTGTAAGGACCATTCTCCCTGGTCCAGCATCTGGCGGCTCAGGTAGTCCGCCTACCAGTTTTCCACACCCGGAATGTACACGGCCGACAGTGCCGGTACGCTCCTCTCAGCCCACTTCAGGATGCGAGCGACCTCCGATGCTGCAGCTGAGCTTCTTGTTCCTCCTTGATGATTGACATATGCCACTGCTGTGGCGTTGTCTGACTGGATCCTGACTGGACGGTCCCTTGCAGCCTCTGAGACCATTTGAAGACTTCCAGGACATTGATCGGCAGGAGGGCTTCCTCTGGGGTCCAGCGACCTTGCGCCGACTGAACACCCCAGACTCCCCCCCAACCTGTAAGGCTGGCGTCCGTGGTGATCACTATCCAGTAAACCGGAAGAAATTACTTCCCGGCCATTAGAGCCGGTGCTGTCAGCCACCATACCAGGGATCTCCTGACTAGGTGGCTCACTCGGATTTGATAATCCAGAGATGATGGACATCTGTTCCATCTGGACAGAACTTCCTTCTGTAACACTCGAGTGTGGTATTAAGCATATGGGACCGCCTCGAAGGAGGCTACCATGAGGCCTAACACTCGCATGCAAAAACAGAGTGACGACCAATTCCTGCAGCCTGGAGGGTCTGCAACTTCTACACAGGGAGGAATACCTTTGCCTCTGAGGAATCCAGAATCAACCCCAGGTACACTGGGCACCAATACTGACTTTTGCGTGTTTAGTATCCAACCACAGTCTCGAAGAGTCTGACAGGTAATGGACACGCTTACCTCTAATTCTGAACTTCAAGGGGCCTTCAGTAGAAGGTCATCCAAGTAGCCCATGATAGCGATACCCCGCTGTCTTAGAAGTGCCAGAATCGTCCTGGGTGCTGAGGCAAGGCCAAACGGGAGGGCCACAAACTGGTAGTGGTTCTTCCCGATAGCAAATCGCAGAAACCTCTGGTGTCTGGAGTATATAGCGACATGCAGGTATGCGTCCTTGATGTCCAAAGAGGCCAGAAAGTCCCCCGGATGGAGAGCCGTGACTACAGATCGAACTGACTCCATCCGAAATCTTTGTACCTTCACAAAGCAATTGAGGGCTCTGAGATCCAAGATTGGACGAACCCCCGCCTTCTTCGGCACAATGAACAGATTTGAGTAAAAACTCTGACCCCGTTCCTGTTCTGGAACAGAAATAACTACCCCGCGTTCCAGTAGACCCTGGACTGCCCCATACACTGCCTCCCGACGGGTCGGTAGTAGCTGGAGATTGGAGGTGACGAATCTGTCCGGTGGACAAGAGAGAAATTCTATCTTGTAGCCTGAGGAGATTACTTCGCAAACCCACCTGTCGGAGACTAGAGCTGTCCACTGAGTCGCAAATTTGCGAAGACGTCCCCCCACCCGAGAGCTGGGTGGGGGCGGACTTTCATGCGGGCGCAGATTTGTCCGCAGGCTTGTTGGGTCTGCGGGACCAAGGACGCTTTTGTCCTTGGGCAGGCGCCTTGTCGGCCTGGGGTCTTTTCCCTGTCGCCCTAGGGGGATTAAAAAACGCTTGCGTGCAGTAAAGGAGGGCCCTTGCTATTTTGGGGAAGCAGAGTGCTTTTACCTCCTGTGGCATCCTTGATGATGTTATCCAGAGAAGCCCCAAAAAGTCTGTCGCCCTTAAAAGGCAGATCCAACAGGGCTTTCTTGGAAGTCTGGTCCGCAGACCAGCCCTTTAGCCAGATCAGGCGGCGTATTGCTACTGCATAAACCGTAGCTTTTGACAGCAGGGGAATAGTATCCATGTCTGACTCGCAGACAAACTTAAGGCCCTGGACCACCTGGTCGGCCAAAGTTATCTTATCAGGAGGAGCATCTCGCTCCTTTAAACCCTGGAGTAGCAGTTTTGCCCATTCAGTAAGTGTCTGAGACACTAGGGCCAATGCCGGGCGTACTGCCGAGCCTACCACCGAGTATAGGTAGCGAGCGAGTGCTTCAGCCTTCTTATCCACAGGGTCCTTGAAAACAGGAGCCCCTTCTACTGGAATAGTGGTAGCTCTATTAAGTCTGGACACCGGAGGGTGCACTATAGGGGAAGAGGTCCATTTCATCAGAAAACTCTCCTCAAAAGGGGTAACCGTACCGCAAACCTCCTTGGGGCTGTAAAGACCCTCAGTGGGTTCTCCCATTCCTTGTATAAGCAGTGCGGGCAGGTTTACGAAACCCAAGGGGAACGGGAGTCTCTGCTGCTTCTGCAGTATTTTCCAACTTTAGCCTATCCAGCACTGCAGCAATAAGGTCAGATACCAAAGCCATCTCGCGTACTGACCTGGACTTGGAGTCATCCTCACTGTCCGATCGGTCACGGTCTGCAGTCTCTGATGCGTCAGAATCTGGGCCATGAGCCGTAGCTGGACCTGGTTCTGTCTCAGAAATATTCCCAGAAGATTGCAGGGGACGGGGGGGGGATGGGGGGGCGTTTACTACCCCCTTTATTCCCGTGTGCTGCTTCCACCCTGGCAGCAAACGCCTCTAGGATTGCCGACAGCTGCTAAATCTGGTGTTTCAGGGGAGAAGACATCTGGCTCAGAAGCCATGCTGACCAAACGCTGACACCCACAGGGCTCCAGGCACGATATCAATAGGCCACCCTCCTGCGCTGCAGAGATGCTGGGTCACCCAAAGGACTCTCCACCCTGGACCGGTACCGCTATGCTGCTGTGTGCTGCGCCTGTGATGCTGTCCCACCGCTGCTGTGTCAGTCTGCTTTTATCAGCGCTTCCTGTGTGAATTTTTCGCGCCAGTGTAATGCACCCTAGAGGCCGGAGACTCTCGCAAAATGTCCGCCAAAACGTCTGTATGGAAGATAATGTGGGCTCTAAGAAAATGGCCGCCGAGCCGAAGATAGAGGCCAAAGCAGCCGTAGACCACAAAAAGATGGCCGCCGAAAGGCAAGATATACATACAGGGTGGATTATTACAAACATGGCCGCCGATCAGTCGATAGAGGCCAGTGTGTGTGGAACTACAATAAAATGGCGCTGAAACCACAGGAAGATGGCCGACGGGCAGTCACTAGAGGCCAAAACAGGCATGGACCACAGCAAAATGGAGGAGCATGGAGGAGGAAGCACATACATGTAAGCAGAAATGACATTTCTTTTAAATGTTAGTTACAGCCAGCCCTGCTCCAGTGGAACCCCTTAGGTGACCCCCAGCACCCAGCAACCTTTAGCTAGAAGCCCAGGGAGGAGGTAAAGGCAGGGAGAGAGGGAAGAAAGGGGCCACAACCACTTATTTGGTCTCTCCAGGAATGTCCAGCCAAATCACCCAGCCGAGGCAGGGGAGTTTACTTTCCTATCCTGCATGTATCATGCTGGAAGACATTCCAAACAGATCATCGTCCGCGCACGGAAGGTGACTGTTGGCCAGGCATGCTGTGATTGGACCCAAGGGGACGATCATATGTATTGCCCTGGAAGTGCGACGCTCACCGGACAGGCTGCTGCGACTCAGCCGTAAGGTCAGCTGAAGCTGAGCGGTCCGATGCAAGCCTTGGAGCGTAAGCTCACCGGCCAGGCTGCTGCGACTCGGCCGTAAGGTCAGCTGAAGCTGAGCGGTCCGATGCAAGCCTTGGAGCGTAAGCTCACCGGCCAGGCTGCTGCGACTCGGCCGTAAGGTCAGCCGAAGCTGAGCGGTCCGATGCAAGCCCTGGAGCGTAGGCTCACCGGCCACCCGTGGAGCGACGGGCATGTCGTGGAAAACCCAGCGCGTAGCTAGGGTCGGCACACGCTCGATGGCCGAAACTGGGGAGATTACAAGGATCCAGCCTGTCACCCAGTCGGCAATTGATCGAAGATCGCAGGAAACAAAAAAAATGTAGCAAAAAAATATAGTTTTCCCCCGGGCCAATGGGCCCGAAGGGAGCCATGTCCTACTCCTTGCTAGACAGAAAAAAACTGATCTGCGAGATGCAGACTGAGGGGATATACTCAGAGGGTCCGCCCCTGGGCGGTACTGTAGAAGGTGTGATGCAACACTTTTTACAAGTTTTATGCCTAGTCACTCCTAATTAACGGATAATACCCACTTTGTCAATAGAGAAGCTGTGTCGGTCCATGGACGAAAGAGTAAATAGGATTTTTGTACCCACCGTAAAATCATTTTCTCTGACGTCCATGGACTGACATAGCATCTTCATTCTTGACAAAGTGGGTTATGTTCCTGCTCATAGGAAAAGACTAGGCAGAATGTTAGATGTTTTAAACATACATTCCCTTACCAGAGCTGAACAGCCACGCCCAGGGGGCGGTCCCTCCGGACATAACCCTCCTACCTGCAGCCAGCTGTCTCAGTTCGTATCAAAGCAGTACAAACTAAAAAAGGAGGGGTGGGTGCTGTGTCAGTCCTTGGACATCAGAGAAAAGGATTTTACGGTGGCTGAGGAAGAAGGGTGCTCTTACCACCCGCATCATTTTTAATAAATGTCATCTAGGGAAGCACCAAATAATCTCCCTCCCCTAAAGGTTAAATCTGTCAGGAGCTTCACAGAGGCCAGGTCAGCAGACCAGCACTTAACCAAATAAGGCGACGCAATACCACCGCAGACACTGAGGCCCCAGAGATTAAAGGGGCAGCGTCCATAGTGGCATCGCACACATACACCAGGCCCTGTACTAGTTGGTCGGCCAGTGCGAAGCAACCTGGAGGAGGATCAGCCCCTGCCGTTAAAGCCAGAGACTGTAAGCCGGATGAAACATAGGACCTTGAGACTGAAGGTCCTCCCTCATCGGCAACCGCCAGGGAACGTCCGCGACGAGACGTACCAGATCAGCGTACCAGTGATGCTGAGGCCAATCCGGAACAATTAGGATCGCCGGAGTTTATATCTGGCGATAAGGACCCTATGGGGCCACAAACGCATCCGAGGCATCGCACAAGGATCCCTGGATCTGGCCACAACCTCGACCCTTGCGATTGAGTCGAGAGGCCATCAGGTCCACATCCGGCGTGCCACACCGTCGGTAAAGGAGTTGAAATATGTAAGGACCACTCTTCTTGGTCCGGCGTCTGGCGATTGGCGACTCAGATAGTCCGCCTGCCCATTGTCTATGCCCAGAATGTAAAATGGCCTACAGAGCCGGCACGTTTTTTCCGGCCCACTTCAGGATACGGACTACCTCGGAAGCTGCAGCTGAGCTCCGAGTTCCCCCTTGATGGTTTACATACGCCACCGCCATGGCGGTGTCCGACTGGTTCCTGATGGAGCGACCCCGTACTCTCTCCGACCCGAGGAGAGACACAGTCCGATGGCCCGTATTTCCAGAACAGTGATTGGTAAACAGGCTCGTCCGGAGTCCAAGGCCTGAGCCGACACGACTCCCCAGACTCCACCCCAGCCCGTCAGGCTGGTGTCCGTCGTGAGTACCGTCCATTGGATGGGAGGGGAACGACTTTCCGGACCGAAGAGCCGAGGATCTCAACCACCATGTCAGGGGCGCCCTGACCAGGTGAATCACCTGGATCTGAAGATCCAAGGACAACGGGGATTTGTCCCAGGTGGACAAGATCTCTTTCTGCAATGCCCTGGTGTGTGATTGGGCATACGGAACAGCCGCGAAGGAGGCCACCACGAGTCCCGGGACTCTCATGCAAAAACAGATTGACAACCATTTTTGGGATGTCAGCACCGGCACCGCGGACTGAAGTGTCAGCAACTTCTCCAGAGGTAGGATACCTTTGCCTCCAAGGAGTCCAGAATCAGAACTAGATACTCCAGACACTGAGTCGGGACCAGGACTGACTCCTGAATGTTCAGGAACCACCCGAGTCCCTGAGGGTCTAATTGACGATAGTCACCTTTCCTCTAAGTCTGATCCACTTTCTGCTCTTAGCAGAAGATCGTCCAGATAGCCCACGACAGCAATACCTCGCTGTAACAGAAGGCTAGAACCGGAGCAAGCACCTTGGTGAACACCCTTGGTGCCGAGGCTAGGCCGAAAGGAAGAGCCACAATCGATAGTGGACTTCGGTGATCGCAAAGCGCAGAAACTTCTGGTGACTTGCGCAGATCGGAACATGCAAGTAGGCGTCCTTGAAGTCCAAGGACGCCAGAAGAAAATCCCTTTGGTGGAGTGTAGCGATCACCGTGCGAATGGATTCCATGCGGAATTTCTGCACCTTCTCGAAGGCATTCAGGGCCTTGAGGTCCAGGATAGGTCGAACCACGTCCTATTTTTGGGACGACAAACAGAATCGAGTAGAATCCCTGAAAACTCTCCTGTGACGGAACCGGCACAATCACTCCGGACCTGATCAAATCCTGTACAGCCCCCAAGAGGGCTGCCCGACAGGTAGGAAGGAGAGGAAGATTTGAGGGAAAGAATCTGTCTGGGGGCCAGGATCGGAATACTATCCTGTATCCTAAGGTGACCACCTCGCACACCCACCAGTCGGAGATTCGGGAGGACCACTGATTCGTGACCTGCGAAGTCGTCCCCCCACCCCAGAGTCGGGCAGAGGCAAGACTTCACGCGGAGGCGGGCTTGGGAGCCGCTTGTTCGGCTTACGCACCCAGGGGCACTTGTGCCCACCAGCCGCACTGCCGTCAGTCTGAGAGGGCCTACCCGTGGACTCTGACTGACGAAAAAACCCCGTTTTGCTGGAAAGGAAGGCCCCTGTTTGCGGCGGGCCTCCTCACCCTTGCTAGTCTAAGGAAGAAGAGTGCTTTTACCTCCCATGACATCCATGATGATGTCATCCAGAGCAGCACCGAAAGGTCTACCACCTTTAAATGGTAGATCCGTCAGGAGCTTCCTAAGGCTAGGTCAGCAGACCAGCACTTCAACCAGATAAGACAACGCAATACCACCGCCGAGACAGAGGCCCTGGATATTAAAGGGGCCGCGTCCAACGTGGCGTCGCACACATAAACCAGGCCCTGAACCAGTTGGTGGGCCAGAGCAACTGTGTCTGGAGGAAGATTATGCTCCTGTACAGCTAGGTGCAACATTTTTGCCCAAGCTGTAAGTGTTTAAGACCCAAGGGTCGCCGCTACCACAGGCCGTAGAGCGGATCCCAACAAGGCAAACATGGCTCTGCTCACCACTTCTGACCTCCTGTCAGTGGGGTCCTCAAATGCAGGAGTCCCCTCCATCGGGAGAGTGATGGCCTTGTTCAACCGGGCGACTGGAGGGTCAACCCTGGGGGAGAATCCCACTTTTTAAGTAGGGCATCTTCAAGGGGTATCTGATAGACAAACGCCGCGGGACCATAAAAAAATTCTTCTGCGGCTTTTCCCAGACCTTATCAATGAGCTGGTCAAAGAAAGTACATATGGAAAAACCTCTTTAGAAGGCCTGGCCTTAAAAGAACCAAAGGAGACTGTAGCCGCCTGAGGTTCTGCATCCGCAGCATTTTAGCTTGAGAGTGTCCCTCACCGCAGTCATGAGTACACTAACAAGCGCCCTGTCATTTACTGACCCAGAACTGGAGTTTTCCTCATAAGGAATGTCCTGTTCAAAACCATCCAATACATTCAGAACTAGGGTCCTAAGCGGTAGTGGCTAGGCCCATATCTGAATCAGCGCACTGCCCTCATGAAGTAAAGTGGGGAGAGGGCGCTTTTTTGCTCCCTTGCGCTAGCACACAGCTCCCATCCTGGTCAGAAATGATTCCAGGACTGCCCACAACTGGTCCCTAGGGACCGCAGGTGCTGAAGCACTGCCTGTTGTCCACTGACATTTAGGGGAAGCTGGTGACAGAGACTTCATATTGCCCCCCTCTGAGACTCCTCAAATAAAAAGTCCACCCACAGGCTGTGCTGACTGAGGAGGGGGCGCCCAGGGGACTCACCAAACCGGACCAGGGACCGCTCAGTTCCGCTGTCTGTACCGCGCTGTGTCAGCGCTGGTGAGCTGTGAGGAGATTGTGAGGAGATTCACGCAGTTACAGCAGCGCTAGAGGCCCAAACTAGTGCTGAAGAGCGCGCGGATTACAAGAAAATGGGCGCCGCACTTCACTGAGGCGATCCGTGGCAAGATGGCCGCCATGACTCAGCAAAAGTGAAAAAAACAGCACACACACAGCGCCACTCGGCGCTCAGGCCCCAAAACACACAAAAAAAGGCCCCAAGCATATCTGCAGACCAGCATTAGCCCCTCCAAGAACAGTGTGACCCCCAGGCACCCCACACAGCACAGCGCCAGCAATGGTGACAGAGGGTGACAATGAAATACAGGGGGAGACAGGGAAAATCCCCCACAGAGAAACACAGCCTTTTGTACTCACCTGCAGGCAGGAGAGACTACTTACCCGTCCCCTGAGGGACCCACTTGTGTGTTTCTGACAGGACTATCACAGTGCAGTACTGAGTAGCTGTCGGCCCGGTCCACCGCAAAAGATACAGTCAGTCAGGAACTGTTCAGTCTTGAGAGGACCGTGGGAGCATGAAAGCAAACCCGGCCACCCCTGGAGTCATGGGGCATGTCGTGAACTGAGTCTCACGCACACAAGGCGAGGATCAGCACGCTCGATGGTCGGACAGGGAAGACTACGAGGATATCTTGTACCCAACCTGTTGCCCAGCCGACAGTTGATAGAAAATTCTCAAAAATAAAATAAAAAGAACTCCAGAAAAGGAATAAAAATAGGTCAGGAGACTGGCTCCTGAGAGAGCCACGTCTTCTTCTGCTAGGCAGAAAAAAACTGAAGTCTGCTGACTGTAGTGGGAGGGTTATGTCCGGAGGGACCGCCCCCTGGGTGGGGCTGTTCAGCTCTGGCTTTTAGAATGTATGTATAACATCTCACATTCTGCCTAGGTCTTCTCCTGCAAGCAGGGACATAAACCCACGTGTAAAGTGTAAAGAGACACCGTGTCAGTCCATGGATAAGAGAAAAAAAGATGAACCTCAAATGAACCAAAGGAGACAGCCCCCACCAGAGGTTCCTCAGCCACAGGATCCAGCTTGAGAGTGCCCCTCTCAGCATCAATGAGTTCACTAACAAGCGACCTGTCATTTACTGACCCAGAGAAGGAGTCATCCTCATAAGGAATGTCCTGGTCAAAATAATCAAAAAATTCAGAGCTAGGGTCACGCCGCTTCCATCCTGGGATAGCGAACTACCCAACCTGTTGCCCAGCCAACTGTTGATAGAAGATCTCAAAAATAAAATTTAAAAAAAGTATAAAATATTTCTTCAAGAGACTGGCTCCGAAGAGAGCCACGTCCTCTCCTCTGCTAGGCAGAAAAAAAAACAGAGGCAGCTGGCTGCAGGTAGGAGGGTTATGTCTGGAGGGACCGCCCCCTGGGCGGGGCTTTTCAGCTCTGGTAAGAGAATGTATGTTAAAACCTCTAACATTCTGCCTAGTCTTCTCCTATGAGCAGGAACATAACCCACTTTGTCAAGAATGAAGATGCTGTGTCAGTCCATGGACAGTAAGAGAAAAAAATATTAAAAGCCAGCAGCTACAAATACTGCAGCTGCTGACTTTTAATATTAGGACACTTACCTGTCCTGGGGTCCAGCGACGTCGGCAGCAGAAGACGAGCAATCGCTCGTCACTCTGCTGCTCCCACCGCCATCCCCGGTGAGGGAACCACCCACTGCCCGGTTCCCTACGGCGCATGCGCGAGTCGCGCTGCGCCGTTCTCACTGGTCCCTGTTGTGTTCTGGGAGCCGAGTGTCTCCCAGAACACAACGGGTATTCTGCGGGAAGTGACGTACTACCCGCAGAGAGGACTCCCAGAAGTGGCTGCAAATACCTGGCATCTGCACCCCCCCCCCCTGAAAAAGGTGCCAAATATAAAACCGGAGGGGAGGAGGGTTCAGATGAGCGGAAGTTCCACTTTAGGGTGGAGCTCCCCTTCAAGCTAGTGCATTGTTGGTTCACTTACCTTTTCCTTCTATTTCCCTTTTAAATGTTTTTTTTCTTTGTCTGAATTTCTCACTTCCTGTTCCTCCTCAGTAAGCTTGCCCCCATCATCTGAGCCATTCTGGCTGGGGGTTAGTCATCCAGAACAGCTTACTGAGGAGAACTAGGAAGTGAGAAATTCAGACAAAGAAAAAAAAAACATTTAGAAGGGAAGTCAAAGGAAAAAAAGGTAAGTGAACCAACAATGCACTAGCTTAAAGTGGTTGTAAACCCACTTAAACAACTTGCACCTACAAAGGCTTACCTGTAGGTGCAATAAATATCTCCTTAACCTACACGGTTAAGGAGATATTTGCTATAAACACAGCACCAATGACGTCACACGCATGCGCACTAGCGGGCCGGCATCCTTGCCGGTTTTCTGAATGGGATCTTGCCGGCCCGAGCGCGCGTGACGTCCTCGCCACACCAGCCAATCACAGCGCCGGAGCGGCGATACAGTGACAGGACATTGAGGCAAGATGGCGGCGGAGGGGAACGAGGAGCAGTTCGGGGGCTTCGATCTATGCTATGCATACTAGCTCATTATGCCCTTCTTTTGCAAGATTTAAAAAATACATGGGTTTACTTCCTCTTTAAAGGAACCCATTTAGAAAAAAAAAAAACACACCTTTTACAACCCCTTTAACCACTTCCCGCCCCGTCAATGGCAGATTGACGTCCGGGAAGTGGTTCTGTTATCCACACTGGACGTCATATGACGTCCTGCGGGATAACAGCCGCCGCGCGCCCGTGGGGGCACGCATCGCGGCGATTGGTGGGTCAGTCTGACCCACCGCTACACTGATCTCGGTAAAAAGCCTCCGTCGGAGGCTTTTTACCATGTGATCAGCCGTGTCGAATCACGGCTGATCAGGAAGTAAACAGGAAGAGCCGTTGATCGGCTCTTCCTCACTCGCGTCTGACAGACGCGAGTAGAGGAGAGCCGATCGGCGGCTCTCCTGGCAGGGGGGGTTCGCGCTGATTGTTTATCAGCGCAGCCCCCCCTCGGATACCCACACTAGATCACCAGGGAAGCCCCCCAGGAAAGCCCCAATCATGTGGATGGCCCCCATGGCCATCCACATGTAGTAAAAATAAATAAAATAAAAACATTAAAAAAAAAAAAAAAAAAAAGCCAATCAGTGCCCACAAATGGGCACTGACTGGCACTTTCACAATGTGTGGTGGCTGGCATTGCTGGGCACCAGTGCCACCTACTAGTGTACATCAGTGCCACCTATCAGTGCCCATCCGTGCCAATCTGTGCCCACCTATCAGTGCCGCCCATGAGTGCCAGTGCCGCCCATGAGTGCCAGTGCCGCCCATGAGTGCCAGTGCCGCCCATGAGTGCCAGTGCCGCCCATGAGTGCCAGTGCCACCCATGAGTGCCAATCAGTGCCAATCAGTGCCGCATATCAGTGCCACCTCATCGGTGCCCATCAGTGTCGCCTTATTAGTGCCCTTCAGTGCCGCCTTATCAGTGCCCGTCATTGAAGTAGAAAAGGTACTTATTTACAAAAAAATTAACAGAAACAAAGAAAAACTTAGTTTTTTTTTTTTTAAATTCGCTCTTTTTTTATTTGTTGTGCAAAAAATAAAAAAATCGCAGAGGCGATCAAATACCACCGAAAGAAAGCTCTATTTGTGGGAACAAAATGATAAAAAAATTTGTTTGGGTACAGTGTAGCATGACCGCGCAATTGTCATTCAAATTGCGACAGCGCTGAAAGCTCAAAATTGGCTTGGGCAGGAAGTTGTATAAGTGCATGGTATTGAAGTGGTTAAGGACCGGGCCTATATTTTACACTTGGTGTTTACAAATTAAAAAAAATTTTGCAAAAAAATTGTTTCGAACCCCCAAATATCATTATGTATGTGTGTGTGTGTGTGTATATATATTTTTTTTTTTTTTTTTTTTTTAAGACAGAAAAATGGCCACCATTGCAATACTTTATGTCACACCATTACCAACGCAATTTTTTGGGAAAAAATAGGATTTTTGTACTCACCGTAAAATCCGTTTCTCTGACGTCCATGGACTGACAACTCAGACACCCGTCTAACAGAAGAAATGGCCACTAAGAAAGCCACCTTCTGAGACAAGGTTAAGAGAGGAATATCTCTGATATTTTCAAAGGGAGGTTCTTGGAGAACCGAGAGCACCAAATTCAGATCCGAAGGAGGGAGTGGAGGTTTGACAGGAGGGAGCACATGGCGAACCCCCTGCACAAAGGTGCTAACCAAGGAATGGCCTGCTAGCGGTCGCTGAAAAAAAAAAAAAAAAAGACGGTCAAGGCCGAAATCTGACCCTTAAAATGGTACTCAAAGCAAGCTTTTGGGTCACGCCACGCTGCATAAACCCTAGGATTCTGGGGACGGAATACGTCCGTGGACGACAGTCCAGCTCTTCGCACATAGCGATGTAAGCTTTCCAGGTACGGTGATATATCTTTCTGGATGAAGACTTCCGTGCCCTTAACATGGTCGAAATGACCGATTCCGAGAGACCTCGGTCCCTCAGCACCTGGCATTCAATAGCCATGCTGTTAAAGCCAGAGACTGTAAAGCAGGATGAAATATAGGACCTTGAGACAGAAGGACCTCCCTCATTGGCAGTCGCCAAGGAACGTCCGCGACGAGACATACCAGATCGGCGTACCAATGACGCCAAGGCCAATCCGGAGCAATGGAGGATCACCGGAATTCCCTCGGTCGCCACCCTGCGCAGCAGGCGAGGAGGCAGCTGCAGCGGAGGGAAAGCATATATCAGGTGATACTGACCCCACGGGGCAACCAACGCATCCGAGGCGTCCACCCAAGGGTCCCTGGACCTGGCCACAAACCGACACCTTGCCATTGAGTCGAGAAGCCATCAGGTCCACATTCGGCGTGCCCCACCGCCGGCAAAGAAGATGAAAAACCTCCGGGTGCAAGGACCACTCTCCCTGGTCCAGCGTCTGGCGACTCAGATAGTCCGCCTGCCAGTTTTCTACGCCCGGAATGTAGACGGCCGACAGAGCCGGCACGCTTCTTTCGGCCCACCTTAGGATGTTGGCGACCTCGGATGCCGCAGCTGAGCTCCGAGTCCCCCCTTGATGGTTGCTATACGCCACCGCCGTGGCATTGTCCAACTGGATCCTGAAAGAGCGGCCCTGTAGTCTCTCCGACCACGAGGAAAGGCACAGTCTGATTGCCCGTAGTTCCAGGACATTGATGGGTAGATGGGTTTCATCCGGAGTGCAAAGCCCTTGGGCTGACAGGACTCCCCAGACTTCACCCCAGCTCGTAAGGCTGGCGTCTGTCGTGATCACCGTCCATTGGATGGGGAGGAACGACTTCCCGGACCGAAGAGCCGGGGACCTCAACCACCACGTCAGGGACGCCCTGACCGGGTGACTCACCTGGATCTGAAGATCCAAGGACAACGGGGATTTGTCCCAAGTAGACAGGATCTCCTTCTTCAATGCCCGTGTGTGCGATTGGGCATACGGAACAGCCTTGAAAGAGGCCACCATGAGTCCCAGGACTCTCATGCAAAAACGGATTGACTACCATTTTCAGGACGTCAGGACCCGCACTGCAGACTGAAGTGTCAGTAACTTCTCTGGGGGTAGGAAAACCTTCGCCTCTAAGGAGTCCAGGATCAGACCTAGATACTCTAAATGGCCCAAGACCGACTTCCGAATGTTCAGGAGCCACCCGAAGTCACGGAGGGTCTGACAATAGTCACACTGTCTTCTAATTCTGAGCCATTGTCTGCTCTTAGAAGAAGATCGTCCAGATCAGTGTTTCTCAACTCCAGTCCTCAAGGCGCCCCAACAGGTCATGTTTTCAGGCTTTCCATTATTTTGAACAGGTGATTTGATCAGTTTCACTGCCTTAGAAATTACCACAGCCATTTCAACTGGGGGAAATCCTGAAAACATGACCTGTTGGTGCGCCTTGAGGACTAGAGTTGAGAAATACTGGTCCAGATAGCCCACGATAGCAATGCCTCACTGTCTCAGTAAAGCTAGAACCGGGGCAAGCACCTTGGTGAAAACCTGTGGTGCCGAGGCTAGGCCGAAGGGAAGAGCCACAAATGGATAGTGGACTTCGCCGATCGCAAAGCGCAGAAACTTCTGGTGACTTGCGCAGATCGGAACATGCAAGTAGGCGTCCTTGATGTCCAAGGACGCCAGAAAGTCCCCATGATGGAGTGTAGCGATTACCGTGCGAATGGATTCCATACGGAATTTTTGCACCTTCACAAAGGCATTCAAGGCCTTGAGGTCCAGGATTGGCCGAACCCCGTCCTTTTTCGGAACAAACAGATTTGAGTAGAACCCCTGAACCCTCTCCGTACCTGAGCAAATCTTGTACAGCCCCCAAGAGGACCGCCCGACGGGCAGGAAGGGGAGGGAGATTTGAGGGAAAGAATCTGTCTGGGGGCCAGGAACGGAACTCTATCCTGAGGAGACCACCTCGCACACCCACCGGTCGGAGACCCGGGAGGTCCACCGATCCGCGAACCTGCAAAGTCCCCCCCCCACCCCAGAGTCGGGCGGGGGCAAGACTTCATGCTGAGGCAGGCTTGGGAGCCGGCTTGTTCGGCTTACGCACCCAAGGATGCTCCTGTCCACCAGCCGCACTGTTGTCAGTCTGGGAAGGCTTACCCGTGGACTCTGACTGATGAAAAAAAACCTTTTTTGCTGGAAAGGAGGGACCCGGCCTACGGCGGGGCTCCTTTCCCTTGATAGTCTGAGGAAGGAGAGTGCCTTTACCTCCCGTGACATCCTTAATGTCATCCAGGGCAGCACCAAAAAGCCTACCACCCTTAAAGGGCAGATCCATCAGGAGCTTCTTAGAGGCTAGGTCAGCAGATCAGCATTTTAACCAGATAAGACGAAGTAACACCACCGCAGAGACAGAGGCCCTGGATATTAAAGGGGCTGCGTCCAAAGTGGCGTCGCACACATATACCAGGCCCTGCACCAGTTGGTGGGCCAGCGCAATAGTGTCCGGAGGAAGATCATGCTCCTGCACAGTCTGTTGCAAAATCTTTGCCCATTCCGTGAGTGTCTGGGACACAAGGGTCGCCGCAACGACAGGACGTAAGGCGGATCCCAACAAGGCAAACATGGCTCTGCTCACCACTTCTGACCTCCTGTCAGTGGGGTCCTTAAATGCAGGAGTCGCCTCCTTCGGGAGAGTGGTGGCCTTGTTCAAACGGGCGACTGGGGGGTTGACCACTGGGGGAGAGGCCCACTTTTTAAGCAGAGCCTCTTCAAAGGGGTATCGGATAGACAGACGCCGTGGGACCATAAAAGTCTTCTGCGGCTTTTCCCAAACCCGATTAATGAACCTGTCAAAGAAAGGTGTATATGTAAAACCTTTTTAGAAGGCTTGGCCTTAAAAGAACCAAAAAAGGAGACAGCCTCCGACTGAGGTTCCGCAGCATTCAGCTTGAGATTGTCCCTCACAGCATCAATGAGTTCACTTACAAGCGCCCTGTCATTTACTGTCTCAGAACTGGAGTCTTCCTCACAAGGAATGTCCTGTTCAAAACCATCAAAATATTCAGAGCTAGGGTCCTGAGCAGCAGCAGCTAGGCCCATATCTGAATCGGAGCACTCCCCTTGTAGAGATAATGTGGGGAGAGGGCGCTTATTTGCTCCCCTGCGCTCGCACACCACTTCCATCCTGGTAGGAAATGTTTCCAGGACTGCCGACACCTGGTCCATAGGGACCGCAGGTGCTGGAGCACTGCCTGTTGCCTCATGCATGGGGAAGCTGGTGAAACAGACTCCATAATTGCCCTTCTCTGAGACCTTCTCAGGAAAAAAGTCCACCCACTGGCTGCGCTGACTGAGGAGGGGATACCCAGGGGACTCACCAACCCAGACCAGGACTGCTCCGTTCCGCTGCCTGCACCGCGCTGTACCAGCGCGAGTGAGCTGTGAGGAGAAAGTGGGGAGAATCGTGCCGTTTCAGCAGCGATAGAGGCCAAACAATGTAATAAGCGCACGCGGTTTCAAGAAAATGGCCGCCGCAATGCGCTCCAGCAATCCACGGCAAGATGGCCGCCATACAAACATATGTAAAGAGCACTAAACATGGCGCCCAGGCCCCAAAACACACAAAAAACAATTTGCAGACAGCCATGAGCCCCCCCCCGGGACAGAATGACCTCCAGGCACCCCAGACAGCACAGCGCCAGCAATGGTGACAGAGTAAAATCCCCCACACAAACACACAGCATGTACTCCTCACATGCAGCCAGGAGAGACTACTTACCCGTCCCCTGAGGGACCCACTGGTGTGTTTCTGACAGGACTATCACAGTGCGGTACTGAGTAGCTGTCGGCCCGGTCCACCGCGAAAGCTACAGCAGGACTGTTCAATCTTGAGGACTGCGGAGCATAAAAGCCCACCGGCCACCCCTGGAGTTGTGGGGCATGTCGTGAACTGAGTCTCACGCACACAAGGCGAGGATCAGCACGCTCGATGGTCGGACAGGGAAGACTACGAGGATATCTTGTACCCAACCTGTTGCCCAGCCGACAGTTGATAGAAGATCTCATAAAAAAACGGTCAGGAGACTGGCTCCTGAGAGAGCCACGTCTTCTCCTTCTGCTAGGCAGAAAAAAACTGAGGGCTGTTGACTGCAGGTGGGAGGGTTATGTCCGGAGGGAACGTCCCCCTGGGCGGGGCTGTTCAGCTCTGGCTTTTAGAATGTATGTGTAACATCTCACATTCTGCCTAGGTCTTCTCCTGCAAGCAGGGACATAAACCCATGGGTAAAGTGTTAAGAGGCTGTGTCAGTCCATGGCCGATGAGAAAATATATATTTTTTTTTTATTCAAAAAAGTGTAAGAAAACCGTAAAAATAGCCCAATATTTTTTATTATATCGAAAGACAATTTTACACAGAATAAACCCGATACCAAACATGTTATGCTACAAAAATTGCACCCGCTCGTGGAATGGCGACAAACTTTGACACTTAAAAATCTCCAAAGGCAAAGTTTAAAAATGTCTACAGGTTACCAGTTTTGAATTACAGAGGTCTTTTGCTAGAATTATTGCTCTCGCTCTAAAGATCGCAGCGATACCTCACGTGTGGTTTTAACACCGTTTACATATGCGTTTGCTTCTGCGCACGAGCATGAAGGGGCACTTTACTTTTTTTTGTTTAACCACTTAACGACCGCTCACTGTATATATACACGTCGGCAGAATGGCACGGACAGGCACAATCACGTACCTGTATATGCCTGCCTTCGTATAGTTGGGGGGGATCCCATCGGACCCCCCCTTCTATGCAGTGAGCGGTCGGCATCTTTCCGGGAGCGATCTGTGATGAGGGGACGGCCATTCGTTTCCGGCCACCCCCTCGCGATGACTCCCGACGAATGAAAAGCTTCCTCTGCCTGTGTAATGTTTACACAGGCAGGAGGAAGTGATGTCATCTCTCATGCGGCGCTCACATATACCGAGCGCCGCATGAGAGAAGACAGAGGTTAGTGCACTAAACAGCACACTGACACCACACACATAGGCACACGATCGCCCCCCCCCCAGCCCCAGTGTCACTGATTGCAGTGACCATTTATTTACTGATCACTGCAGTGACATTTGTGACTGTAAAAGTGTCAGGGCAGAGTGTTTTAGGTCCAGTGTCGCCCCCTAACCCCACCCCCCCCCCCAATAAAAGGTTTTAACCCCTTGATCGCCCCCCAGGTAACCCTTTCACCCCCTAGCACCGCTGTCACTAAGCGATCGTTTTTCTGATTGCTGCATTAGTGTCAGTGATGCCGATAGGTAGCCAGTTATTTTTTTTAGGTTCCCCGCCAGGTTTTTATATAGCATCAGGTACCCCCATATATTACCTAATAAAGGTTTAAACCCCTGATTGCCCCTAGTTAACCCTTTCACCAGTCATCACCGTACAAGTGTTACGGGTGACGCTGGTTAGTTTGCTTTTTATAGTGTCAGGGCACCCGCTGTATATAACTCAAAGGTTTATTAAACCCCTGATCGCCCGGCGGGTGATATCAATTAGGTTTTAGCGTCAGAGAGGGTCTGCGTCGCCCCAGGTTAGTGCCAGTAACGCTAACACCCACGCGTGAAGCATACACCTCCCTTAGTGGTATAGTATCTGAACAGATCAAGATCTGATCAGATCTATACTAGCGTCCCCAGCAGTTTAGGGTTCCCAAAAACGCAGTGTTAGCGGGATCAGCCCAGATACCTGCTAGCACCTGCGTTTTGCCCCTCCGTCCAGCCCAGGCCACCCAAGTGCAGTATCGATCGATCACTGTCACTTACAAAACACAACACGCATAACTGCAGCGTTCGTAGAGACAGGCCTGATCCCTGCGACTCCAGTGCTGTAGGAGGTGATTTCACCACCACAGTAAAAAATAAATAAAAAAGAAGAGCATAGAAGAAGAAGAAGAAGAGCATAGAAGAAGAAGAAGAAGAAGAAGAAGAGCATAGAAGAAGAAGAAGAAGAAGAAGAAGAGCATAGAAGAAGAAGAAGAAGAAGAAGAAGAAGAAGAGCATAGAAGAAGAAGAAGAAGAAGAAGAAGAAGAAGAGCATAGAAGAAGAAGAAGAAGAAGAAGAAGAAGAAGAAGAGCATAGAAGAAGAAGAAGAAGAGCATAGAAGAAGAAGAAGAAGAAGAGCATAGAAGAAGAAGAAGAACATAGAAGAAGAAGAAGAAGAAGAAGAAGAAGAAGAACATAGAAGAAGAAGAAGAAGAAGAAGAAGAAGAAGAAGAAGAGCATAGAAGAAGAAGAAGAAGAGCAGAAGAAGAAGAAGAGCAAAGAAGAAGAAGAGCAAAGAAGAAGAAGAGCAAAGAAGAAGAGCAAAGAAGAAGAAAGAAGAAAGAAGAAAGAAGAAAAAGAAGAAGAAAAGAAGAAAAGAAGAAGAGCATAGAAGAAGAAGAAGAAGAAGAGCATAGAAGAAGAAGAAGAGCGAAGAGCGAAGAAGAGCGAAGAGCGAAGAGCAGCGAAGAAGAAGAGCGAAGAAGAAGAGCGAAGAAGAAGAAGAGCGAAGAAGAAGAAGAGCGAAGAAGAAGAAGAGCGAAGAAGAAGAAGAGCGAAGAAGAAGAAGAGCGAAGAAGAAGAGCAAGAGCGAAGAGCGAAGAGGAGCGAAGAAGAGCGAAGAAGAGCGAAGAAGAGCGAAGAAGAGCGAAGAAGAGCGAAGAGCGAAGAGCAAAGAAGAGCGAAGAGCGAAGAGCAAAGAAGAGCGAAGAAGAGCGAAGAAGAGCGAAGAGCGAAGAGCAAAGAAGAGCGAAGAGCGAAGAGCAAAGAAGAGCGAAGAAGAGCGAAGAAGAGCGAAGAAGAGCGAAGAGCGAAGAAGAGCGAAGAGCGAAGAGCAAAGAAGAGCGAAGAAGAGCGAAGAAGAGCGAAGAAGAGCGAAGAGCAAAGAAGAGCGAAGAAGAGCGAAGAGCAAAGAAGAGCGAAGAAGAGCGAAGAGCAAAGAAGAGCGAAGAAGAGCGAAGAGCAAAGAAGAGCGAAGAAGAGCGAAGAGCGAAGAGCGAAGAATAAGAGCGAAGAAGAGCGAAGAGCGAAGAAGAGCGAAGAGCGAAGAAGAGCGAAGAGCAGCGAAGAAGAGCGAAGAAGAGCGAAGAAGAGCGAAGAAGAGCGAAGAGCAGCGAAGAGCGAAGAAGAGCGAAGAGCGAAGAAGAGCGAAGAGCGAAGAAGAGCGAAGAAGAGCAAAGAAGAGCGAAGAAGAGCGAAGAAGAGCGAAGAAGAGCAAAGAGCAAAGAAGAGCGAAGAGCAAAGAAGAGCGAAGAGCAAAGAAGAGCGAAGAGCAAAGAAGAGCGAAGAAGAAGAAGAGCGAAGAAGAAGAAGAGCGAAGAAGAAGAGCGAAGAAGAAGAGCGAAGAGCAAAGAAGAGCAAAGAAGAGCGAAGAGCGAAGAAGAGCGAAGAGCAAAGAAGAGCGAAGAGCAAAGAAGAGCGAAGAGCAAAGAAGAGCGAAGAAGAGCGAAGAGCAAAGAAGAGCGAAGAGCAAAGAAGAGCGAAGAGCAAAGAAGAGCGAAGAAGAAGAGCGAAGAAGAGCGAAGAAGAGCGAAGAAGAGCGAAGAGCAAAGAAGAGCGAAGAGCAAAGAAGAGCGAAGAAGAGCGAAGAGCAAAGAAGAGCGAAGAGCAAAGAAGAGCGAAGAGCAAAGAAGAGCGAAGAAGAGCGAAGAGCGAAGAAGAGCGAAGAAGAGCGAAGAAGAGCGAAGAAGAGCGAAGAGCGAAGAAGAAGAGCGAAGAAGAAGAGCGAAGAAGAAGAGCGAAGAGCGAAGAGCGAAGAAGAAGAGCGAAGAAGAAGAGCGAAGAGCGAAGAAGAAGAGCGAAGAGCGAAGAAGAGCGAAGAGCGAAGAAGAGCGAAGAAGAAGAGCGAAGAAGAAGAGCGAAGAAGAGCGAAGAAGAGCGAAGAAGAAGAAGAAGAGCGAAGAGCGAAGAAGAGCGAAGAAGAAGAAGAAGAGCGAAGAAGAGCGAAGAAGAAGAAGAGCGAAGAGCAAAGAAGAGCGAAGAGCGAAGAATAAGAGCGAAGAGCGAAGAAGAAGAGCGAAGAATAAGAGCGAAGAAGAAGAGCGAAGAATAAGAGCGAAGAAGAAGAGCGAAGAATAAGAGCGAAGAAGAAGAGCGAAGAATAAGAGCGAAGAAGAAGAGCGAAGAATAAGAGCGAAGAAGAAGAGCGAAGAATAAGAGCGAAGAATAAGAGCGAATAAGAAGAATAAGAGCGAATAAGAGCGAAGAAGAGCGAAGAAGAGCGAAGAAGAAGAGCAAGAAGAAGAAGAAGAAGAAGAGCAAAGAAGAAGAAGAGCAAGAAGAAGAGGAAGAGGAAGAGGAAGAAGAAGAAGAAGAAGCCTGCGGGTTTAGGTATCATCTTGGTATCATTCTTTTCGACTTTCATGTAAAAGCAATCCTAGCGGCTAATTAGCCTCTGGACTGCTTTTACAAGCAGTGGGAGGGAAAGTCCCCGTCCCCCCCCCCGGATATAAAAAGCGCCATTGGGAAAGCATTTTATCACACCGATCTTGGTGTGGTCAGATGCTTTGAGGGCAGAGGACAGATCTAGCGTCCAATAGACCCCAGTTTTTTCAAAAAAAGCGTACCTGTCACTGCCTATTGGTATCATAGGGGATATTTACATTCCCTGAGATAACAATAATTATTTTTTTTTTTTTTTACTAAAGACATGTGGCTGAATACATTTTGGCCTAAATGTATGACTAAAATTGAGTTTATTCGATTTTTCTTATAACAAAAAGTAGAAAATATTTTTTTTCAAAATTTTCAGTCTTTTTCCGTTTATATCGCAAAAAAAAAATAAAAAATAAAAAAAAATCGCAGAGGCAATGAAATACCATTAAAAGAAAGCTCTATTTGTGGGAAGAAAAATAGGATTTTTGTACTCACCGTAAAATCCGTTTCTCTGGCATCCATGGACTGACACAGCGTGTCTTATACACCTTTACACGTGGGTTATGTCCCTGCTTGCAGGAGAAGACCTAGGCAGAATGTGAGATGTTATACATACATTCTAAACAGCCAGAGCTGAACAGCCCCGCCCAGGGGGGCGGTCCCTCCGGGCATAACCCTCCCACTGCAGTCAGCAGACCTCAGTTCGTAACAAAGCAGTACAAACTTAAAAAGAAGGGTGGGTGCTGTGTCAGTCCATGGATGCCAGAGAAACGGATTTTACGGTGAGTACAAAAATCCTATTTTCTCTTGTCATCCATGGACTGACACAGCGTGTCTTATACACCTTTACACGTGGGATGTCCCAAAGCAGTGTCAAGAGGGATGGGAGCAGTATAAATGGAAAACCAAAAACTTCACTCCAAACAAGGCAGAGCTCCTCAACGGAGGAGTTGCAACATCAAACAGCGGCCTGCAACACCTTGCGGCCGAAGGAAGCATCCGAAGATGCAGCCACATCAACCTTATAAAACTTAGAAAAGGTATGAACAGACGACCAGGTCGCCGCCTTGCACACTTGTGCAACCGACGCTTGATGTCGGAAAGCCCAGGAAGCACCAATTGCCCTGGTGGAATGTGCCGTAACCGGAAAGGGAGGCGCCCGCCCCTTGAGAGCATAAGCTTGAACGACGGTTTGTCTGATCCACCTAGAAATGGTGGCAGACGAAACCGCTTGGCCCTGTTTTGGCCCAGAGACAGCCACAAATAGTGAGTCAGACTTCCGAATAGAAGCAGTAGCAGACAGGTACACCCGCAAGGCTCGTACCACATCCAAAGTGTGTAGCGCAAACTCTCTGGGATGCGATGGGTGAGGACACAAGGACGGGAGGACAATGTCCTCGTTTAAGTGGAAGGCCGAGACCACCTTTTGCAGAAAGGAAGGTCGCGGACGTAACACTGCCTTATCCTTATGGATGATCAAAAAGGGCGACTTGCAGGACAAGGCCGCCAATTCAGACACTCGTCTAATGGAAGTAATGGCCACCAAGAAGGCCACCTTCTGAGACAAAGTCAAGAGGGGAATATCTCTAATATTTTCAAAGGGAGGTTCCTGGAGGACCGAGAGCACCAAATTCAGATCCCACGGGGGGAGAGGAGGCTTGACAGGGGGGAGCACATGTCGAACCCCCTGCACAAAGGTGCTAACCAAGGGATGACCCGCCAGCGGTCGCTGAAAGAAGATGGCCAAGGCCGAAATCTGACCCTTAATGGTACTCAAAGCGAGCTTTTGGGTCACGCCACGCTGCAGAAAATGCAGGATTCTGGGAACGGAATACGTTCGTGGGCGCCAGTCCAGCTCTTCGCACATGGCGATGTAAGCTCTCCAAGTACGGTGATAGATCCTTCTGGAGGAAGACTTCCGTGCCCTTAACATGGTCGAAATGACCGAATCCGAGAGACCTCGGTCTCTCAGCACCTGGATTTCAATAACCATGCCGTTAAAACCAGAGACTGTAAAGCAGGATGAAATATAGGACCTTGAGACAGAAGGTCCCCCCGTATCGGTAACCGCCAGGGAACGTCTGCGACGAGACGTACCAGATCGGCGTACCAGTGACGCCGAGGCAAATCCGGAGCAATGAGGATCACCGGAATGCCCTCGGTCGCTACCCTGCGGAGCAGGCGAGGGAGCAACTGCAGCGGAGGATAAACGTATATCAGGCGATACTGACCCCATGGGGCCACCAACGCATCCGAGGCATCCGCCCAGGGATCCCTGGATCTGGCCACAAACCTCGACACCTTGCGATTGAGTCGAGAAGCCATCAGGTCCACATCCGGCGTGCCCCACCGTCTGCAAAGAAGTTGAAAGACCTCCGGGTGCAAGGACCACTCCCCCTGGTCCAGCGTCTGGCGACTTAGATAGTCCGCCTGCCAATTGTCTACGCCCGGAATGTAGACGGCCGACAGAGCCGGCACGCTTCTTTCGGCCCACCTCAGGATGCGGGCGACTTCGGAAGCCGCAGCTGAGCTCCGAGTCCCCCCTTGATGGTTGACATACGCCACTGCTGTGGCGTTGTCCGATTGTATCCTGATGGAGTGACCCTGTAGTTTCTCCGACCATGAGGAGAGGCACAGTCTGATTGCCCGTATCTCCAGCACATTGATCGGTAAGAGGGCTTCGTCCGGAGTCCAAAGTCCTTGGGCCGACCGGACTCCCCAGACTCCCCCCCCAGCCCGTCAGGCTGGCGTCCGTCGTGATCACCGTCCATTGGATGGGGAGGAACGACTTCCCGGACCGAAGAGCCGGGGACCTCAACCACCACGTCAGGGATGCCCTGACCAGGTGACTCACCTGGATCTGAAGATCCAAGGACAACTGGGATTTGTCCCAAGTGGACAAGATCTCTTTCTGCAAGGCCCTGGTGTGCGCTTGGGCATAAGGAACGGCCTCGAAGGAGGCCACCATGAGTCCCAGGACTCTCATGCAAAAGCGGATTGACGACCATTTCCGGGACGTCAGCACCCGTACCGCAGACTGAAGTGTCAGTAGTTTGTCTGGAGGTAGGAAGACTCTTGCTTCCAAGGAGTCCAGAATCAGACCCAGATACTCCAGACGCTGAGTCGGGACTAGAACCGACTTCTGAACGTTCAGGAGCCACCCAAACTCCCTGAGGGTCTGACTGACGATAGTCACACTTTCTTCCAATTCTGAGCCACTGTCTGCTCTTAGAAGGAAATCGTCCAGATAGCCCACGATAGCAATGCCTCGCTGTCTCAGCAAAGCTAGGACCGGAGCAAGCACCTTGGTGAACACCCTCGGTGCCGAGGCCAGGCCGAAGGGAAGAGCCACAAATTGATAGTGGACTTCGCCGACCGCAAAGCGCAGAAACTTCTGGTGGCTTGCGCAGATCGGAACATGCAAGTAGGCATCCTTGATGTCCAAAGATGCCAGAAAATCCCCTTGACGGAGCGTAGCGACCACCGTGCGAATGGCTTCCATGCGGAATCTTTGCACCTTCACGAAGGCATTCAGGGCCTTGAGGTCCAGGATCGGCCGAACCCCGTCCTTTTTTGGAACAACAAACAGATTCGAGTAGAACCCCTGAAACCTCTCCTGGGACGGAACCGGCACAATTACTCCGGACCCGATCAAATCCTGTACAGCCCCCAAGAGGGCTGCCCGACGGGCAGGAAGGAGAGGGAGATTTGAGGGAAAGAATCTGTCTGGGGGCCAGGAGCGGAACTCTATTCTGTATCCTGAGGTGACCACCTCGCACACCCACCGGTCGGAGATCCGGGAGGTCCACCGATCCGTGAACCTGCGAAGTCGTCCCCCCACCCCAGAGACGGGCGGGGGCAAGACTTCACGCGGAGGCGGGCTTGGGAACCGGCTTGTTCGGCTTACGCACCCAGGGGCGCTTGTGCCCGCCAGCCGCACTATTGTCAGTCTGGGATGGCTTACCCGTGGACTCTGACGGACGAAAAAAAACCCTTTTTTGCTGGAAAGGAAGGACCCGGTTTACGTCGGGCCTCCTTACCCTTGATAGTTTGAGGAAGGAGAGTGCTTTTACCTCCCGTGACATCCTTGATGATGTCATCCAGAGCAGCACCAAAAAGTCTACCACCCTTAAAAGGTAGATCCGTCAGGAGCTTCTTAGAGGCTAGGTCAGCAGACCAGCATTTCAACCAGATGAGACGACGCAATACCACCGCCGAGACAGAGGCCCTGGATATTAAAGGGGCCGCGTCCAACGTGGCGTCGCACACATATATCAGACCCTGCACCATCTGGTGGGCCAGAGCAATAGTGTCTGGAGGAAGGTTATACTCCTGCACAGTTTGGTGCAAAATTTTTGCCCATACCGTGAGTGTCTGAGACACAAGGGTCGCCGCTACTACGGGCCGTAGGGCGGATCCCAACAAGGCGAACATGGCTCTACTCACCACTTCTGACCTCCTGTCAGTGGGGTCCTTAAACGCAGGAGTCCCCTCCATCGGGAGAGTGGTGGCCTTGTTTAAACGGGCGACTGGAGGGTCGACCACCGGGGGAGAAGCCCACTTTTTAAGCAGGGCGTCTTCAAAGGGGTATCTAATAGACAAACGCCGCAGGACCATAAAAGTCTTCTGCGGCTTTTCCCAGACCTGGTCAATGAGCTGGTCAAAGAAAGGTACATATGGAAAAACCTTTTTAGAAGGCCTGGTCTTAAAAGAACCAAAGGAGACTGTATCCGCCTGAGGTTCCGCGGTCGCAGCATCTAGCTTGAGAGAGTGTCCCTCACAGCATCAATGAGTTCGCTAACAAGCGCCCTGTCATTTACTGACTCAGAACTGGAGTCTTCCTCACAAGGAATGTCCTGTTCAAAACCATCCAAATATTCAGAGCTAGGGTCCTGAGCAGCAATAACTAGGCCCATATCTGAAGCAGAGCACTCCCCTTGTGGAGATAAAGTGGGGAGAGGGCGCTTTTTTGCTCCCTTGTGCTCACACACAGCTTCCATCCTGGTCAGAAATGATTCCAGGACTGCCGACAACTGGTCCATAGGGACCGCAGGTGCTGGAGCACTGGCTGCTGCCTCTGGCATGTTAGGGGAAGCTGGTGACTCTGACTCCATAATGTCCCTCTCAGACCACCCACAGGCCGCGCTGACTGAAGTAGGGGAATGCCCAGGGAACCCACCAACCTGACCAGGACCGCTCGGTTCCGCCGCTCTGTCTCACTGCGCCGCGCTGCTCAGCGTGAGTGAGCTGAGAGGAGAGAGTGTGAGGAGATTCGCGCCGTTTCCAGCGGCGCTAGAGGCCAAACTAGTGCCGGAAAAGACGTGCGGCTACAAGAAAATGGCCGCCGCAATGTGCTCCGGCGGGCCCCGGCAAGATGGTTGCCAATGTAAAAATCAGCACACACACAAAACATGGCGCCGAACGGCGCCCAGGCCCCTCACCTCCAAAAACAAAACAGCCCCAGCGAGTGCAGAGCAGCATGAGCCCCCCCCAGGACAGTATGGCCCCCAGGCACCCCCCATAGTACAGCGCCAGCACTAGTGAACAGAGAGTGACATTAAAAACACAGGGGGAGACAGGGAAATCCCCCCACACAAGAAACACACAGCATGTACTCACCTGCAGCCAGGAGAGACTACTTACCCGTCCCCTGAGGGACCCGCTGGTGTGTTCCTGACAGAACTATCACAGTGCGGTACTGAGTAGCTGTCGGCCCGGTCCACCGCGAAAGATACAGCCGGACTGTTCTATCTTGAGAGGACCGCGGAGCTGGAAGCCCACCGGCCACCCCTGGAGTCGTGGGGCATGTCGTGAACTGAGTCTCACGCACACAAGGCGAGGATCAGCACGCTCGATGGTCGGACAGGGAAGACTACGAGGATATCTTGTACCCAACCTGTTGCCCAGCCGACAGTTGATAGAAGATCTCAAAAAAATAAAATAGGAAAAATTTTTCCAAAAGAATAAAAATAGGTCAGGAGACTGGCTCCTGAGAGAGCCACGTCTTCTCCTTCTGCTAGGCAGAAAAAAACTGAGGTCTGCTGACTGCAGTGGGAGGGTTATGCCCGGAGGGACCGCCCCCCTGGGCGGGGCTGTTCAGCCCTGGCTGTTTAGAATGTATGTATAACATCTCACATTCTGCCTAGGTCTTCTCCTGCAAGCAGGGACATAACCCACGTGTAAAGGTGTATAAGACACGCTGTGTCAGTCCATGGATGACAAGAGAAAGGACGCAAATTTTGTTTGGGTACAACATTGCATGTCCGCACAATTTCCAGTTAAAGTAGCGCAGTGCCAAATTCTGAAAACACCTCTGGTCCTTAACCTGCATAATGGTCCCAGGCCAATTCTGACATTTCTCTCCTACGTGTAAAAATCATATTTTTTTTGCTAGAAAATTACATAGAGCTCCCAAACATTATTATATGCTTTTTTTTAGCAGAGACCCTAGTGCGGTGATGGTGAACCTTGGCACCCCAGATGTTTTCGAACTACATTTCCCATGATACTCAACTACATTGCAGAGTGCATGGGCATCATGGGTAATGTAGTTCCAAAACATCTAGAGTGTCAAGGTTCGCCATCACTGCCCTAGTGAATACAATGGCCATCGTTGCAACTTTTTATCTCGCACGGTATTTGCGCAGCAATTTTTCAAACGCATTTTTTGGGGGGCAAAAACCTGTTTCATGCTTTAACACAAAAAAACTGTAAAGGTAGCCCAACTTTTTTGCATAATATGAAAGATGAAATTACGCCGAGTAAATAGATACCCAACATGTCATGCTTCAAAATTGCACTGCTCGTGGAATGGCGCCAAACTTCGGTACTTAAAAATCCCCATAGGCGACACTTTAACATTTTTTTTACTGGTTATACGTTTTGAGTTACAGAGGAGGTCTACGACTAGAATTATTGCTCTCGCGCCAACGTTTGCAGTGATGCCTCACATGTGTGGTTCGAACAGCGCTTTCATATGTGCGCAGGACTTGCGTATGCGTTCACTTCTGCGTGTGGGGACAAGGGCACTTTAAAAAAAATAAATAAATAAAAAATAAAAAACATTATTAATTTTACTTTAACATTTTTTAGTTTGACACTTAAAAACAAAAAAAACTTTTATTCCTATTACTAGGAATGTAAACATCTTGTAATAGGAATATGGCATGACAGGACCTCTTTACAGTGAGATATGGGGGTCAATAAGACCCCAGACCTCACCTCTAGGCTGGGACAGCTGAAAGGAAAAAAAAAAAAAACACAAACACACACACACACACACACACACGATCTCAGCTTCCCAGCCAAGGCGGCGCTGTTTGTTTGAATGCAGAAACCGGGCGTGACGTCCTAACATAGCACCCGGGCCTCCGATGATAATGGAGACTCTGGCGACCACCTGGTCTCCTTTCACCGCCCATAAGAACAATCAAGCGGCTGACTAGCCGCTATGATCGTTCCTATGGTGCAGAGAATCACCATCTGAAAAAGACAATATCTGAATGATGCCTGTAGCTGCAGATATACCCGCTCAAAGTCAAGGATGTCATATGATGGCCGGCGGGCGGGAAGTGGTTAAAGCAGAGTTCCACCCATTTAAAAAAGTCAGCAGCTACAAAAAGTGTAGCTGCTGACTTTTAATAATTGGACACTCATCTGCCCTACAGTCCAGCGATGCGGGCGAACGAAGCAGCACTTCTCCCCCCCCCCCCCCGCCTCTGCGGCGCCGGCATTGTAACTGTGGGCGCGCTGTGAATGACCAGGCAATCCTCTGGGACCTATGACGTGTCCCAGAAGATTGCAGGGACAGGGGAGAGATGAACTTCCTTCCGGTGCCGGAGCCCCAGAAAGTGGGAGCTGGATACCTCTAAAAGGAAGGTACCACCCCCCCCCCTAAAAAAAGGCCAAAAAGTGGCATGTCAGGGGGGGTCACCATCACTTAAAGCGGAAGTTCAATTTTTGGGTGGAACTCCGCTATCAGGTAAATCAGTTTATTAAAAGTAATGCACTTACATCATAAAAAAAAAAAAAAAAAAATCGCCCTGTTAAAATTCCAAAGTGCATCCAAGTTATATTGAGCCTTGATAAAGAGGAGTAGTGTTAGCCCTGAAATGTGTTGGCCGTTTTTATCTTACCCTTTTTACCAACAATTAAAGTTATCCTGGACTTATTTATCCGGTTTTAGTCTGGCACTCACAAATATATGTTGGATATGGGCAATTTTATTGCCTTAACCACTTAAGCCCCGGACCATTTGGTAGCTAAAGGACCAGAGGTGAATTCAGAATTTTGCACTGCGCTGCTTTAACTGTAAATTGTGCGGACATGCAATGTTGTACCCAAACGAAATTTGCGTCCTTTTCTTCCCACAAATAGAGCTTTGTTTTAATGGTATTTGATTGCCTCTGCGATTTTTATTTTTTGCGATATAAACGGAAAAAGACCGAAAATTTTGAAAAAAAAATGATATTTTCTAATTTTTGTTATAAGAAAAATCGAATAAACTCAATTTTAGTCATACATTTAGGCCAAAATGTATTCAGCCACATGTCTTTAGTAAAAAAAATGTCAATAAGCGTATATTTATCGGTTTGCGCAAAAGTTATAGCGTTTACAAACTAGGGTACATTTTCTGGAATTTACACAGCTTTTAATTTATGACTGCCTATCTCATTTCTTGAGGTGCTAAAATGACAGGGCAGTACAAAACCCCCCCAAATGACCCCATTTTAGAAAGTAGACACCCCAAGGAAATTGCTGAGAGGCATGTTGAGCCCATTGAATATTTTTTTTTTTGTCCCAAGTGATTGAATAATGACAAAAAAAAAAAATACAAAAAGTTGTCACTAAATGATATATTGCTCACACATGCCATGGTTATATGTGGAATTGCACCCCAAAATACATTCTGCTGCTTCTCCTGAGTACGGGGATACCACATGTGTGGGACTTTTTAGGAGCCTAGCCACGTACGGGACCCCGGAAACCAAGCACCGCCTTCAGGATTTCTAAGGGCGCAAATTTTTGATTTCACTCCTCACTACCTATCACAGTTTTGAAGGCCATAAAATGCCAAAATAGCACAAAACCCCCCCAAATGACCCCATTTTGGAAAGTAGACACCCCAAGCTGTTTGCTGAGAGGCATGGTGAGTATTTTACAGCTCTCATTTGTTTTTAAAAATGAAGAAAGAACATTTTTTTTTTTTTTCTTTTTTTTTTCAATTTTCAAAACTTTGTGACAAAAAGCGAGATCTGCAAAATACTCGCAATACCTCTCAGCAAATAGCTTGGGGTGTCTACTTTCCAAAATGGGGTCATTTGGGGGGGTTTTGTGCCATCTGGGCATTCCATGGCCTCCGAAACTGTGATAGGCAGTGAGAAGTGAAATCAAAAATTGACACCCTTAGAAAGCCTGAAGGCGGTGCTTGGTTTTTGGGGTCCCGTACGCGGCTAGGCTCCCAAAAAGTCTCACACATGTGGTATCCCCGTACTCAGGAGAAGCAACAGAATGTATTTTGGGGTGTAATTCCACATATGCCCATGGCATGTTTGAGCAATATATCATTTAGTGACAACTTTGTGCAAAAAAAATAAAAATAAAAAATAAATTGTATTTTTTCCGCAACTTGTGTCAACATATAAAATATTCGATGGACTCGGCATGCCTCTCAGTATATAGCTTGGGGTGTCTACTTTCCAAAATGGGGTCATTTGGGGGGGTTTTGAACTGTTCTGGCATTTTATACACAACATTAGGAAGCTTACATCCACTCTTCTAACCACTTGAAGACAAAGCCCTTTTTGACACTTTGTTTACATGAAAACATTTTTTTTTGCAAGAAAATTATGTTGAACCCCCAAACATTATATATATTTTTAAAGCAAAGGCCCTACAGAATAAAATGGTGGGTGTTGCATTTTTTTTTCTACACAGTATTTGCGCAGCGATTTTTCAAACGCATTTTTTGGGGAAAAATACACTTTTTAAATTTTAATGCACTAAAACACACTATATTGCCCAAATGTTTGATGAAATAAAAAAGATGATCTTAGGCCGAGTACATAGATACCAAACACGACATGCTTTAAAATTTCGCACAAACGCGCATTGGCGACAAACTACATACATTTTTAAAAGCCTTTAAAAGCCTTTCAGGTTACCCCGTTCGATTTACAGAGGAGGTCTACTGCTAAAATTACTGCCCTCGATCTGACCTTCGCGGTGATACCTCACATGCATGGTGCAATTGCTGTTTACATATGACGCCAGACCGACACTTGCGTTCGCCATTGGGCAAGAGCAGGGCAGGACAGGGGTGCTTTTTTTTTATTTTATTTTTTTTATTATGAATTTTGCTTTTTTATTTTATTTTTAAACTGTTGCTTCCATATTTATTTATATCACTTTTATTGTTATCTCAGGGAATGTAAATATCCCCTATGATAGCAATAGGTAATGACAGGTACTCTTTTTTGAAAAAACTGGGGTCTATTGGACCCTAGATATTTCCTCTGCCCTCAAAGCATCTGACCACACCAAGATCGGTGTGATAAAATGCTTTCCCAATGGCGCTTTTTATATCCGGGGGGGACATTCCCTCCCACTGCTTGTAAAAGCAGTCCAGAGGCTAATTAGCCACTAGGATTGCTTTTACATGAAAGCCGGCCGCTGGCTGAAAAGAATGATACCAAGATGATACCTAAACCCGCAGGCATCATTCTGGTATAAACATTCAAAGTCCAGCAACATACCAGTACGTTGCTGGTCCTTGTTGGACATGTATTGTAATCTTTTTTTTCATGCAGCCTGTTGGCTGAACGAAAAAAAGAGATTGATCGGTGGGTATGCCCACCATTAGAATACCGCCCTTCATCCACCCACTTCTAATGATGGGCATACATGCACCATTTATATATGCCGAAGCATGGGGGCATCTTCTCGCAAAAGTTATGCCGCGTACAAATGGTCAGACTTTTCCACGGGCAAGCCTCCGTCGGAATTTCGACCGTATATACGCGGCATTAGGAGCAAAATCGCTCCTCCGCTCCTGCTGCCCCAATGCTTCGGCATATATGCTTTTTTTTTTTAACTGTGGTGGTGAAATCACCTCCTACAGCACTGGAGTCGCAGGGATCAGGCCTGTCTCTGCGAACGCTGCAGTTATGTGTGTTGTGTTTTGCAAGTGACAGTGATCGATCGATACTGCACTTGGGTGGCCTGGGCTGGACGGAGGGGCAAAACGCAGGTGCTAGCAGGTATCTGGGCTGATCCCACTAACAGTGCGTTTTTGGGAACCCTAAACTGCTGGGGACGCTAGTATAGATCTGATCAGATTAGATATTGATCTGTTCAGATACTATACCACTAAGGGGGGTGTATGCTTCACGTGTGGGTGTTAGCGCTACTGGCACTAACCTGACGCTGCCTGGGGTGTGACGCAGACCCTCTCTGATGCTAAAACCTAATTGATATCACCCGCCGGGCGATCAGGGGGTTAAACCTTTATTGGGTTATATACGGCGGGTGCCCTGACACTATAAAAAGCAAACTAACTAACCAGCGTCACCCATAACACTTATATGATGATCACTGGTGAAAGGGTTAACTAGGGGCAATTAGGGGGTTAAAACCTTTATTAGGTAATATATGGGGGTACCTGACGCTATATAAAAACCTGACGGCGAACCTAAAAAAAATTACTGGCTACCTATCGGCATCACCGACACTAAGACAACGATCATAAAAACGATTGCTTAGCGACAGTGGTGATAGGGGGTGAAAGGGTTACCTGGGGGGCGATCAGGGGGTTAAACCTTTATTAGATAATATATGGGGGTACCTGACGCTATAAAAACCTGCTGCGAACCTAAAAAAAATTACTGGCTACCGATCAGCATCACCGACGCTAAGACATCGATCAGAAAAATTATAACTTAGTGACAGTGGTGATAGGGGGTGAAAGGGTTACCTGGGGGGCGATCAAGGGGGTTAAACCTTCATTAGGTAATATATGGGGGTACCCGACGCTATAAAAACCTGCGGCGAACCTAAAAAAAATTACTTGTTACCGATCAGCATCACCGACGCTAAGACATCGATCAGTAAAATGATTGCTTAGTGACGGCGGTGCTAGGGGGTGAAAGGGTTATCTGGGGGGTGATCAGGGGGTTAAACCTTTATTAGGGGGGTTAGGGGGCTACACTGGACCTAAAACTAAATGTAGTGACACTTTTACAGTCACAAATGTCACTGATTGCAGTGATCACTAAATAAATGGTCACTGCAATCAGTGACACTGTGACTGGGGGCTGATCTGGGGGGTGATCAGGGGGTGTCTGGGGGGGCGATTTATGTGCCTATGTGTCCTGGTGTCAGTGTAGTGTTGTGTGTACTAACCTGGCATCTTCTCCTGTACGGCGCTCGGTATATGTGAGCGCCCCAGGAGAGATGACATCACTTCCTCCTTCCTGGCAGGCAGGGGAAGCTCTCTCATTCGCCGGGAGCGATCGAGAGGGGGTGGCCGGAATCGAATGGCCGTCCCCTCATCCTGGATCGCTCCCGAAGGTAAAACGACCACCCACTGTAAAGAAGGGGGGTCCGATCGGACCCCCCAACTATACAAAGGCAATCACGTACATATACGTGATTCTGCCTGTCGGTGCCATTCTGCTGACGTATATTTACAGTGGGCGGTCGTTAAGTGGTTAAAAAAGCAATGCCATTTTATTGTAAACAGACATTGCTCTGCTGCAGGTCCTTGTAAATATTATTATTATACAGGATTTATATAGCCCCAACAGTTTACGCAGCGCTATACAATATAAAAAGGGAGACAATACAGTTATAATACAATAAAATACAAGAGGATAAAGAGGGCACTGCTCAGAAGAGCTTACAATCTAATAGTAAAGAAAACCCTTTTACCAGTCTTGGCTCTCTATCCACGGTGCAAGGAACTGGCGCAGCTCCATGGGAAAGCTGTCACTGTACAGCTGGTGCAGTTGTTCCAGGTATCGGGTGTCCAGCTGCTGCAACTGGTTCCATTGTGTCATCTTGTGTCACGGAGGTCTGGAAGGATAAGGCAGACAGTTAAAACCTAAGAACACAGTTTTCTATTATAGAACATTTTCTGTTGGAAGAGCACCTTCCTTCAAGAGTAACTAAGAAACGCCTCCAAGCAACCAGTAAAGGAGGACCAGTTTCCTGGTAATACTAGCCAGGAAACTACAGCTTAGCAAGACTTATGTCATCTTAGTCTAAGCATTAGCGCGTTTAAGGGGTTCTTAAAGAGACCCCATCACCAACTTAAACTGCAGGTAAAAGGCACAGAACAATAAAAGCATTTTAAATGTTTACTTCCCTCTTTATATTCACTTGCAATGCGCCCTTGAACTTCAGAAAGCATTCGCTAGCACAGCCCTCTCCATCCTTGCACATCACAGCCCTCTCCTCTTCTGGGAGTGTCTAATTACTGTCTGTGCTGGCAAAGCACCTCCACCCCTTCCCTCAACTCCCTACATAACCATTTATGTAGCTGCCAGTTGAAGAGTGAAGTGGAATACTATAGAGCAGACATCACAAAATGGCAGGGCTAGCAGGTATAGTGTTATAAACTGCACCCTGTGCAACCTTATGCCAGGCAAAAAAAATTATATTCACACTCTTGACAGGACTCTTAGATTTACACACCTATACAGAACCACCTCTTAGACCAACCACTTTGCTCTGCCATTTACAGATTTTAAGCTACCTCATTAAAAAAGGGAGTTCCAGCCTGGGGGGAAATAATAAGAAATTAAAAAAAAAAAAAGTCAGCAGCTACAAATATTGCAGCTGCTGACTTTTAATCAGGGAACTTACCTGTCCAGGGAGACCGCTATGATGGCACCACAAGCCAATCTGGGCATCAGCTTTGGGTGCTGGGGCCGGCATTGCTAGTAAGGGAAACAGGCTGTGAAGGCTGTTTAGCAGCGGGAACACCTTAATACAGGTTGAACATGTAACATCTTCCAAAAGGTGAACTTAACTTTAAGGCCCCATGCACACAGGGCGTTTTTGCAGCTCCTAACAGCAGCGTTAGATGTTTTTTTTACAGCTGCAAAACGCCCATCCATGTTATTCTATTGTGTCATGCACACATAGAGCTTTTATGAGCTCCAAGTGGCATAGGCGTTTTCTAGTTGCAAAAAAAATTCCAGTGCGTTCTGGAGCTCCAGGTTTGAGCTGCAAAAAACGCCCGACGCAATTAAAACGCACATAAACGGCCGCAAAAACGCAGCGATTTGCGTTTTTGAGCTCCGGGATTTTTTGATTTTTTTTTAAAAAAAAGGTCAAAAAATGTTTACAAAACATGGACAGGCGTTTTTAAGCTGTAAAAAACACGGCTGTAAAAACGCCCTGTGTGCATGGGGCCTTAAATATAAGACGAGACTTTGTTGCGTTAAAAAGTAACAAAAATGTATCTAGCCTTATCTAATGGTACAGAAAACATGAGTAACATAATAACACGCAGAGTTGAATGATGCTTGGGAGTATTTAGTCTGAAGAAGATGAACACTGGATTGCCGAGTGTGGGACAGTGCCCAAAATAAGACAAGTATTGCAGCAAAACCTGCTTTTATTTTGAATACTGCAAGGCTATAAATCTTTAAGAAATATTAAAATATAGCCAGGCTACTGGTTTATCATTTGTGATTATTGCTCAACCAGTTCCCTTCTGGAGCAATTTTCAAATTTTCGACACATGATAAAATTTGCATTTCCGAAAACCCAAAAGAACATTTTATTTTTTCTGAACGCAGAGGCCTTGTAGAATAAAAAGATTGCACAACCGTTTAATATTTGTGCAACCGTTTATCAATTCTATATTTTCAGGGAAAAATAAAAAATGAATTTGATTGCACATAAAGCACAATGTAATCCACAATACTTTTTAATACAAAATAAGAGATGAGGCAGCGTCAATTAGCTAGATACCAAATACGTCAAGCCTCAAAACAATGTGCACCCGCAAAATGGAGGGAAACCATGGTACCCAAAATTATGAATAGCTAAAGCTTTAAAAAGGCATTTACTTAATCAATTTAGAGTAAAACTCTAAAATGCTAGACCTAGAGTTGTTACTCACTCCGATGCTCGTGGCAATATAAAACACGTATGGTGCAAACACTGTTTGCCTGCCCTATGCCCGGTGCAGAGGGCGACAGAGTTGCTTTAAAAAAAAAATAAAAAAAATGTTGTATGGTTTTTGTATTATTTTTTACATTTACCATTATTGCCATCACAAGGGGGTGCAGAGCAGCACACTAGGATCACTTTTTTTTTTAAAGTCGTTGTAAATCTCCAGTGTTGTAACCAACGCCGTTTAAATAAACGACATTATGTAATGCAGCCCCTTTTGAGGGTAACGAGTAATCTAATGCCGCGTACACACGATCATTTTTTTTTAACAAGAAAAACGACCGTGTGTGGGCTTTTTGTCATTTTTCCCGACGGGAAAAACTGCATTAATCACGACGAGAAAAATTAGAACATGCTCTAATTTTTCTCGTCGTGATTCCCGTGGCAGTTTTCCCATAGGGAAACACTGCCACGGAGCCCACACACGGTCGCTTTTCTCGACCAAAAAAAAATGACGGGTGTTTTCACCGTCGAGAAAATCGATCGTGTGTACGCGGCATAACTGATTACTCATCCCCTCTTTTTAGCGCCGTTCCCGTTACTCGGGTCACGTTACCGCAATTACATCTACCGCCACTAGATGGCAGTAGTGTAATTCCGGCGCTGTCCACGGTACTGAAGTGAAGACAGGCTGAGAGAGAGGGAGAGGGAGAGGGAGACTCTGGACCGCCCCGCCCTCCCACCCCGCCTATCGCTATCGAGAGAGGAAGAGGGACTCGGGGGCGGGGCGGACACTGAAAATTAAGTCAGCTGACACCAATGAGCAGAGTGAGGGGGAGGGTCTCTCCTCTCCCCATGAGAAAAAGGCATCCGACACGGCGACAAGTCGACCCTGGAGGCACCTGGCAGTGCACTGGCAGACGTGAACTTCACGGAAGTTACAGTAAAGTAAGTGACTGACAAATGAATTGCAGTGCTGCCTGTAATCTATCTCTTCTCGATCCATTCCGAGATGATGATCCCACATGCATCCTCCCTACCCTCCCAGCCAATGCCATAGATTCACTACAACAGTCACAGCCAGAGGTGATGGCCGCCCGGTGGGGCTGGGGAGTGGGGGGGTGACTGACAGTGTCTGACACAGTCACAGACAGACAGTACAAAGCTGTACCTGTGTGACAGTCAGTGACAGTCAGTGACAGTGGGGGATGGGATCAGTAAGAGGCAGAGGTGGTGGGAGAGGATGGCACCACCGCTGCCACCCCCCCAAATACCGCCACTGCCACCCCCACCCCCCAAGTACATCCGCTGCCACCCCCCTCCTCACCGCTGCCACCCTCAAGTACCACCGCTGCCACCCTCCCTCAACATCACCGCTGCCTCCCCCTCAACATCACTGCTGCCTCCCCCTCAACATCACCGCTGCTGCCACCCCCCCTCAACTACCGCCGTTGCCACCCCCTCAAAAAAAAAAAGTATCAAAATCATGCTTTGGCTATTTCTTACCAGCTGAGAGTATGCCCCATGCCCATCTCTGATTATCCCTCTCCAGTCCCCTTGACAGCCATCTATCCGCCCTCCCTTCCCCACTTTCAGCACAAATCCTCCTCCTTTTTTATCCCTATACAGATCAGGATTCCCCCAGTCTCATTAGTTCTTCTCTACCCATCCCCCATCTGTCTCATTATCCACACCCCCACTTTTACCCCCCTTCCTCTTTCTCCCCGAGTCCCCTACACCATGGTTCTCATCCCCGGACCCCACCCCACTTTAAGGGCTTAAGGAAGAACCCAGAGTGACAGCCATAGGAGACCATATCTGTATTCTACATTACTGCCCCTATACTGTACCCTCTTGCCCCCTGTACTATGTCCACTTACCTTCCCCCTGTACTGTATCCTCCTAACCCCACCATACTGTACCCTTCCTGCCCAGTGCCCACCCCCCCCCCATACTATACCCTCAGCCCTCCTGCCTCCATACTGTACTTTCCTGTATTTCTTGAAAACAGCACACAAAAACTCCTGCGCACAAGTGGATCCTCCAGCAGTCAATCTTGCACGATGCTAACACCGGCTTTGCAGCCCTTCATGGACAGGGGTGTCCTAGTACAGAATAGAAGAAAGGAAACAAGGGTGCACCAGCCTAGTGTATTATCGTTTAGGATAGAATTTATTAAAAAAAGTATAAGTACTACTCACAAGTGTAGCAGGAAAAAAATTGCAGTACAATGATATTTCAGATAGATGGCAGCTGAAAGAGGAGCTCGAAACCACACTCCACAGGCGCACCGCACATATGATTAGGGCCACTGCCGGCTTACGCGTTTCAAAGTCATACACTTCTTCATCAGAGCCCAGCAGTCATGGGCTCGAAACGCGATAATACACTAGGCTAGTGCGCCCTTGTTTTCTGTACTTTCCTGTCCCTCTCCTACTGTGCCCCCCCCTGTACTGTACCCTCCTAACTGCTGTACTGTATAAAGATGTTATAGAACGTAATTGCATTATAGAATATATAAAAAAAAGGCAGTTACTTTGCTGAGTAACTAATTACTTTTCCAATGTAGTAACCGAGTTACTAACTCACTTACTTTTTGGGAGAAGTAATTTGTAACTGTAACTAATTACTTTCTTAGAGCAAGATGAACACCACTGTAAACCTCTGACAAGAAATACCAACAAAGCATATCCCTCTATAATGTGGACTTGTCTCAATACAAACAACAAGTGTAATTTCTGTCAGCTACTTAGTTCCTCTGCTATCAGCATGAAGCACTGCTGACAAGTTTTCCCAACACCAAGAGGTAAAAAAGGTGACAGGGAAGGTAACTTCAGCATACAGCCTGTGATTGACAGCCTCAGCCCTCAGCCCTCCTCCAGTGTGCAGTGTAAAGGGGGGGGGGGGGAATAGTCCCTTCCCTTCAATAAGCTCTCACAGCTCACCTCACTAAGCTCTGCAGAGTACCTTCAGCTCCCCACCCCCTGTATTCTGGAAGCTCAGATAAGCTGTATAAATTTGACTGGAGGTAGAGAAGAGATGGCTGCAGATAAACAGGTACTCCTTATGTAGGAGGGTTTTGTTTCATCTCTGTATCACCTGAGGCTAGTCACTTCACTGGGTATACGCTTTAAAGCTGAACTTATTTTAAAATCCTCATACTTTACGCAAGTCCAGATAGCTGAAGTAGTTGCGTACCAACTCTTACCGAAAAGTGAATTCCCTCTATTCATTTTTAAAGCTGAAAAAAAAAAGGGACATTTTAGACCCCCACAACTTGTTGGCTTGTCTTATGATCAACATACTTGGACTTTCAATAATAGTCTGTCACGGATATGTCAGGAAGATCATCTAGTAGCCTCCTGATTTGAGAGCTACTCAGGGTGGATATAAAAAAAAAAAAACAAATTGTAGAATTTTGAAAAGGTATGAACGGACGACCAGGTCGCCGCCTTGCACACTTGTGCAACCGACGCTTGATGTCGGAAAGCCCAGGAAGCACCAATTGCCTTGGTGGAATGCGCCGCAACCGGAAAGGGAGGCGCCCGCCCCTTAAGGGCATAGGCCTGTATGACGGTCTGCCTGATTCACCTAGAGACGGTGGCAGACGACACTGCTCGGCCCTGTTTTGGACCAGAGACAGACACAAACAGTGAGTCAGACTTCCGAATGGAAACAGTAGCAGACAGGTACACCCCTAAGGCTTGTATCCATCTTAATGTATGAAGAGCAAACTTTAAGGGATGCGATGGGTGAGAACACAAGGACGGAAGAAAAATGTCCTCCTTAAGGTGAAAGGCTGAGACCATCTTTTGAAAGAAGGACGGTCGTGGGCGCAACACCGCCATATCCTTATGGAGGACCAAGTAAAGCGACTTGCAGGACAAGGCCCCCAACTCAGACACCCGTCTAACTGAAGTAATGGCCACCAAGAAGGCCACCTTCTGGGACAAGGTCAAGAGAGGAATCTCTCAGATATTCTCAAAGGGATGTTCTTTGAGAACCGAGATGCATCAAATTCAGATCCCAAGTAGGGAGAGGAGGCTTGACAGGGGGGATCACATGGCGAACCCCCCGCACAAAAGGTGGCAATTGAAGGAATGGCCCGGTAGTGGTCGTTGAAAAAGACACCCGGGCTGAAATCCGCCCCTCAATGGTATGCAAGGCCAGCTTTTGGGTCACACCACGCTGTAAAAACAGCAAAATCCTGGGAATGGAATACGTCCGAGGACGGCAATCAAGTTCCTCGCACATAGCGATGTAAGCCTTCCAGATACGGTGATACATCTTTCTGGAGGAAGATTTCCGTGCCAACAACATAGATGAGATGACCGAATCCGAGAGACCTCGGTCCCTCAGCACCTGGCTTTAAACAGCCATGCCATTAAAGCCAAGGACTGTAAAGCAGGATGAAGTATGGGATCATGAGACAGAAGGTCCACCCCAATAGGCAGTCGCCAAGGAACGTCTGCGACTAGCCGAAGTAGATTGGCGTACCAATGTTGCCGTTCCGGAGCAATGAGGATCCCCGGAATGGCCTCGGCCCCTACTCTGTGAAGCAGGCGAGGCAACAACCGTAGCGGAGGGTAAGCATAGATCAGGCGATAGTGCCCCCACGGGCCACCAACGCATCTGACGCATCTTCTCCTTCTGCTAGGCAGAAAAAAAAACTGAGGCTGCTAAATGCAGGTGGGAGGGTAATGTCCGGAGGGACCGCCCCCCTGGGCAGGGCTATTCAGCTCTGGCTTGTTCTAGAATGTATGTTTCTAACATCTTCTCCTGCAAGCAGGGACATATACCCACACGTTTACAGTATCCAGCTGTGTCAGTCCATGGACGATAAGAGAAACCATGTTTTTTTTAATGTGCCTTATTCATATCACAATTTTGTGTACACAAATGAACTTAACTGAAAAGTAAATATAAAAATTTATAAATTGTCCGTATTTTCACCCTTCCAGGAATCTGCCAGAAAGGTGACATTAAAACGAATTTCAATGTGCATAAAAACGCAACGAAGCACAGAGAGTGTGAAAATACGTGTTAAATGCGCATGCATTTTCGACCTAATATTTTTTAAGTGGGGATTTCCCTTCATTTGGAAGATTTACGCACTTCCTGTTGTATCTACAACAGGAAATAAAGGAAAATTTTACTCTCAGAATGGCCCTGTATTTTTAACCTCAAGGCCAATTTCCCACCTGGTTTAAATGGGTTTGTAAGCTATTCCCCTTGAATGACTAAAGTCCT